>OZ024838.1:37331031-37931031 GCA_964016985.1 Anodontia alba | reverse complement strand
TTCGCAGAAAGGTGGCATTCATAAAAAAGTTTTCACTTTTGCATGGAAACTTATGCCATGGGTATTCATTAGAATTGCATCAAAAAGTCAGTTCTAATGAGTACCAACAATAAATTCATTCTTCTGGATAATGGGTATTGGGTAAATATTTTAACCCTTCTCATGCTGAATAAATTAAAATACCATGCCCACTTCTAATTTCCAGCCAATCAGATTGCTTGATCCGGGTTTTTGATAGAAATTCACATATTTAATGACAAACAGTGCAGAGCCAGATCAATTGGCTTCTTCAGAAGCCAACTGATCTGGATCTACACTGTTTGCTGAGACGAGGCATGTTGTGTTCAGCAAGAGAAGGGTTAAATTTCTCCATGAAAATATATATTTGGGGTACTCATTAGAAGCACCTCATTGAGGTGCTTCTGATGAGTACCCAAAACATATTTTTGTCATTTCTTCATAAAAACATATATTGTGGGTATTCATTAGAAGCACCTCGGAGGTGCTTCTAATGAATACCCACAATATGTGTTTTTCCTGGAGTATCAATAGTTTTGGCTGAAAACAAAAACAGCTTGTCTAAAGGTATGCTTTATGCAAAAATGAAACACTGTTTTATGTTTATTTTCGTATGTTTTTGTGTTTATCTTCCTATGCGGAACTGTAATTTGAGCTTTGTTTTCATCACATTGTGTTTCTTGTTGAACAAGTCATTTACCATACCCCATGCAAACTCTTGAGGAGGAGCAGGTGTTTTACATTGTTTGTCTTTCCATCTGTCTGTCTGTCTGTGTTATTTTGCTGTTTGCAGGGGGATTGTAATAAGCCATGCTTATTGTAATAAGCCAGCTTATTGACACATTTTTCATTGTCGTTACCATATTTCCATATTACGTACATAGCTCTAAATAAAATGGGCTGTGCCAAGCGAAAATGTGTCTTCGAACATGCGCAAAATGCACAGATTTAGATTCATCCATCCCATGCATGTAAAGTTTCATCCAGACATTTGCTCTCCATTGGTACATTCTATAGCGTCCAATGATTCTGTCCAAAGACACTTTTCGCATGCTGTTGCCCAAATGCTTTTTGTTGTTGTTGTTTTTTTTTTCAACCAAATGTTTAAAGGCTCCATATTCCTCAAGAATAGACTTTTTATTATCGAAGAAAGGTTTATAAACTGATATATGGTATTAATACAATCATCTGACAGCCTGCAAAATTTCAGTTTTTGAGCTGGATCAAAAATGATGTGTTTTTTTATTAATTCAGAGATACAATAAAAAAATCATTTCAGTTTTGATCCACTTCAAAAACCAGAGACTAACTGAAATTTTACAGGCTGTCAGAAAGACTAACTGAAATTTTACAGGCTGTCAGATGCCATGTTTTATGATTGTATTAATACCATACCGTATTTGACCTAATTACCGCACTGTGCGCTTAGGTTTTTCAAAATTACTGGGAACACTCAGATGATAAAATATGTACCTATACCTATTAAAGATACACTATAAAAAGATCAGAAAAGGACTTATTTGATGATGTTTATGTGATTTTTTTTTCTGATTTTCTTTATAAAGGCATATATTGTGGGTACTCATTTGAATTGCATCGACAAGTCCATGCAATTCAAATGAGAACCCACAACATATGCCTTTATAAAAAAGTAAATAAAAAGTACACTGGCTGTAATCTGAAGACTAGGGAATTTCATGTGTGTGCGCTTATAGGGGTATGTGCAGTAATTAGATCGAATACGGTATATCAATTTATTAAATATTCCTTGGATGAAAATGCCTTTTTGGGGGGAATATGGAGCCTTTATTTTTATTATTTTTTCTTCCCGTGAAAACCTGCTAAGGGTATTCATTAGATATGCATTTGCTGTTGCAGTAATGTGAGCATAACTCCAGTTAAGGCCAGTTGGCCTCTCGTTTACTTTTTCGTGAAATCCTAATGTTGGTATAAATTAGAATTATTGCCTCAGTGAGACAGTCCTAATGAGATTCTAATTCATACTCTTTGCCTCAATGTAACTTAACCGTTAAAATGTCAAGCAAAATTTGTGGCAGACCACATTCTATTTTTTTTTTTTTTTTTTTTTGTTTTCAGAAAAAAATATCAGTCGACATTTCATGTGAATGCAGACAATTCACAAGAAATGTCAAGACTTAATTTCATTGATAAAATTGGAAAAAATATCTGTATATTCAGAATGTTGTCAGCTGGTGCTTAAAGGTTTGCATCACGAAAACATGCCTATATAATTTTGACCCCCTTAAACCCCACTTTTATATAGTAAAACTGGGGTTTACAGGGGTATACATTATTTTTCTTATTTCTGCTCAAAAAAAAGATTGTGGGTACTCATTAGAACCGCCTCAGCGAGGCGGTTCTAACGAGTACCCACAGTCTATGTTTTGAGCAGAAATATGAAAAAAAATCAGTTTTTTTATCTGAAAATTTTCAGTTTTTGGAGGTGAAATTTTCTATATATTTGAACAAGCATGTTTTCGTAATGGAATAATGTTGAAAGGGACGTAAAGCAGCAAGTGGTTGTCATCGTCTAGTGTGTACCCACAATGTATGTTTTCATGGTGTAATAATAAATACTTACATAGGTACAGATAAGGTGGTTTTTGGGGTTTTTTAACAAAAAAAAAACATATTTTTCTTATTTTTCCTAAAAAACATAATGCTATGGGAACTCATTAGAAGCGCCTTGGCAAGGTTCTTCTAATGAGTACCCACGTTTTTCTGGAGAAATAAGATAATATGGGTACAGCCTTCCCTACCACGTCTCCCCTCCCCCACCCCTATCTGGAGCTATGCATTTATTTTGGTACCACTCCTGTCTAGAGGTATGTGACATTATTGTCATTTGCGTATACATGTAGTTAAAATTTTTATAAATTTGCTCGAGCTTTGAACAAATTGTTCAAAATTAAAACTTAAAAAACCTGAGAGTGTCATGTTTTTTTTCCTCTTCACTCCTACCATATTTTTATACCCCCAGCATATGAAATGTATGGGGGTATAATTATGGTAGGAGTTTTTGTCAGTTCCCTAACAAAGTTTGCATGTGTGAAATTTTTTTTTTGTGTCCGCAGCATGGCAGACGTACAGGTATCATGTATCTGTCCATGTCGCCTTCAGTGTTGTCATCACACTTTTCCTTACACTTTTGGACATCCATTTGGCTACCAGTTTGTTTGTGTTGAGGTTTTACTGCCCAGTCAACCCATTGGGGGCCCGCCTCAGTGGCTCAGTTGGATGCGCGTCCAACTGGAGACCAGGAGGTCGCGGGTTCGACCCCCGCCAAGGTCGGCAACATTCTTTCGTGGAGATTGATAATGAAACATTTTCTATGGTCATTCTCTCCCTTCCGCTGATTCAAGAAGGGCAGTTGTCAGCTTCTGGCAAAAGAATGTGCACAATACTGGTTACCCGCTTAGACGACTAAGCCTGCCCTGTAAACATGTCACTGTGGTTAGGTAAACTGATCCTGCTTGACATGACCCCATTGGGTTGACTGGGCTGTAAAACCTCAACACTAACAAACAAACAACCCAATGGCACCATGTCGAGTGTGGTCAGTTTACCTAACAACACTTACTGAGCAGGCTTAGTCCTCTAAGCGGTTAACCAGTATTGTGCCCATTCTTTCACCAGAAACTGACAACTGTCCTTCTTGAACTAGAGCAAGTGCCCAGAGTGTCACAAATACCCCCCGCCAGTGCCATTTCTAAGTCAGTGACCTTGACCTTGAGTCAGCAGCATTAGCAGAATGATGTCAGCTATTCTGTAATCATCTAGTAGTAACACTAACCACACATCAACATCCTAAAGTGCAAGCTTTCAAAAATATATGCAAAAGGAAAAAACTTTACGCAAAACTTTGACTCAAAATGTTAACATTCGTATGGGCGCACGGATGGACAGACGAACGGACGGAAAGATGAAAACAACATACCCCTCGACATACTTCGTATGCTGGATATAATCAGCAAAAGGGGAGAATGACTGTAGAAAATATCTCATGATCAATCTCCGCAAAAGAATGATGCCAACGGGGCGGGGGTCAAACTCTCAACCTCCTGATCACCAGTCAGACGCGCATCTAATTGAGCCACCAAGGCTGGCTTGGCTGCCAGTTGATATGCCTAAAAAACTTTAAAAAAAAACCTTAAACTGTCAATCACAACAAATGTCGTCTGCTCTAACATCTGCTTGTGATTTAAGTCATTTTTGCAAACAATGTGGACCCAAATCGGACTGCTTTTCTAGGAACAGTCTGATCAGGGTCTATACTGTTTGCTTGTATGCAAAAATAGGTTTTAAAAGTTTGCAAGGATGTTCAGCAGAAGACCAACAGAATTTTTCAGAAACAGTGCAGACCCTGATCAGATGCCATATTCTATGACATCAGATCTGGGTCCACGCTGTTTGTTCTGGCTTATTTGTTGTTATCGTTTGAGGTTATAAGGTTAGTTCAATAAATGTTTAAATACCTCCAAGAGAAATTTACCCTTAAAGTGCTAAGCAAAATTGAGGCATACTGCATTCTGATTTTGTTAATTTTTCAGCAGAAATGAGAACTTAACCCTTTTCATGCTGAATAAATTAAGATGCCACGCCCACTTCTAATTTCCAGCCAATCAGATTACTTGATCCAGATTTTTGATAGAAATTCACATATTTAATGACAAACAGTGCAGATCCAGATCAGTTGGCTTCTTCAGAAGCCAACTGATCTGGATCTACACTGTTTGCTAAGACAGGGCATGTCGTGTTTAGCAAGAGAAGGGTTAAGTTTCATGTGAATCATCTGTCTGGCAGCAATTTACATGAAATGCCAAGTAACATTTATTCTGAAAAATAATACTTCAGAATGCCGTCTGCTATAATTTTGCTTTATTTTTCAGAGAAAATAAGGTTTGATATTTCTTGTGAATTGCCTGCTTGGCAGACAATGTGAATTGCCTGCTTGGCAGACAATTCACAACATAAAATGCCAGGTCTTATTTTCTTGGAAATGCAAAGTCTATTTGCTCATAAGAATGATTATAAAAACAAAAAACTGGAATGTCGTCTACTGTAATTTCCCTTGGCGCTTTAAGGGTTAAAGAAAAAAAAAAGAAAAAAGAAAAAGAGTTCAAACAAAAGTTCAAACAAAGTTTCTTATTCATACTCATATCTGTAGAAGACATACTCGTATCTAGAAGATTATCAACATTTATACATTTTATATGGTTTATTGCACGGATATTGGTGACTATTGTCCTGAGTTGGGAAATCTTAAGATATCCCAACGAGGAACAATATTTACCAGTATCAGTGCAATAACTCTTTCATTTTATAGCGAAATGAGGGCCAAGATGGCCCTGTATTGCTCACCTGATTACCAGATAAATTGGCCTTTTGGTTCAGGAGAAGAGTGCAAAATAGATTTTGAAGATAGTGGCCATAATGGCAATCTTGTTTCTGATCAGAATGATTTTAGAACTTTTTTACCTACAAGTCACCCTGATGCTTCCTATCAAGCTAGGAGTCAGTTGCCAACTGGTTCAGGAGAAGCAATAAATAGATTTTCAAGATGGTGGCCATCTTTGATTTCCAATATCAGAATATTTAGCTATTTTTATTTCCTTGTCACCCCGATGCGTCCTATCAAGTTTCAAGACAACTGGCCTTTCATTTCAGGAGAAAAAGCAAAAAGTAACAAAATGGTGGCCATCTTGGATTTGGCATTGGAATAATAGCGATTTTTTATCTACAAGTCACACCACTGCTTCTTACCAAGCTTCATGTCAACTTGCCTTTCGTTTCGGAAGAAGTGAATAATAGATTTTCAAGTTGGGGGCTGTCTTAGATTTCCGAACAGAACAATTTTTGCTACTTTTGATCTACAAGCTACCCCAATGCTTCAGGTGGCCATCTTGGATTTCCAATCAGAACAATTTTAGCTATTTTTTATCTACAAGTCACCCAGATGATTCCTACCAAGTTTCAAGTCCATTAGCCTTTTGGTTCATGAGAAGTGAAAAATAGTATTTCAAGATGGCGGCCTTCTTTGATTTCCGATAGGAAAAATTGCAGCTATTTTTTATCTACGAGTCACCCTGATGCTTCCTACAAAGTTTCAAGTCAATTGGCCTTTTGGTTCAGGAGAAGAATTGAAAAATGAATTTTTAAGATGACTGCCATGGTGGCCATCTTGGATTTCAGATCAGAGCAATTTTAGCTATTTTTTGATCTACAAGTCACCCTGACACTTCCACTGAGTTTCAAGTCAGTTGGCCTTTCGGTTCAGGAAAAGCAAAAAAAAAATAGATTTTCAAGATCTTGGAATTCAAACTGGAACAATTTTAGCTATTTTTGATCTATAACTCACCCAATGCTTCCAACTGAGTTTCAAGTAAATTGGCAGTTCTGTTCAGGAGAAGAATGGAAAAATAGATTTTCAAGATGGCTGCCACAGCAGCCATCTTGGATTTACGACAGGAACTTTAGCTTTTTTTGATCTACCAGTCACCTCGATGCTTCCTACCAAGTTTCAAGTCAATTTGCCTTTCAGAAAAAATTGATTTTCAAGATGGCAGCTACTTTGGAATTCCCTTGGAAAGATTATAGCTATTTTTGATCTACAAGGCACAAGCTTCCTACCAAGTTCCAAGTCAATCGGCCTTTCAGTTCAGGATAAAAAGCGAAAAATAGTTTTCAAGATAGCCGCCACTGTGGCCATCTTGAATTTCGGATAGAAGGATTTTAGCTATTTTTTATCTAGAAGTCACCCCGATGCTTCCTACCAAGTTTCAAGTCAATTGGCCTTTCAACAAAAAATTGATTTTCAAGATTGCAGCTACCTTGGAATTCCCTTGGAAGGATATAGCTATTTTTGATCTATAAGTCAACCCGATGCTCCCTACCAAGTTTCAAGTCAACTGACCTTTCCGTTCAGGAGAAGAAGCAGAAAAATAGATTTTCAAGATTGCAGCCATCTTTGATTTCTGATTAGAACCATTCCAGCTATTTTTGATCTTCAAGTCACCCAATGGTTTCTACTGAGTTTCGAGTCATCTGATATTACAGTTCAGAAGCAAAAAATAGATTTTCAAGATGGCCAACATGGTGGCCGTCTTGGATTTCAGATCAGAACAATTTTAGCTATTTTTGATCTACAAGTCACCCCCATGCTTACTATTGAGTTTCAAGTCAATTGGCCTTTCAGTTCAGGACCAGAAGAGAAAAATAGAGTTTCAAGATGGCGGCCATCTTGGATTTCTGATTGGAACAATTTTAGCTATTTTTGATCTGCACGTCACCACAATGCTTCCTACCGAGTTTCAAGTCAATTGGCTTTTCCATTCAGGAAAAGAAGCGAAAAATAGATTTTCAAGATGGCCACCATGACAGCACTTTTGGATTTCCAACTGTAAAGATTTTAGCTATGTTTGCTCTACAAGTCCCCCCCAATGCTCCCTACCAAGTTTCGCGTCAATAAGCCCAGGGATGTAGGAGGAGTAGGCTTTTAAAACAAATTGTTGAAGCAGCATAATGGACGATGGACACTGACCAATCACAATAGCTGATCTTTGTGCACAGGTGAGCTAATAATACTTTTGCTTGATTCAATGCTTTATAGACAAAAATTCTGTGAAAATTCTTTGGCTGAAAGCAATTCTAACAACAGTGCAGACTGATATTACAAATGCGGTATCATTTTTGCACTAGTGCAATATCATGTCATATAAAACGGTAACATTCGAAGGCATCCAAATAAGCATGAGCTCTATATTTTGCTCTATTCAATGCTTTATAGACATAATTCTGTGAAAATTCATTGTCTGAAAGCAATTCTAACCCTTGTCCTGCTGAATAAATTAAGATGCCACACCCACTTCTAATTTTTAGCCAATCGTATTACTTGATCCAGATTGTTGATATAAATACACATACAGAATGGCAAACAGTGCAGATCCAGACCAGTTGGCTTCTGATGAAGCCAACTGATCTGGATCTACACTGTTTGCAAAGGCAGTGTATATCCGGGTTCAGCAGGACAAGGGTTAACAACAGAGCAAAACAGACGTTACAAAAGTGACATCATTTTTGCACTAGCGCTATATCATATGTCATATAATGATAACATTCGAAGGCTTCCGAATAAGTGCAATATCAGATAAGCTTGCAGATATCATGTTATATCAGCACACATGCTCCTCGGGTTTTATGGCATATTTTTAATCATTCAATATTTACAGCTATATAATAACACTAATAACTAACTAGTTAACAAATTTATGTCAAGTGGACTGTTCTACCACAACTCTGGACCTGTCTAATAGCAGAGTGTCTGCTTTTTAAGTTTCTTACTACAATGTTTTATAGAAATTCCTGTATATATAACGCAAACAGTGTAGACCCTGATCAGACAAAGTGTTCTGTGGTGTCTGATCTGGGTTGACACTGTTTGCCAATTACTCCTTCGAGGAGTTCCCGATTAAAATAGGTGAACAGCATTCTCACAAAAAATTCAGCAGACAACATTCTGAAATGTTTTTCCCAGAAATTAGGCTTTGACATTTCATGCAAATTGTCTCCTCAAAGACAATTTGCATGAAATGTCACAAGCCTACTTGCTAAGAAAAATATGAATTTATCATCTGCTGACTTTGCAAAGACAGCTGTAACAATTGAGTTTGAGCTGAGGTTGCACGGCCCAGTCAACCCCATGGGGTCATGTCGAGCAAGGTCAGTTTACCTAACCACACATTTACTGGGCAGGCTTAGACCTCGAAGGGGTTAACCAGTATTGTGCACATTCTTTCGCCAGAAACCAACAACTGCTTTTCTTGAATCAGTGGAAGGGAGAGAATGACCATAGAAAATATTTCATGATCAATCTCCACGAAAGAATGTTGCCAAACTCGGCTGGGGTCGAACCCGCGACTGCCTGGTCTCAAGTCCGACGCGCATCCAACTGAGCCACCGAGGCCGGCATTACGGTTAAGACACGAATGCAGAGCAAAGTATGTTTACAATACACTTGGGTAGCCTATTCTATTATTGTGAGCAATTGGGCATGCATTATCCTTCTGCTGAAACTTCCAAACGGTTGGCCCTTGGATCCTGGGATTTTGGCAGGAAAGTTCTTGCCTTACTTGAAGCAAGATCAATGGGGTGATGCCTTTTTTTCTTCTTTCCCATTCTTCTTTTTTCCTCTTCTGGGAGATGGCTCAATATGACTGAATTATTGTTGACAGGGCCATTAAACTTCAACTCAAATAAATACTCTATATACTGAGACATCTTACCTCCTAATAGGTCCTAAACCTTCAATGTCTATTTTGCTACATAGAGGATATTTACTCTTTTTCTGTGAATACCACAAATATTGTCATCAAGTGTAATGAAAACATCAGTATTTTCACGAGTGCGAAGCACGAGTGAAAATTTGAAATGTTTTCATTACACGAGATGAAAATTTTTTATGGTATTCGCTGAAAAGAGTAAATTTTCTTTTTATTTTATTGTTTAAACGTCAATGCGCGTTTCTGACATCATAACAAACATCACCAAACAAAACATGGACGTCATGGCGTCGATGCTCAGTGCGCTGGAGAGACAAAAGCCAAAAAAAAAAAAAAAAAAAATCGGCAAATGGAAATAATTTTGATACCAAAATGTTCCTTACATTCTAACTAAGAAAATGCATACCAATACTTGATACTTTAGTTAAGAAACAAAGAAGTTAGAGGTGTTCAAAAATCTGAAGTGGAGGTAAGATCCACTTCTGAAACAATGAAGAAAACCAAAGTCGCCCAAAGCGAGGAGTGAAAATATAAATCGTATCAGTCACTAGTGAAATGATACGATATCAATTCACTAGTGATTGATACCACTTTTATTTCACCAGATATACACTGATTTCACTGCTAACAATAAAATAAATGTTGTCTAAAACCTTCTGTAGGAGTGGTAAAACAGTGTAGACTCTGATCATATACCACATCCTGCGATATCAAGTCCGAGTCTACAGTTTCCTTTGGCAAGTCTTGTCTCAATATGTAGGGTAAATCCTTGACTTGTTTTCTTTATTTGGTCACAATTACCCATTCTATAAACAGCAGTCTCGTATTAAACTGAAACAGATTCTCTTTCAGGGTAGGTTTTTATCCCCTCGTGAAAAGAGGGCAACTCTCTAACATGAAAGAGCAAATTCTTTTCTTTTAAAGTAGTTCCCTTTTCAAAAGGGGACTTGTTTGCTGAAAAGCAATGAGAAAGTTATAATTAAAGTTGTCTCCCTTATGAACAAGATGAGTTTGTGAAACACGAACATGTCCCCGGGCCGAAGTCTATTTTTTCTTTAAAGTAGGCCATAGGTCAAGGTCACAGGTCAAAACTGTTTGTATGAGTGGGAAGCCCTTGTCACAAGGAACCTACATGTCAAATATGAAGGCTCTATCTGTAATGGTTCAAAAGTTATGACCAATTAATCAATTAATGTTTTTTCTTTAAAGTAAGTCACAGGTCAAGGTGAAGGTCATAGGTCGAAATTTTTTGTATGAGTGGGAAGCCCTTGTCATAAGAAATTGACACGCCAAATATGAAGGCTCTATCTCAAACGGTTTAAAAATTATGACCAATGTTAAAGTTGTTCAACCAACAACAACAGACAGGGCAAAAACAATATGTCCCGCTATTGCTACCGGGAACATAAAAATGGTGGTTTAGTATACAGGTACATGTATATCCATCTTAATCATAGTCCTGCTGAACCCGGATATATCCTGCCTTTGCAAACAGTGTAGATCCAGATCAGTTGGCCTCTTCAGAAGCCAACTGATCTAGATCTGCAGTCTGTCATTAATTAAGTGAATTTGTATCAACAACCTGGATCAAGTCATCTGATTGGCTGAAAATTGGAAGTGGGCATGGCATCTTAATTTATTCAGGATGGCAAGGGTTGAACAGGTTGTTTAACCCGTGCTGTGCTGAATAAATTAAAATGCTAGTCCCACTTCTAATTTTTAGCCAGTTAGATTGCTTGATCAATGCCACATCTACTGATCTGAGCTTATCAAGAGAAAAGGTAGATCTTCAGCCAAGGAAGACAACTTGTGACTTCCCCTTTGTTTTACTGCATCCAGGCCTCCCTTCTGAAAAGGGGGTCTATTCTAAAAGGAAAGAATTGGCTTCCCTTAAATTTTTTCAGTAATCACAAACAGCTCATCTGACAGTGCTTAAAAGAAATACCTTTTCAGAAAGACTTACTTCCTGAAGGCTGTCAGCCGCCGTCGTTATTTACAGTATAATATCAATACACAGCTCAATTATTTACATAGCTACAGATAAGAGGGGGTATCCACAAAATATTTTTCTTCAGAAAGACTTACTTCCTGAAGGCTGTCAGCCGCCGTCGTTATTTACAGTATAATATCAATACACAGCTCAATTATTTACATAGCTACAGATAAGAGGGGGTATCCACAAAATATTTTTCTTATTTCTCGGCGAAAACATATGTTGTGGGTACTCATTAGAAGCGCCTTGCTGAGGCGCTTCTAATGAGTACCCACAACATAAGTTTTCATTGAGAAATAAGAAAGATATCAGCAGTTTTCAGATGAAAAAAGTGCTTTATCTGTTGCTATGTATTTACAAAGGATACTGGCACATTTTGAGACATATATACAGCTGTTTCTGTATGTTCTCCATTACAGGAATAACTTTATACATGAAACATGGCACTTCCTTCTAGTTTTCTTTCCAAATAATGAAACTGCATCATTCTGAATGTTTTGTATCGGGGCATTTCCACGAAAAAATCTTGGGGAAGGGCAGAATGCTAAGCTTTTTTTCCAGCAGACAGGGCCCAGTTGTTCAAAGCTAACAATGTCGTTAGTTAATGATTCGTTAAAATTTTAATCGAGTGATACGCAAATGTGCTGAAATTTTTTGCTGAAAAAATGTGTCACATTTTTTCAGCAAAAAAATATCAGAATATTGTACACTGAATCTGCTAAAACAGTTAATGAAATGACCCTTAACAAGCTCATTAAGCTAACGACGCTTTGAACAACTGGGCCCAGGATTACAGGGACTTTAATTCTAGCAGCGCTCATTGCGATTAAGATAAAATTATCTTGGCATGACCCTTTTCAAAATAATAAAACAAAACAAGAGGGCCATGATGGCCCTGTAACGCTCACCTGACCAACATAGCACTTTGAGAGCCTGATCTAGAACTGATCAAGGCAAACATTCTGATCAAAGTTCAAAATGATTATATTAACAAGTAAGACAATGTAGCATGTCTAATGGACTGTGAAATAAAGGTCAATGACGATTGCTTCAAAAATGTGACCGCTAGAGTGTTAACAAGGTTTTCTGCTGATTTGGCCAGGTGACTTAGTTTTTGACCCCAAGCGACCCAGTTTAAAACTAGACGTAGAAATCATCAAGACAAACATGTTGAGCAAGATTCATGACGATTACTTGAAAAATGTGACCACTAGAGTGTTAATAAGGTTTTCTGCTGATCTGGCCAGGTGACCTAGTTTTTGACCCCAGGTGACCCAGTTTAGAACCTGACCTAAAAATCATCAAGATAAACATTTTGAGCAAGATTCATGATGATTGCTTAAAAAATGTGACCGCTAGAGTGTAAACAAAGTTTTCTGCTGATTTGGCCCGGTGACCTAGTTCTCGATTCCAAGTGACCCAGTTTTGAACTTGACCTAGAACTCATCAAGACAAACATTTTGAGCAAGATTCATGACAATTGCTTGAAAAATGTGACCGCTAGAGTGATAAGATTTTACGCTGATTTGGCCAGGTGACCTAGTTTTTGACCCTAGGTGACCCAGTTTCAAACTTGACCTAGAAATCATCAAGACAAACATTTTGAGCAAGATTCATGATGATTGCTTCAAAAATGTGACCGCTAGAGTGTTAACAAGGTTTTCTGCTGATTTGGTCTGGTGACCTAGTTTTTTACCCCACGTGACCCAGTTTCAAACACATCCTAGAACTCATCAAGACAAACATTTTGAGCAAGATTCATGATGATTGCTTGAAAAATGTGACCGCTAGAGTGTTAACAAGGTTTTCTGCTGATTTGGCTCAGTGACCTAGTTTTTGACTCCAAGTGACCCAGTTTCGAACTTGACCTAGAAATCATCAAGACAAACATTTTGAGCAAGATCCATGATGATTGCTTGAAAATGTGATCGCTAGAGTGTTAACAAGGTTTTCTGCTGATCTGGGCCGGTGACCTAGTTTTTGACCCCAAGTGACCCAGTTTCAAACTTGACCTAGAAATCATCAAGACAAACATATTGAGCAAGATTCATGATGATTGCTTGAAAAATGTGACCGCAAAAGTGTTAACAAGGTTTTCTGCTGATCTGGCCCGGTGACCTAGTTTTTGACCCCAAGTGACCCAGTTTCAAAACTGACCTAGATTTAATAGAGGCAAACATTTTGAGTAAGTTTCATCAAGATTGGGTCAAAACTATGACCTCTAGATTGTTAACAAGTTTTTCCTTTGATTTGACCTGGTGACCTAGTTTTTGACTCCAAGTAACCCAGTATCGAACTTGACCTAGATTTCATAGAGGCAAACATTCTGACCAAGTTTCATCAAGATTGGGTCAAAACTGTGACCTCTAGAGTGTTAACAAACTAATTGTTGACGACGAACGACAGACGACGGACATAGGGTGATGACAATAGCTCACCCTGAGCTTTTGCTCAGGTGAGCTAAAAAAGGTCACCAAAAGAGCCTATTATCATGAATCCAGATCATAAAGTCAGATTCACCAGTCTGTTCTAGGTCTACACTGTTTCCCAGAAAGGACTGTACAAATAATTTCCCAAAACAAAAACTGTGTTAGCTAAACAAGCACACTGTATCCAAACAAAAATGTACAGATTATATAGAAAAATGACCATTTAACTATACATTTTTGTTGTCAAATCTATACACGTTTACTATCTATACATTTTTAATGTCCAATCCATACATTTTTATAATCTATACATTTTTTGTTGTCCAATTTATTCATTTTTATAATCTATACATATATATCTTTACATGTGTATATCTTTAATAGCAAGTTTTATTAACAATCAGAATCAGTTATTATGTTGTTTGCTACTTACAAAATCCTTCGCAAATTTTAATGAGAACATGGAACACTTACATGTTGTTTCCAACCTCTTAGTTTCTAAAATTTCGTAAAAATTTTCCATCATGTTCACACTATACAAAAAATATTAGACAGTAGTCAGAATGGGAGAAAGCAGTCAGTTAACTCCCTTGAGTACTGTCTGTAAATAACCAGGTCCAACTGAATTCCTTTGCTTTTATCATTAGTGTTTCCATTAAGCTTCCTTTTCCTTGATAAATCTAATTTTAACAAGGTCATATGGCATTACAGCTTCCAAAATATTAAAAAGAAACATTTTCCTTGCAATGAAATGTATAATATTAATAAATCTTCCATGTAGATAAGGAGAAATGTAAAGTTAAGAATCTGTTAAATTCCACTGATGATCTATAATAGAAGCAGAGGATTCCAATTAGAAAGACCTGGTTAGTATTTGATCTACCTTGGATTTTACCTGTCAAGGGAGATAATAGAAATACTGCTGCTATCTCTCATTATATTTCCAGTTAACCCTTAAGATGCCAAGAAAACCTGCATCTAAAAATGTCATCTGTTTATGTTGTCTGCTGAATATTCTTGCAAATTTTTCAAACCTATTTTTGCATACAGGCAAGCAGTGTGGACCCAGATCAGACTGCTCCTTGAGGAGCAGTCTGATCAGGGTCCACACTGTTTGCAAAAATGACTTTTAAATTCACAAGCAGATGACAAGGCAAATGACAATTGTTGTAATTGGCAGTTTAAGGATTAAGGTACTATCTGGCACTTCATTGCCCACATGACATACTGAAAATGTCATAAAAATTTGAACACAAAAGTTTCTGACAAAAAGGCATAGGCAATCAGTGCAAACCCAGATCAGACTGCTCCTGAAGGAAGGAGCAGTCTATGTAAAACAAGTGACCACACCCACCTCCTGTGTGTGGGGCCTCTTTTCACCCCAGGGACATAATTTGAACACTCATGTCAAAGGACCTCTAGGCAATGTTACTTACCAAATGTCAAAAGCCTTGGCCTTGCACTTTCAGACAAGCAGTTGTTTCTTAAAATACTTAGTGGAATGGCAAACAGTGTAGACCCTGCTTAGACCGGGTCTGCTCTGTTTGCATGTCATTTTGTCAGACACTTTGGTGTTTGAAATTTTTGGACATTTACTGTACCGATATTCTTATAAAACATCTCAAATTGAATGAAGCCAGGGCATCGCATAACCTACAAAATTGCCTGTGCCCCCAGCAAAGACTTATAAGGATGTGCATCCACACATTCTGATCAGTCTGCGCTGTTCACCTGAAGTTACTTAGGATCCTTGGCTAGTCACAGAGGGCCCTGCAAAGACTCTGATCAGACTGCGGATGCACAGGCTGACCCTAGTCTTTGCTGGGCTCACATGCAATCTTGGAGGAAGTGTTAGCCTCGGCTCATTTATATCAAACAAGCAAAACCAGATCTCACTCACAAATCATTACAGTTGAACCTCAATGGCTCGAACATCTTTGGGACCATGGAAATTCGTTCGAGACTTGGGTAGTTTGAGCCACTGAGGGTTAATCATGGCACCAGTTCTGGAAGCAAACAGGGATAATTTAGGGAAATCTTTTCGATTTTCTACGCAGTGATTGTATGTTGAGTGTACTCATTAGATTTGCCTCGATGAGGCGATTCTAATGAGTACACACAACATACAATTTCTCGATAAAATAAGAAAATTTCCTTAACTATCGGTATTTGTTTTCTTGAGCTATCGGAAAAATTTCGTAGGGACTCAAAAACGAGTTCAAATTAGCCATGGTAAACAAGCCATCAGTGTTCGAGCCTTCGAGGTTCGAATGTTTTAACAAGAAATGTCAATATGCAGTGCTTATTAGATATTCCGTACTCAGAAACCCAAAACATAACAGATGGACGAACGGAGGGACAGTCGGACGGATGTGAAAACAGTATACATGTATCCTCTACAAACACAGTTTATAACTGTGCGGTGTATATTGATTTCACAATGTCCGTCCATCTGTCAGTTATAAAAAGAAACAAACTCTTTAGGTGGCTGAATACTACTACTACTGAATACTACTTTCTCCATTTTTGACAAGGGAAACAAATTTTGTGACTTCCTGTTTTCTTTCCTGAACACTAATCCCCTTCTGAATAGGGATCTATTCTGAAGGGAAAGAATCTGCTCCCATAGGAAGCAAATAATTTCCTGTTATGTAAATCTTTTCAACCTAGCAAAAACAAGTTTGACAGTCAGGTTACCTAACCACACGTTTAATGGGCAGGCTTAGTCCTCTAAGCGGTTAACCAGTATTGTGCACATTCTTTCGCCAGAAACTGACAACTGCCCTTCTTGAATCAGCTGAAAGGAGAGAAGGACCATAGAAAATATTTCTCGATCAATCTCCAGGAAAGAATGTTGCCGACCTCGGTTGGGGTTGAACCCGCGACCTCCTGGTCTCCAGTCAGATGGCGCACCCAACTGAGCCACCAAGGCCATGAGTACTCATAAGAAGCACCTTGGCAATAGAAACAAAACGCCTAGCTCATCTTAAGTCTATTTGTTTTGCCAACAGCATGTCAAAGGTTAATTAGCCAGAATACATCAATGAGGGGGGACCAGGTAAAATTATATTTTGAAATTATCCCGGTTAAAGTGCTAAGCCAATCTATAGCAGATGACATTCTAAAACTGATACTGTTATTTTTCAGAAAAAGTAAGACTTGACATTTCATGTGAATTGTCTGCTAGGCAGACAATTCACAGGGAATGTCAAGCCTTATTTTCTCAGAAAAACAAATCGAAGTAGGACTTTAAAAGGGTTAAGCACTCTAAAATAAAATCAAAATAAAACTTTCAGGAAAATTACTGTTTTGAGTTCTCCGAACAATCATGTTTAAATACGCCCCCACTTTTTTCACTGGAATCACTATACACTGTCTTATTACAAATATTACAAACAATTATTGTCGAAGACTCTTGATTTTGTTTAGCTCCCTTCCCAGTGTCTTCAGGGTTATTTCCCCTGCCCCCATCTTGCCCAGGATCGACATTTACAGCAATTCTTCTAACCAGATTACCGCTCTCATCAAGTTCAATGAAAACAGGTGGCTTGGAAGGGTCACCAGTGACCACCGGAGCATGTTTTTGTTTGCGTCGAGCAAGAGCCTCAATCTCTGCTAAACCAAGATGTAATTTAGCATGCCTGTAGAGGTCAGCAGAATCCTGGTATTTTAGTTTACACAATGAGCACATATATTTACCCTTGGTTTCATTGGACTTGTCATCTTTTTCAGATGAAACTCTATGAAATTGTGGTTCTAATTTGTCCTCAGTTGACTCAGCTGCAATATTACTGTCAGTTTCACATTCTTCCGACTCTCCAGTCACAGCCTGTTCATTATCTTTTGTGATAATTGTCCTACCTTGACCTTCCAGTTGGTCATGCTCCCAGACATGCTTGGTCAATTTCATTAATTTGAAATATGATTTTTTACAGATACCACACCCGTAGATCTTCTTTCGCTGCTGCCTTTTAACTTTGTTGAATTCCGACTCCCCACTTGTAGATGCCCTAGCTTTTATGATCTGAAACTTCTGTTCTTTCTGGCATTTCTCTGCAAGGCGCTCTTTCACAGAAGTCAGTGTTTTATCTGAAGTATTATCATTAACTTTTGTTAAATTATCAATTTCTTCATCAATCTGAAGTCCATCTTCACTGTTACTGTGACCTAACTCATCACTGTCATCTCCCTTTGTAGCTAACTCTCTTAATTCTTCATTTGTTTTCCGGTCTTTAACAGAGGTTGCTCCAGATGTATTTTTTGATTCTGTTACTTTTGAATGAATATGAGATTTTCCATGTGCAATCAGTACAGACTTACTTTCAAACTGTTTCCTACAAATTTTACATGAGAACTTCCTATCATAATGGAAACGCAGGTGCCAGAGTAGAGTTGACTGAAGGTCGAATGATTTACCACAAACTTTACATGAGAAAGATTTGGGCCTCTTTATGTTTTCTATAATATGCTGATAGTAGGACATATTACGATTTGTACGGGGATAATAATGTGCCATGATCTTGTGCTGCTTTAGTTTGAAACATGAAGAAAGTTTCACACCACAAATAGAGCAAACAAAGTCTTTTTCTTGTATCGCACTATCAGGTACAGCCTTATCTTTGTCAACCTTTACTCGTTTTATAAACTTAGCTTGGATCACTGGTTTCATGTTTTTTGACAGATTCTCAGACATATTACCAACAACTTCTTCTGTCTTCACAGACTGGTTTCTAATGTTATCAACTTCAGTATCCTTATTAACAGTCTCTGTTGATTCTGACTGGATCTCTTTAGGCTGTACAGCTACATTTTTTTCTTTTGCTGAGAATTTCTTATCATTGCCTTTTACATTTGTGGCTGCCACTGAATGAGTCTTAATATGATCTGCCAACAGTTGGCTGTCCTGGAAGGTTTTACTACAATACCTACAAGCAACGGAATTTGTATGAACATACATATGATTCCGTGCTTCTGCAGTGCTATTAAAAGCTAATCGACAGACACTACAAAAGAAAACTGATCTGCTGTAATGGCTTTGAAGGTGAATATTAAATTTCATTTTACTACCAAAGGGTAGATTACAGGCGTCACAGATGTGGTTCAGTTTAAGATAAGGAAAGTCCTGTCTGCAAAAAACAATGTGTTCTTGTACTCCCTTTTTTGTTTTGAACACCTTTTTGCATAAAGCACATGTATTTGAAGAACTTTCATGATGAGTTATATGGTTTTCAACCTCCTTCCGATTATTGAACCTCTGATTACAAATCTTACACAAGTAAGGATGTTGGAAGGCATGAGCTTGAAGATCGGCATACTGTAAAAATATTTGGTCACAATAGAGACAGGGAAAGGTACTATCTTTGTGTGTCCAGATACAGTGACATTTCAACTGGTTCCCATAGCTAAATTCAACATCACACTTGGGACACCGATATTTACTAGGATCTTTATTGACCTTCAGTGAATGTGTGACACTATGTTGTTGCATCTGTGAATGGTCATAGAGCAGGGCTTCACAGTGCTCACACTTGTAAATGTGTTCCTTGATAGATTTGTGGGAAGAGATGTGCTGGTTCAAGGCTGCCGATGTTGCAAAGAAACAATTGCAAAGTGAACAAAGCCATAATTCTTCCTCTTGCACTGAAGTGGTACTTGGAAGATCAGATCCCAACAGTGACTCAGAAGTGGCAGACACAACTATGCAAGCAGAAGCAACACTAGCAGTGCTTGATGTCACAACAGATGACGTACTAGAAGTTAAACTACTATCTGAAACTGTTGCAGTTAAATCTGGTAGCTGTGAACTTGGTGAAGACCTTGCAGCTGTGACAGTTGGTTTTGATTCTGTGGCAGTTGATAACTTATATGTAATTGTTATTTCATTTGAACTTAATGACATATCACTTGCTGCACTAGATGACAGAGTTACTGAACCAGCTGGACCTTTCAGAACTGCATCCAAAACTGAAGATGAATCAGTTGAGAAACCACCAGTGTAACTGGTCGGTAAACTGAAAGCTGAGATTTTTGGCATGGTAAGAGAGGAGTCGACTGTTGCTACAGAACTGACTGGAAGTTTGGACGTCATACTGGCAGATGATAGTGAAGAAGAGCTGACTGGAAGATTCATAGTTGAGGCCAACACTGTGACAGCTGCACTATTAACTGGTTGTGCAGAACCTAGAGGTTGTGAAAAGACAAGACTCAGTGGGTAAACCTTATCCCCAACTTGAACTGTTGCAATACCACCTCCTGTGCTTGTTCGAATTATCAAAGGCAAAGAAAACTGTGTTGGTCCAGTGCTTGAAGATATAGCTGCTGTCTGGGTTGTAGTTGCTGTGACAGAAGATGAGGCATGAGCTAAGCTATGCTGGACATTGGAGAGCAGTGAAATGTTCACATCCGTTGCATTAGACAATGCAGGCAATGTATTTAGTGCCACATTTGTTGATCTAATTGGTGTAGGTAATACATTAGGTGCTGCTGAACTGGGCACTACTGGTGCTGCCACTTTTACTATGTTATTTAGTGCAGGTACTTTGTTTGCCACACAGGACACTGCTTGTGAGAACACTGTGGGTGAGGGCGAAACCTTTATAGGTAATGTCTCAAAAATTTGACCTTGACTTACCGTTGAAGTTGCACAGGTTACTAAGGATACATTTCTCAATTTAGCTGTTGTAAGAGAACCTTGAACTAACTCAGATGTTTCAGATTTTATATTGATGGCACATGAAGGATCTATGAGGGCAGCTTGTTGATTTGATTTCAGCTGTGTAGAACTGGCATTTATTGTTGCAGGAACCTTAAGAAATGTTAGTGGCGGCTGTGCATGATTTTCTGTCATTACTGGGTTTGGTAATGGTCTAGACAATACTGTATTAGCAATTAAAGGTCTAACAGTGGGCTGTGCAACAAAATACTCATTTGATTCAGACTGACTGAGCGCAGCTGAGCTTAAGACATTTACTGCAGAGCTAGTTTGTACTGGTGAAGTGACTGTTTGTCCACCAGGAATAACCTGTCTAGATATATTCTGTTTCTCAACTCTGAATTCAGATGGTGTGCCTCCCTTTGTTAAACTGAATGTAAATGACTGTGTTGTAGGAAACATGCTTCGTTTTGTCTTGCCTGCATACTGACTTACTGGTAATTTCTCATCTGACCCATACATGTAATTAGATGAAGTTGTCATTTCTAATTTCTCTGTCGCATTACTGACTTTAGTAATCACTGGTTGTACAAGCTGTCCAATATTCAGCTGCTCATTATTAACAGATGCTGATTGGGGTAAATTCCCAACGATTATACCCGACATCAATTTCTGATCACCAGTAAGACCATGGGCAAATTTAACATCACCTGCTGGAGCAGAAATAACTACCTGACTACCACTGCTAATATTTGTAGGTGCTGACAATAAAATTTGACCTCTACCAGATGTTGCACTTGTCACTTTTTCTGAACCTTGGTTTCCACTTACTGTTTCACTCAGCTGCTTCAATGTGGACAGAGACAAAGACAACACACCAGATTTTGCTGTTTGTCCTGCAGAACCAGCTTCTGTAGACAGCATTTTTGGCTGACCTAAAGGTAGTTTCATGGCTGAACTGGTTTTATCTACACTGGCAGTGTCCATCCTAGGAATCATTACAAGGTTCTGTACAGGCTGATTTCTAGTATCTTGAGTATTCTGTAACATAGCTCCCTGGACATGAGACAAGACCTCTTGTGGAGTCACAGCTCCCTGTGTCAATTGAGCTACTGTCTGCTCAGGGAGCAAAGTTACAGTTCTCTGTGGAAGCTGAGTTACATTTCCATTTGCTATAGCTCCCTGTGAGAGATGACTGAGGTTGCGTTGAACAGGTTCACTTTCAGTTTTCTGCGTTATTTGAATTTCAGCACCTTGTGTAGTATGAGTTATGGCCTCTTGCCCAATCACAGATGGAGAACCTTGTGTCAGTTGAGGACTGGCACTCTGTACAGTCCGAGATGCACCTCCCTGTGGCATCTGCATTTTGTTTGCAAGTGCAGTTTTTATTCCAAGAGCAGACCGAGTCATATTCCCTTGTGTCAGGTGACTGCCTGCAGTACCACTATGGGACTGTTTTATTTCAAAGACTGAATTCAAATTATATGATTTATCTTCTTCTCTAATTGTACATGCTGGCTCTGATCTCTGAGAGTTACTGCTCCCTTTGTGTGTTTTGACATGATCCTGAATGTCTACAGTATCAAGTGCTTTTTTAATAAGTATGGGGACAGATTTGCGTTGTGTTGGAACATAAAATTGTGGAACGCTGACAGAAATCGTTTTATGTTTTTCTTTCAATTCGACTAAAGTCTGATCTGATGCAATTGGCAGGAATTCTTTCACAGAGGAAGGTATATTTGTAATATGATATACAGCCCCTGTTGCTTTATCCATAACAAGACTACTAGCATATTTCGGAGCACTCTGAAGGGCTTCAGCTAATATGCTTGGTTTACCTTCAGTTTTTATACTTTCCTCAAGCTCTGACTTACTTGCATATTCATGTTCTGCTGCAACACCTTCTTTAGTTTCATCAACTTCTTCTTTGCTTCTAATTGGCTCTTTTGTTTTACCTTTAGCAACTGCTAACTGTTTATTTCGTTCCACTGCTGGAACCTGTTCCAGGAAATGACGTTTCACATGGTTGTGAAGTTCTTGGCCATAGGAAACAGAAGTGTCACACAGATTACAGACATAAGGGGATAAATATTCTTTCTTAGATAAATCTTCTTTCTTAGGTCTGTTTGTATCTTTAATGTTTAATTTCTCTGGTTTTGCACCATTCTCTTCTAAGGCAGATTTAGTCTCTTCCTCGTCAGCATTATGAACACCCATATGTTGCATAAGCTGAAACGGCACAGAAAACTTTGCTTCACATTTTTCACACACATACTTATGGCCATGCATGTGCGTTTTCATATGAACTCTCAGTAAGAATGCTGCCTTCTCAAATGTCATTTCACAAATTCCACATTTGAATGGAAGAAAATCACAATGAGTCTTCAGGTGGGATGTAAGCTCCTCTTTCTGTATATACATTAAACCACAAACTATACATTTGTATGGCCATGAAATCATTGATGCTTCAACAAGGGTTTGTAAATCTGACCTTCCACCTGTCTGATCAATTTTCTCCGATTTCATAGCTTCTGGTTCCTCACCTTTTTCTTCTGCATTTGATAGTTTTCTTTCTTCATTCAAAGTGTCTACTTTCCCACCATCCTTTTGAGCATCAGAAATTGCTTTTGTTATCCCTCTGACTTCTTTCAGCTTCTTTGAAGCTGTAACATTAAGCTCTGAAATACCTTTCTCTGGTTGTGGAACTTGTACTGTTCCAGGTGCCTCTTTTAACTTACTAACAGCCATTAGCTGCTCCTCCCATTTCTTCTGTAAAACTGTTCCAGACTCTTGAGCTGAATCACTAACAAGTTTTTCTACCACAACTTTCCCAGTTTTAGATACACGTTTATCTACCTTTTTGATAATTTTATCAAGATTTTTCATATATGCATCATTTTTAGCCTGTTTAGCCCCTTGATTTGATTCTTTTGAACCCTTTTTACGCTTCTGAACCTTTTTTCTATTTGTCTTTTTACCTGGTTCTGGTGACCCCTCACGAGATGCCCCCTCCCCCTGTGACCCTACACATGACTTTAAGGACAATAACATTTCTGCATGCAAAAAATCCTCTCTAGAATGTTGCCTAGACAGATCTCCTTGACTACCAGAGCTCAAATCACCATCATCATCACTAACATCAACATCGTCTTTCTGTTCCGAAGTCTTCCTTCGTTTCCTTGACACTGGTTGAGCTTTCTGACCTCTCGTTTTCTTTACCTTCCCAGAATCCTTTGTTGCCTGTCTGAAACTTCTCTTACTGACAGTGCCATATCTCGACAAGTCTACCAAACCTTCACTTGTTCTTTTCACTGGAGTTTTCTTCACAGTCAAATCTAAAGCCTGTTCTTCTATATACATGTCCTTGTTACTGAGCTCATTGTTAATGGAAAGATCCAAGACTTCTCCATCCTCTATTACTGTCTCTGTCTGCGCCTGAAATGACAAATACACCACAACCTCTTTATATCACTACTGTTGGGGTCCATAGCATAAACAGTGTTAGTTAAACAACCGTGTTATCTGAACAAAAATGTATAGATTATATTGAAAATGACCATTCATGGTCATTTTTCAATATAATCTATACATTTTTGGGATCCATCTTTGAACTGTGTTATATCCAGAAGCATGTTATAACGAACCATGTTATAAAGAGGTTGAAGTGTAATGATGAGGTGGATCATTTTGTCTTGTTTCCCAGAGAAAGGGAGAAAAGCAATAAAAGAGCTATACTAGATAAAAGCATCACAGGCACTAAAAGATACCCCACCACTGCAGGGTAACAAAACACGTAGAGAAGATGGCTGTGTTCGATGTGTAACAAATCTACAAAGAAGATGGTGTACTGTAACCTTCAAACAATACCTACTGTTCATATCACTTCATAGTCTCAATTGGTACTAGTGAAAACTAGCAAATGAGGATGCTTTAATAAGAAATAACTCCATGGCAATCTGGTGTTCTGTAACCATGAAAGACTATGAAAATTTGGTGTACTGTAACCTGGCTGCAATTCTCCACATCTTCTTTCTGTCCAATAACATACAAATAACAGCTTCATCAGATCAAAACTACTGTATTTCTTCATTTATTAGACAGTGAGTGGGTATTCCTCTCCAATTATAAGATGGAGTGGGGTGAGGGGTTTCTCTTCCAAAACAATCCCAAAAATCTAGATCCCTCTTATGGAAGAGAAAACCCTATTTTATAGCTAAATTACACAAGACTAATATTGGTACAGTCAAACCTGTCTTAAGCAGCCACCCATGGGAAGCTTAAAATGTGGGTGCTGAAGGCAGGTGGCTGCTTAATACAGTTCAAATATATAAGTCTATGAATTTTCGGGCAACTTTCCTCTGGCTGCTTAATACAGGTTGGCTGCTTAATAGAGGTGACCACTAACACAGGTTTGACTGTATATTGGAGGGCTAAGCTCTGATCTTACAATCAAATAAATACAGTATAGGAGGAATGAGCTGAAAAAATCGTTAAAAAGTGTAATAACTCTATCAAAATTTGCTGTACTGTAACCTCCAAACAATATGCCCTGAACCATCTCCTGGTCTGACCGTCCATTAAGTTTCAATGCGATCTGATGAAACCTGTTGATGGAGATCCGGAAATAAAGTGTGGACGGACAGACATCGGAGGGTAAACCATAATACACCGCCACTATCATGTGATAGGGTATAAAAAGCAGAAAGAGATAATGATTTAGTGTTTACTGTCACTTTCAATATTATTTAACCCTAGTTCTGCTGAACCCGGATATACCCTACCTTTGCAAACAGTGTAGATCCAGATCAGTTGGCTTCTGAAGAAGCCAACTGATCTTGATCTGCACTGTTTTGCCATTAATTATGTTAATTTATATCAAAAATCTGGATCAAATGAGCTGATTGGCTGAAAATAAGAAGTGGTTGTGGCATCTTAATTTATTCAGCATGAATTGCTGCACAGTCTTGAGATGATCATGATTATGATTGATGATGACTGATGATGATTGATGACTGATGTTTTACATCACTTTCAACATTATTCAAGTCATATTGAGATGATAGCAGGGTGATAATGAAAAGCTCTGTACAATGAAGAGCCGGACAGTCATAAATTGAATTCCAAATTCGAACCCAGAAACTTGTAACCCAAATTTCTGAGTGTTAAGCAGTAGCCAATCATTTTTTACAACTTGTCTATTAAAATAAAAATTGAGAAAAAATATGTAACAAAAAATAGAATTTTTGGATTAGTCGATAATGAATATATATATATATCAGTCACATGAGGCAAAAGTGACAAATGATTGTTCAGAGAGATACAAAGAGATACTAATGTGCCCCCTTCATAGCAGGCTTTCACCACTACCCTATAGGCTTCCAGTGCTCCAGCTAGGATTTGTGGGTAGAGGGATGTGGGGTAGGGCGCTTTTTGTGCAGTCATACAAGAATGAAGGCACCAATGTGTCTTGTGATATGCTTAATATCAAGACACAGTACTCCAGCTAGGATTTGAGGGCAGAGGGGTGCTGGGTAGGGCACTTTTGCGCGGTCGGGCAAGAATGAGGACATCATTTCATGTATGAAGTATCAGAGATGTTACAAATGATAAGGCATGTCACATTAATTGTCCGAAACTTGAAGGCACATATAATAAACAGGTAAACATGAATAACTTCTTCATTTTTTGTCTGGGGCCGGTTGTTCAAAGCTAACGATGTCGTTAGTTAACGATTCGTTAAAATTTAAATCGAGTAATACGCAAATATTCTGATATTTTTTGCTGAAAAAATGTGAGTAGCTTTTGCAGTGCAAAAGCTACTCACATTCTTTCAGCAAAAAATATCAGAATATTGTGTATTGAATCCGCTAAAACAGTTAACAAAATGACCCTTAACGAGCTCGTTAAGCTAACGACGCTTTGAACAACCGGGCCCAGATTTTCATGAAATTTTCACCAAAATGTTGGTTTTTATATAAGGAATGGAAGTAAGGCAAAAGGAGGTGCAGAAGGGCAGGGGGAGGCAGGAAAGGGCCAGAGAGGCGGCCCACCCCTCTGTATAGGGCTAGCTGGAGTACTGCAGATATGTTACAAAATATAATCCCATTCCACAATTAACACCTCAGAAACAGAGTATATATAAAACTGACCTTTAAACATTGATAACTTTTTTTTTTAAATTTTGGTCAGACTTTCATGAAATTTTCACCAAAATGTAAGGTTTTATGTCTGGAGCTGAAAGAAGACAGTTGGCAGCTTACAAAGGGCAGAGGGGCGGCAGGAGAGAGCAAGAAGGGCAGCCAGCCCCTCCATATTGGGCTAGCTGGAGACCTGGCTTCTGAATGGCAATAAAAGGTTCATGTCCTGCCTAAAAATACCAGCACCACCCGACAATATTTCCCGAGCAATCTGACTTAGATCCACCACAAATTACCATAAGGTGCTTTCTCTGAAGACAATGACCAGGCAGATGTGCATGTTTTATAAATTCCTTGACACAACTTATTCTCTGAGGAACTCATTAACACTTAGCACACTGGGAAAAATTTTCAGCAGACATCATTTTGAAGTATTTTTCTAATTTTTCCCAAAAAACAGGATTCGACATTTCATGCAAATTGTCTCCAATGGAGATGCCCCCGCCCAGGGCCATCCTCACCCACACGCAGGCATTTTGCAAAAAATGACCATAACTCTCATAATAATTGGCAGATTTTACCCTAAACCGAACTTGATCATATTTTATGATTATATACCTGTGTATAAAATATGAATCCAATACACAAATCAAAAAATATCGGAAGGGAAACATCTTTTGAAGGTGATAAAGGGCTATAACTTCCATAATAATGGGTTGATTTTACCCTAATTGGAACTTGACCTCTATTTTATGATGATATACCTGTGTGTTAAATATGAATTCAAAACACTAATGTTTTTGAAAAATATCAAACTGAAACTATTTTTCAATGTTGAAAAAACGCCAAAAATAATTGGTAGATTTTCCCCTAAATCAAACTTGACCTAGATTTTATAATTAAATGCTTGTGTATAAAATATGAATCCAATTCACTAATCTAATACTGGAGAGGACAGACAGAGGGACAGACGGGACGGAAGGACATACGGACAGCGATGATACTATATGCCCCCTCCCACTGAAAATGGTGGGGGCATAATAAGAAAAATATCTGCCGAATTAGCCAAGAGACAGGTAAAGGAAAAAACAAAAAAGTTATTCTCTGAACAACCCATCAGTTACCTTGTAGTTACCCAAAACCCTCTTCTCTAGGTCTGCAATTTCCCTCTGTAGTTTCGGGTCTTTATTACTGCTAGACGAACCATCTGACTCTGCGGCAGAAGCAATCAGGTTGTCTTGGTGATCTATGAGAAAATGTCGGAACAGTTCTACTTTTGTTGTCCAAACTTTCTCGCACCAAATACACCGGAACACATCTGAAATAGGAATTAATAACTGCAAGCATTTGCAGTCAAACTTCAATAAATGGAACATCTTTTGGACCATGGAAATTTGTTCAAGCCACTGAGGGTTAATCATTTACCATAGCAACAGAGAAGGTGCTTTTTTCATCCGAAAAATGCTGATAGCTTTCTTATTTCTCAACGAAAACATATGTTGTGGGTACTCATTAGAAGCGCCTTGATGAGGTGCTTCTAATGAGTACCCACAACATATGTTTTCATCGAGAAATAAGAAAACTATTAACTGGATACCCCCTCTTATCTGTAGCTATGTAATTAAATAATTACTGGCAGGTCTGGAGGCAAATGGGGCTAATTCCTGGATGTATTTTTGCTCTTCTACAGAATAATGGTATGTTGTGTGTACTCATTAGAATTACCTTGATGAGGTGATTCTAATGAGTACACACAACATATTCCCTACAATATCTGCTAGAATTTCTTTATTTGGGTGACAAAAAGAATTTCTTAGAGACTCAAAAGTGAGTTCGAATCTGCCACTGTAAACGAGCTGTTGGTGTTTGAGTCAGTGAAGTGTTTGAGTCAGTGAAGTGTTTGAGTCAGTGAAGTGTTTGAGTCAGTGTAGTTTTCCTGTAATATCTGTGGCATCAACATTTTTGTGGTTCATGAGATCATTTAGTCCATTGTAGTCCGAAGACCTGTAAAAGGGTAACTGGCAAACAGTGCCGACCCAGATCAGATGCCTCAGAATGCGACATCTGATCGGGGTCTCCACTGTTTGCAAACAGTTTAGACATTTTTCTCTAGGAAAATGTAAATCTCACAGCCTTACGACATGAAACTAGTAACAAAGGAATGAAGCTGAAAAAATTTTCTGCCTATTGTGGGATTCAAACCTGGTCTCTCCGCATAAAAATCCAATGCTCAAATCACTGAGCCAAAGAGTCGACTCCCTGATGTAGCTGTCAGAGACTGAATATATACCTACAAGCTATGCAAAATCTTCCAGTGCAGATAACTGAAGGAAGGAGTGCAGGCTGTAACACTCCCCCTTTTCAATGAAGTCATTATTTATGATGAAGCAAAGCCATTTTCGGCAAAGTAAAGTCCGATCTCAGACGAGCCCCCATCTTACCACATGAAAATCATAACAAAGGAATGAAGCATAGCTGAAAAATTTCCCGCCTATTGTGAGATTTGAACCTTGTCTGTGCTAGGCTGTAACAATAGCCAGACATACCTAAAACTGAAACTGGACTTTCCAATATATAGTGTGGGAGAGTCTATTTAGTATACAATGGGTTAAGGGAAATGGATATACTTTCAAAGGAGACAACTTTCAAATTTATTTTTGTCTCCTCTCTAATAAAAGCGCTGCAAAAACTGCACCATGCCCCGCCTAATAACTTACATCAAGCAAGTGTCATAACTCTGTCAAAAATAAAATCAATGGGAAAGTACCACAGTCTTTCCCTAAATATTATCATCATTGATGCATGTTAATGTGTTAATGTTGGCTATGTTCAATGTTCAAAGGGCAATAACTCCAAAAGTAGGCAAACCAGAGTTACAGTTCATGTGTTCTGCAAGTTGTCTCATAATGCTTTACATTAGAAATGGATGTGTTCAATATCTACTATGTTCAAAGGGCCACAACTCCAAAAGTAGGTTTACCAGAGTTAAGGTTTTTGTGTTCTGCATGTTGTCTCATGGTGCTTTACAACTGTGAGAAATTTCATAATAATATCTTGATAGGTTTTCAACTTACAAAGCAGACACGAGTACATGGTAGAAATGGCTATGTTCAATGTTCAAAGGGCAATAACTCCAAAAGTAGGCAAACCAGAGTGATGGTTCATGTGTTCTGCACATCCTCTCATAGTATTTTACATTTGTGTGTCACTTTGTGAAAATAACTCGGATGGTATCATAATTATGGAGCGGACACAAATGATGGAAGCACCGACTGACGAATGGATTGATGGACAGATGGAAGGACGAACGGACACAAAACTTCTGAGGGTATAACATCACTTTTTGTGGGGGAGCACAAAAGAGGCCTTACTCTTAATGTAGAGCTCTTTTTCTTTTATAGTAGACTCTTTTCAGATTTGTAGTTAAATGGCCATGTAGGCACTATTAATTAATGGTTATGTCAAGCTGGTCAGTTTACCTAACCACACTTTTTCCTGTTAGGTCTCCAGGGAAAAAGACAAACAGTCGCGCCAAGAAAATAATTGTAGGTCCCCCAGCTGGCGACAGAAAAAAGATTTATTCCCTTTCAATCTGTGCCTAAAGCTTGTACTTCTCCGGTACCAGTTTTTAGTAACAAGTTCGCGTATGTTCGGTATATAGTTGTCGTGCGTTGGATATTACACTTACCAATGGTGGATATTAAACTTACCAATGGCGGCTCCCATGATACAGCAATTTTAGTTTCTTTTCACGATTTTTTGTGGTGCCACAAAATGTGGCGATATTTGCCTGGAGTTTCAACGCCAGAAAAAAAGAAGCGTACACCAGAGGAAGTAAAAGCGTATTATAAAACATATGACTAAGCGTGTTATGCATAGCACAAAACTGGCAGGTCAACAGACCCTGGCTGGTTGAATCTTCCAAAGGCGCTGGACTTATATGTACTGTCTGTATTCAGTATGGAACAGACAGAACTAGTGTTAAAGGGCGCAAATCAAATACACTTGAAAGTGTAAAGAAACATGAGACAAGTAAACTGCATGAAAAAATCAGTTACTATATGTTTTCTCAGTACATGTTGTTTACTTGTTTTTGTTTACAATTATGTGTTCTGATTATATTGTTTTAAGGTTATTTTGTCTGATTTGGTTTGAATTCTTTGCATGAATCCTGGGCACCTAAGTTTTGGCCTGGGCTACTAAAAAAAAATTTAGGAGCCCAGCTGGCTCCTGAAAAATTTTTACCAGTCTGTATCCATGTCCTCTGAGGAGTTAGCCAGTGTTTGTGCACATTCTTTTGCCACAGACTGACAACTGCCAAATTTGAACCAGATGAAGGGAGGGAATGATCAATCTCCACAAAAAACATCAGGGACCAAACCCAAGACATCCTGATCACCAGCCGTTCGTGCATCTCACAGACACCTTGGCCAGGGATGCTTTTCAGAAGTTTGGTGAGCAGGAGGCAAACAGGAACTCAGAACAAGAGGCCCATGGGCGACAATTTGCTCACGTGATAAAAACAGCTATTGCATATTTGCAAATGAAATGCAACATTCTTCCAGTATTGCCACCGCAACTGGGACACTAATTTGACCATACCATAAAAAAGTCAAAGGTCATCCTAGTCTCATACAATATTCTTGCATAATTTAAGACTAACTGTTACCTCTTAAACGAAGGTTTCACGACAGTCAAATTGTCATTAAAAAGAATTTTGTCATTGTATCGAGTGTCTATATAAACAGGGTTGTCTGTACTTACATGCCTGGCTTGACTTCGTACTAGTTTGTTCAGATCTTTCTTTTATGTCTAGTTTTATCTTTGACGTGTTACATAGATATGACATATGCTGAGATAACCCTTCACTCGGAGCTTCCTCGGATGTCTCTCCGGATTGTTTACCTGTAAATAAGACCAAATAAAAATAGAAAGAACTAAATTGTGAAAACAAGCACCAGAAGAGAAGAGTTGTCATTCTTGGTAAGCTAAGTGACCAGTGAAGTGAAATTAACTGTAAAGTTCTACAGTATGTAGACTTCATTTAGTGTTGTCGCTAGGGTGGACATAAGTAAACAGATACATAGGTCTAGATAAGAGTGGATATCAGATAAATAGTTTTCTTATTACTTAATTATGTTTTCGTTGAGTAATAAGACAAGGCGCTTCTAAAGAGTACCAACAACATATATTTTCAGAGTAATAAGAAAAATACAGATACTTTTTGGTGGGAAAAAGCGCCTTATCAAGAGCTATGAGACAAAAAAACGCATGAAACTTGCACTCCTACGTTGCCCATGCTAGGGCAGGTGTGACAAAAATATATGCATGTTTCAGGTAACATGTAATTTTAAACAAGAGGCCCACAGGCCACGGGTCGCTCACCTGAGTGACATAGCCACTGCAGATAGGCAGATGTTATGCAACATTTTTCCAATCCTGTCATCGCAACTAATGAAAAGATCATCCTTTAAGCAGTTCTTAATTTTGAAGAAGAATATTATATATGGCATGACAGTCAATGGAGTGTGATCATTTGAACAAACCCTCAGTCACATTTCAACAGTAGGATCAATGTGAAATTTGGTGGCAATTGGCTAAGTGGTTTCTGAAGAATCATGATTTTATACATGTAAACAGCACAGTGGCAAGGAAATATAATAAACATAAACAAGATGGCAGCCATCTTGGATTTCCAATCAGAATGATTTTAGCTACTGTTAATCTACAAGTCACCTTGATACTTCCAATGAACTTTGAGTCAATTGCCCTTTCGGTTCAGGAGAAAAAGTTCAAAACAGATTTTCAAGATGGCTGCCATAGCCGCAATTTGGGATTTCCTATCGCAACAATTTGAGCTATTTTTTATCTACAAGTCCCCCCACTGCTTCCTACCAAGTTTTGAGCCTTTAAGTTCAGAAGGGAAAAATAGATTTTCAAGCTGGCCACCATTTTGGATTTCCAATCAGAATGATTTTAGCTACTTTTATTTCTACAAGTCATCTCGATGCTTCTTACCAATTTTCAAATTAACTGGCTCTTTGGTTCAGGAAAATAAGCGATAAAAAGAGTTTCAAGATGGCCGCCATGACAACCATCTTGGATTTCCAATCCAAACAATTTAAGCCATTTTAGATCTACAAGTCACCCGAATGCTTCCTACCAAGTTTCAAGTCAAATGGCCTTTCAGTTCAGGAGAAGAAGCAAAAACTAGATTTTCAAGATGGCTGTCATGGTGGCCATCTTGGATTTCTGATAGGGACATTTTTAGCTATTTTTGATCTACAGGTTATCCTGATGCTTCCTACCTAGTTTAAAGTCAATAAGCCTTTCGGTTCAGGAGAAGAAGTGAAAAATAGATTGGATTTCCAATCGGAACGATTTTAGCCATTTTTAATCTATAAGTCACCCCGATGCTTCCTACAAGGTTTCAAGTCAATTGGCTTTTGGGTTTAGGAGAAGAAGCGAAAAAAAGATTTTCAAGATGGCCATCATGGCGGCCATCTTGGATTTCCGATCAGCATGATTTTTGCTACTTTAGATCTACAAGTCAGCCTGATGCTCCTACCAAGTTTGGAGTCAGTTGGACTTTCGGTTCAGGAGAAGAAGCGAAAAATAGATTTTCAAGAAGGCGGCCATGGCAGCCATCTGGGATTTCCGATTGGAACGATTTTAGCTATTTTTGATGTACAAGTCACCCTGATGCTTCCTACCAAGTTTCGAGTCAACTGGCATTTGGGGTTAGGAGAACAAGCGAAAAATAGATTTTCAAGATGGCCGTCTTGGATTTACTATCGGCACGATTTTAGCTATTTTAGATCTAAAAGTTACCCCGATGCTTCCCAGCAAGTTTGGAGAACTGGCCTTTCAGTTCAGGAGAAGAAGCAAAAAATAGATTTTCAAGATGGCTGCCATGGTGGCCATCTTGGATATCCGATCGGAACAATTTTAGCTATTTTTTATCTATAATTGACCCCAATGCTTCCTACCATGTTTGGAGTCAACTGGCTTTTGGGTTTAGGAGAAGAAGCGAAAAATAGATTTTCAAGATGGCCGCCATGGCGGCCATCTTGGATTTTCGATCACTCCAATGCTTCCTACCAAGTTTCAAGTCAATTGGCTTTTGGGTTTAGGAGAAGAAGGAAAATGTTTTTCCAGATGGCCACCATGGCGGCCATCTTGGATTTCCGATCAGCATGATTTTTACTGCTTTAGATCTACAAGTCACCCCGATGCTTCCTAGCAAGTTTGGTGTCAATTGGCCTTTCGGTTCAGAAGAAGCGAAAAATAAATTCTCAAGATGGCCGCCATGGTGGCCATCTTGGATTTCCGATCAGAACGATCTTAGCTATTTTTTATCTACAAGTCACCCCGATGCTTCCTACCAAGTATCGAGTCAACTTGCCCAGGGGTGTTGGAGGAGTACACTTTTAAAGCAATTGTTGATGCTGCATGACAACAGATGACGGACATTGACTGACCACAATAGCTCACAAAAGCTAAAAAGCTAAAAAGGGATGATAGGTTGGAAAAACATTTTTTTTTTCTTTTTAAAGTTTTTATATGGGGTAAACAGGAAAACAGGGAAATCCCCCCCCCCCCCCCCCCCACACACACACACACCCCTGGGTAATCCTTAACCAATTATAGTCTGGAAATCCTTAAAGGGGTAACTGGCAAAGAGTGCACCCCCACTCCCCCCCCCCTCCCCCCCCCCCGGGTAATCCTTAACCAATTATAGTCTGGAAATCCTTAAAGGGGTAACTGGCAAAGAGTGCAGACCTCCTTCAGATGCTGCAGGGTCTACACTGCACTGGCATTTACAGGAATTTCTATAAAACATAGTAATAATATCAACTAACCAGACACCCTACTATTGAAAATAGACCAATCCAAAATGTTATGGTATAAGAGTCTATGGTAAATGTCCTAAAATTTCGAACACTTTATTCCATACTATTTTGGCCTATATTTTGCTTTTTATGCACTTGTCTCTAAAAATACTTAATGGAATGGCAAACAGTGTAGACCCTTATCGGACTGCTCCTTCAGGAGCAGTCTGATCTGGGTCTGCACTGTTTGCATATCATTTTATCAGAAACCTTGGTGTTCGAAATTTTGGGACGTTAACCATACTCACTGTGAATGGGTTGAAAAATTTTAGCATCATTAATGAAAAATTTAAGACAGCATGGTAATCTGAAACAAGTAATCTAAAATGCCAAAGGCTTTGCTATGCAGCTGTGCCTATGGACAAACAGAAACGTGTTAACCAGTGTTTACGGTAAATGTCCTAAAATTTCATACACCAAAGTGTCCGAAAAAACGGCACATGTAAACACTGCAGACCCAGATCAGACTGTTTCTGAAGGAGCAGTGGAATAGAGTTTTGAATAAAATGTTCAAAATTTTAGGACATTTAAGGTATTCCTAACCATTCAAAGCAGCGGTTTAACTGCTGACTTACTGGACAGACTCTCTGTAGCAGCTTTAAGAATCTGTTTTAACGATGAAAATCCCGGTGATCCAGAGAGTGGCTCAGATTCTGCCGAGTCTGCTTGGAGGAGCAGATCAACACCTGTGGGATAATCCAATTCATCCAGAAATGGTAATGATGGGTGGTTCGGTCTTACCACAGCTGAACCAGCTACAGATAACAAAAATAAAAATAAAAATAATACTTAGCATGCTGGGTAAAAAATTTAGCAGACAACATTTTGATTTTTTTTTCTTATTTTCCCAGAAGTAGGTATTGACATTTCATGCAAATTGTTTCCTTATGAGACAAATTGCATGAAACATTGATAGGAAAGCATATAAAAAAAAATTCAGCAGACAAAAGTTTAAAATAGTTTCTTATTGTTCCCAGAAAGTAGGTTTTGAAATTTCATGCAAACTGTCTCCGCAGAATTATGCCTTTTTTCTGCAAAAAATAAGAAAAATATCCTCAGTCTGCCATCCGCTGAATTAACCCAGAGAAAGGTTAAAGTCAATTTATAAATAAAGAATCTTACATGAGTGGTCATTTAATATGAAATTTATGAAATGAGTGGATAATTTTGGTATTTTGCAAGCCTTTAAGCGAGCAAAATTACCATAATTACCCAACAAGTTTCATAAATTTCATATTAAATGATCACAAATGTATGATTCTGTTTATCACATGACTCTTGCGATGACAAAAATACACAAAACATATTAAGATAACGGCTTTCCATAGTTAAACAGAACAACTCAGTGCCAAAGATTCAATAGTACTACACAAAAAATAAAAAAACATTAAACTATATAATACACCGCCATTATCGTATCACAGGCAGATAACGCCATAAAAATTGGACGAAATTTGCCCAATAGCAATCCCAAACCAGATCTCCACAATATCAATGCACATACCAAGTTTGGTGAAAATCCATTGATGTTTACTCAAGTTATCATCCTAAAATGAAAAATGGACGGACTCCCAAAATAATTGGTAGATTTTACCTTAAATCGAACTTGGCCTACATTTTATCATTATAGCTGTGTATAAAGTTTCAATCCAATAAAATTTTCAACCCAATTCAAAAGATATCAAATGGAAACCATTTGTGTTATGTGCGGGACAGAAAGGACGGACAGACGGGACTGATGTGATGGCGTACATTTGGACAGTGGGGTGTGTGTGTGTGTGTGTGTGTGTGTGGGGGGGGGGGGGGGGTGTAGGATACTAATATGCATGCTAGGGGGGGCATCAAAATTCTGGATACCCCACTTACCCCCGAGGTAACAAGAATGTCAATAAGCAGGGCTTATCAAATACCCCTTGCGTAAAACACATTTTAGGAATAGGTTTTACAAGAAGTGTAATTTACTTTACAGGTAAGATATTGAGCAGAAACGAAATTTTGACAATAACCAAGGGCCATAACTGTGTTGTATATTTGCGAAAAATTATGTGTAACAATCCCAATCTAGATCTGGTCAATGTCAATGCAGTGCAGACCCAGATCAAAGCCACATAATGCTAGACCTGATAAGGGTCTCCATTGTTTGCAAATACATAGTCTAGCCACTTTTCTCTAGAAATATTCAAATCTCATAGCCTGACATACCTAAACCTGAAATTTGACCAATATATAGCAGTGGGAGTGTAATGTGTGTGTGTGTTTGGGGAGTGGGTGGGATAGGGAGGGTGTTGGGGGAAGCGGGGTTAGGGCTGGGGGTAGTGTTCGGTAATAACCCCAAGTATTGGGACAGACAGCTGAGCGAACCGTGTAGACACAGACCAGATGCCACTGTACATGACATCTGATCAGGGTCTACATTCTCTGCCATCACAGTGTCTGATCATTGTCTATACATAGCAACAGATAAGGCACTTTTTTCATCCAAAAAATGCTGATATCTTTCTTATTCCTCTAGTAACACATATGTTGTGGGTACTCATTAGAAGCGCCTCAGTGAGGCGCTTCTAATGAGTACCCACAACATATGTTTTCGTCAAGAAATAAGAAAAATATTATGTGGATATCTCCTTTATCTGTAGCTATGTCTATACTGTTTGCCACTCACTCAGAAGTTTTTGAAATACACCAGAAAGTGGTAAAATGGACTTGTTCATATTTAAAGACACACTTTTTTCCTTCTTTGGCTAGACCCCCCCTTCATGATCACCCCCAATATACAGTCCTGATAACAGAGCGCACATCAAAGGCTTATCTTATCTAAGTGATTATGGTGTCATTATAAGGCTGTGAAGTCTCCTTAGGTGGGGCCCTATAAGGGTTAATATATAAAATTGAGCAGTATTCAATATGTTACTTTAGAACCAAATGAATTCATTTGCAAATTTTGCATTTAATTTGTTGATTTGTATTGTATCACTTTATTTTTTTATTTATTTTTGATAGTTTTTTTCCCCTAAATACAAAAGTGTTGTTTTTTTCTTGCATTGTGAAAAAAGTACAAATGAACTGAAGTAGAAATATAAAATTGAAAATATTTATTTATTTATTTTCTACAGTAAATAAGAACACTGCACAATTATTCCATTTCCATTTCAGTAAAACAATACATTATGGAATATGTTAAAAAGTTCTTAGACAATTTAGAATGTGTATTTTATGCCAAAAAGCTTCTCTTTTTCAAAAATATATAAATAACTAAATAAAATACTGTCTATCTTTCTAATTTTCTGTATTTGATCCAAAGAAACAGATAAAGGGGGCATTTGATGATAAATTAGCATATAGGCATAAATATCTGTATTTCTCCATAAAATATCCTGTGGTTTCATTAGAACTGTCTGGGAGAAGCAATTCTAATGAATAAAAGCCAGGTATATTTTATTGAATATACAGAAAAAAAATCATCAAATTATCACCAAACTACCCACCTTATTTGTTTCTCTGTCTTCATCATAAACTTTGCTGATATAAAATCTAATTTCCCCTATCAGGCCCCTACCTGTAAGGGTGGCCAAAGTCACCAAGAATTTCTTTATTAATCTCACGATAAGGAGTATAGGTGATCAGACGCCACAGCATACATAGTCTGGTCAGGGTCTACATGGTTTACCGCTTACTCAGAAATGTTCAGACACACCAAAAAGCAGTAAAATGCATAGCTACAGATAAGAGGGGGTATCCACATAATATTTTTCTTATTTCTGCACAAAAACATATGTTGTGGGTACTCATTAGAAGCGCCTCGCCGAGGCACTTCTAATGAGTACCCACAACATATGTTTTTGTGCAGAAATAAGAAAGATATCAGCATTTTTCAGATGAAAAAAGCACCTTATCTGTTGCTATGAAAATGGACTTCAATTTTAGGACAAGTATGGCAAGAGGTTTAGGTTACCAAATATTTAGGGTCAATACGGTCTAAACTGTGTCTAAACTGTGTAAGAAATAAATACGGTCTAAACTGTGTCTAAACTGTGTAAGAAATAAATGTTACTTACACTGTAAGTGTCCTAATCTCAGCTTATCTGAAATATACACAATAAAACCTCAATGACTCGAACACCAATGACTCCTTTACCGTGGCTAATTCGAACTCATTTTTGAGTCTCTAGGAAACTTTTCCGACAGCTCAAGAAAACAACTACACCACAACCTCTTTATAACACTACTGTTGGGATCCATAGTATAAACTATATTAGTTAAATAACCCTGTTATATCCAAACAAAAATGTATGGATTATATTGAAAAAATGACCATTTATGGTCATTTTCCAGTATAATCTATACATTTTTGGAATCCATATTTGAACCGCGTTATATCCAAAACTGTGTTATAATGAACTGTGTTATAAAGAGGTTGTAGTGTATTTAGTGATACTTAAGAAATTGTTCCTTTCTTTTATCTTGAAATTGTATATTGTGTGTTATCATTAGAATTGCCTCATTAAGGCAATTCTAATTAATACACTCAACATACTGTACCGTGAAACAAAGTCAAGCACCGCAGTCACCCATCCAGGTACTAACCGCAATGTATGTTGCTTAACTTCATAAAAAAGCCAATCACTCTATCAGTGTTGCCATAAAGGCGGCTTCCACAGCCAGGCTGTAGAAGTGATATATATACCTATTCTGTTACATTTCTCCCCTTTCTCTTGACTTCGTCCTGAAGTCACACACGCCACACTAGGCTACCATGCCTCACTAGGCAAATCCAAGGGCGGAGCCTATGCAACACACTAAGGACTCTATTTTCCATCCCATCGCTGCCACCAATGTAGTGTGAAAGCAGGTCTTCTACGAAGTCAAGCACCGCGGTCACTCATCCAGGTACTAACCGTGATGTACGTTGCTTAACTTCATAAAAAAGCCAATTGCTCTATCAGTGTCGCCATAAAAGCCGGCTTCCACTGCGAGGCTGTAGAAGTGATATATATATACCTATTCCGTTACAATACCGTTATTTTATAGAAGACTGAAAAGACATCCATATATTATTCCCCTTTGTCTCCTAACCTGGCACTATGATTAACTAATGCTGGCTAAGCAGTGCTGAAAAGATAATTGATTATCAGTCCTGTCGTTGTGACAGATAATCGATTAGTAATCTCTGAAGATTTTGTCATAATTTTATCTGTCTGTCTACGCATGACTCTTACCCTATGTTATACTTTACTGCATGTATTTGGTCAGACAGACATGAACAAACAATGTCAACACGGACGAGACATCGCAAAAATGCGGCATCTCATCACGGTCTACACTGTTAGCCACTCATCCAGCTATTTTTAGACACAACATTAGGTAGTAAGTTGTACTTGTTCAAATTTTAGATAAAGTATGCTAAGGAGTGGAGGTGTCTGAATACTACGGGTAAATATGGTAAAGTACAATGTAACAGACACAGAAATCAAATGATCGATTATTAGCAAATCTGTAATGATAATCATTTTTGTGGAATTTATTGATCAATTAATCGATTATTGGTTAATTGTGCCAGCCTTATGATTAACCCTCAGTGGCTCGAACTACCAATACACTACAAACTCAAAACAAAAATACTCAAACAAAAATGTATAGATTATATTGAAAAATGACCATTTATGGTCATTTTTCAATATAATTTATACATTTTTGGGATCCATCTTTGAACCGTGTCATATCCAAAACTGTGTTATAACAAACTGTGTTATAAAAAGGATGGTGTACATGTTTTCATGCCTACATACAATTCCCTTTTTTCAGCCAAAATACATGTACAGATGTAAGTTGATATTTTTTTCTATTTTTTTATGAAGTAGAAGTGGTTTACTCATTTTGGTCAATTGGACTTTTATACCTCTACTCTCTGGACTAGTCTATTACAGTAAATTTCCTAAAAATTACATACACCAAAGTGTCTGACGAAATGGCATGGACAAATAATGTCGACCCAGATCAGGCTGCATCTGAAGGAGAACTTATCTGGGTCTACACTGTTTGCCATTCCACTAAGTATTTTAAGAAACAATTGCGCAAAAAGCATAATTTGGGCTAAAAAGTATGGAATTAAGTGTTTGAAATTTTTTAACATATTACCATACCAAAAGCAGGGTGTCTGGTTAGTTTTGCAAGTAACTACACTACATGTATGTTTTATAGAAGTTCTTGTATTTAACGCAAACAGCGAAGACCCTGATCAGATGCAACGTCCTGAGATGTCTGATCTGGGTCTGCCTTGTTTGCCAATTCAGAAATACTCTTTTGGGGGTTTCCCAACTAGAATGGGTTAAAGGTTAATTGTAACATACCTCTTCGGCCTTGACCTCAAGGTCATGGGCAGCAGTGGGGATGGTACTGTATAAAATTATGGACCAATATCTAGTAACAGACCAACTATGAACTAAATCCCACAAAAATGGATAAAATTTTTGGCAGACCACATTTTGAAATATTTTTCCTATTTTTCCCAAAAGACAAGATTTGACATTTCATGCAAACTGTCTATAATGGAGACAATCTGCTTGACCTGTCAAATTATGTTTTCTGGAAAAAGTAAGGAAATTATCATATTAATTTGTCATCTCTGAATTATCCCAGAAAGTGGTAAAGGTTAACATAAAAGCATACATCTGAGGACACCCCAGCTAGCATTCTACGTAAATCTACATCGGGCCATCATCGGCCCGTCAGCTACCCTGACGGGCCGATGACGGCCCGATATAGATTTATGTAGAATGCTGACTGGGACAGGCGTCAACGCAATGACTCTTACTAAAGCTGGCACAATCAATCGGATAATCAATTAATTGATTGATAAATACCACAAAAATGATTATCATTACAGATTTACTAATAACAGATCATTTCATTTCTGTGTCTGTTACTATACATTATTTACCCTTAGAATTCACTTAGTATTTACCCTTAGAATTCACTTAGTATTTACCCTTAGAATTCACTTAGTATTTACCCTTAGAATTCACTTAGTATTTACCCTTAGAATTCACTTAGTATTTACCCTTAGAATTCACTTAGTATTTACCCTTAGAATTCACTTAGTATTAACTACTTTATCTAAAATTTGAATAAATACAAACTACTACCCCTTGTTGCATCTAAAAATAGCTGAATAAGTGTCAAACAGTGTAGACCCTGATGAAATGCAGCAAACACGGCATCTCATCTGGGTCGACACTGTTTGCTCAGGCCTGTCTGACCAAATTCATACGGTAAAGTATAAGATATGGTAAAAGTAATGCTCACACAGACAGGTAAAATTATGACCAAAGCTTCAGTGATCACTAATCGATTATCGATCACAATGGCATGACTGATAATCGATTATTTTTTCAGCTCTGATTAGCCAGCCTTAGTCCTTTCATACAAGCAAGCACAAAACTATCTGAGACTGTCTTCCAACAACTCTGTTACCTGCTTTATAAGGCCAGATAAGAAATTATATGTGTTTAGGGTAGCATGCTGGAACAAAATAGGCAGGGTAGGGAGGGATTCTATTTTTTTTTTTTTACATTTTTTTATGAAGAATAATACCATAATTACCCAATATATTTGGACTTTACACATAATTCACATAAAATTTTATCAAGTCTGTTTGATTATCCTTAGATGTTTCCAAAAGTACGGATAGAATCGAAAATAGTGTAGACCCTGATCAAACTGCTTCTTTAGGAGTTTGATCTGGGTCTACACTGTTTGCTCAGCAATCAATTTCAAAACGTTGAGCAAATTATTTTCTTACTTTTTTTTTTTTTTGAGAAAACATGAAAAACTGGAAATGTGTCAATATGACACGGATGCCCACGTCCAGGGCATTTTGCAAAAACATGAAGTTGAAAAAGGGCCATAACTCTCATAATAATTGGCAGATTTTACCCTAAATTGAACTTGACCTATATTTTATGATTAAATACCTGTGTATAAAATATGAATCCAATACACCAAACTTTTTTAAAATAAGCCTGTGACCTTGACCCTTAGGTATCATTGAACAGAACTCCAAACCTGTATCTACCGTCATACCAAATATGAACCAAATCTATCATATGGTTCAGAAAATATGAGCTTTTAAAATGTTTACAATCAAAATTTAAGTCTAGGACCTTGACCTTGAGGTCATAGGCACAGACGCAGATATTGCTGAATAAAATCTTTGACCTGTATCTATCATCAAACAAAATATGAAGCAAATCCATTGTATGGTTTGGAAAATATGAACTCTTGAAAACTTTAACATCTAAGTCTGAGACCTTGACCTTGAGGTCAGGGTCGGGGTATGCCTGAATAAAACTTTGGACTTGTAATTATCATCCTACCAAATATGAAGCAAATCCATTATATGGTTTGGAAAATATGAGCTCTAAACATACTTTAAATTTAAAATTTCTGTGTGTGTGACCTTGACCTTGAGGCATGGGTGGGGGTATTACTGATATCACTTTGGACCTGTACCTATCACCGTATCAAATATAAACCCAATCCATCATATGGTTTGGAAAATATGAACTCTTAAAAACATTAGCGTTAAAAATTTCTAAGTCTGTGACCTTGACCTTGAAGTCATAAGCATGGGTGGAGGTCTAATAACCTTTGGACCTGTATCTATCATCTAGCAAATATAAAGCAAATCCATCATATGGTTTGGAAAATATGAGTTCTTTAAAAACTTTAATATTAAAAATTTCCAAGCCTGTGACCTTGTCCTTGAGGCCATAGGCATGGACGAGTGTATTGCTGAATATCACTTTGGAGCCTGTAACTATCTTCATAACAAATATGAACCAAATAAATCATAAAAGTTATGACCCTGACCATTAGGTCATGGGCATGGGTGGAGATATTGCTGAATGAAACTTTGGACCTATATTTATCATCAAACCAAATATGAACCAAATGTATCAGACGGTTTGGAAAATATGAGCTCTTAAAAGTTCAGGTTCTGCCTGGTACAAATGCCTTAACCTGAGTCTAACAGGATCACGTACGTTCGTACATATGTACTTACACACATTCGTACAGACGAACGTACATTTGTACGCACGTACCCACGTACGCACATACGGAAAACCGAAAAACTATATGCCCCCGGCATCATCCGATGCAGGGACATAAAAATGCTAGGTTTCACTAGGAAAATTAGGTAGGGTAGGGTTACCCTAAACACACATATTTTCTTATCTGGCCTAAGGGTTAAGAATGCACTAAACCCCTTCTGAGAAGGATTTACTCTATAAGAAAATAATTGACTCCTTTTCTCTTTGACTAAATCCCTTTTCAGAAGGCAAAAATATTTTTGATACAGTCTCTTGAAGTGCATCACATCACCCTAAAGTATCCCAATATTTAAGATAAGGTGTCAACAAGAACAGTGTTTTAAGAGAAAATGGATGCCCCCACACCGAATTTGTTCAAAAGATATCCTGCAGACAAGAAAGTGTCAATGAATTATAAGTTTTTCTACAGAGGTGAGCTTTAAAATTAGGTCAAGGTCACCAAAACCTATTGAGTGCTTTGCAAAATCTATTGAGTTCTTTGTTATGTTCTAGTTATATATCCGTGGAAATTTGGTAAGATAGGTCAACAAGATATTGAGCAGACAAGAAAGTGTCAAGGGCTAAAGGGATTCACACCAAAAAACAATATATCCCCCTCCCCTTAGGCAGGAAGACTTAAATATTCAGATACCGGTAGTAAAATGGAATTATTCAAAAGCAAGTATTGTAAGGTTATCCCTTAAGGAGCTAATTACAACTGAAGCAGACAGTGTTTGATATTTTTTGTGTATTTCAGAGAAAATAAGGCTTGACATTTCATGTGAATCATCTGCCTAGCAGATGATTCACATGAAATGCCAAGTCTTATTTTCTCCGTATAATGACAAAAAAAAAGATTAAGAATATCATCTGCTATCATATTGATATATGTTTTAACCCTGGTTCTGCTAAACCTGGATATGCCCTGCCTTTGCCAACTGATCTGGATCTGCACTATTTGACATTAAGTACGTGAATCAAGTAATCTGATTGGCTAACAATTAGAAGTGGGCATGGCATCTTAATTTATTCAGCATAGCAAGGGTCAATATTCTGCAATCTGAGTGGCTGACAATTAGAAGTGGGTGTGGCATCTTAATTCATTCAGAATGGCAAGGGTTAAGGGTTAAATTGCCCAAATAATTAGGGTCAGTAAAGTGCTTACATTCAGCATAGTTATGATCACCTTCCGAATCTTTCTCTTCGTCATCATCACTCTCCTCCTACAAATAAAAGGATACAATGTGAAATATATGTCTAGATAAGAGTGGGTATCACATAAATAATTTTCTATTTCTCAATGAAAACATGTTCATGGTACCCATTAGAAGCATCTCGACAAGGCACTTCTAATGAGTACCCACAACATGTTTTTGTGGAGAAATAAGAAAAATATTTTGGTTAAAAAAAGGAGCTGCATAAAACTAGCCATGATGAATCCTGATTTCAGAAGTACATCGCAGAATATATAAATCCAAATTTTTGCGTTATCTAATCAAACATCCCGTTACCTACACAAGTGCATTAGTCTATAAGATAGTTTCAGATTGGTTTCATCCTCAAAAATGTTGTATCCAAACTAAAGTGTATAGATTATACAGACATATGACAGTTTATGATCATTTTTCTATATAATCTATAAAGTTTTGTTAAGATAGACTGCTGCTGTTTAGTTAACACAGTGTTTGTTTTGGATTTCAGCAATAGTGTTACAAAGAGGTCATGGTGTACTCAGGGTAACTTTGGAAAAGAAGTTTTGAGGTGTTTGAACAGTTAGTTAGTACAGTCAAACCGCAATGGCTCAAACACTGATGCCTGTTTCCCATGACTTACTGAAACTCTTTGAGTCTCTGAGAAATTCTTCCAATAGCTCAAGAAACAAATATTTAGAGAAATTTTCTTATTATGAAATTTTATGTTGTGTGTACTCATCGAGGCAATTCTAATGAGTACACCCAAGATACCATTAGTTGTAGAAGATCGAAAAGATTTCTCTAAATTACTGCAATTTGCTTCCTAACCTGGCGCAATTTTTGAGTCCCCGAGAAATTCTTCTGATAGCTCAAGAAAACAAAAAGTAAGGGAAATTTTCTTACCATGAAATTGTATGTTGTGTGTATTCATTAGAATCACCTCATCGAGGCAATGCCAATGAGTACATCCAAGATATCATCACTGTGTAGAGGATCGAAAAGATTTCTCTAAATTACTGTCATTTGCTTCCTGGCCTGGAGCAATGATTAACCCTCAGTGGCTCGAACTACCCATATCTCAAACAAGTTTCCATGGTCCCAAAGATGTTCGAGCCACTGAAGTTCAACTGTAGCAATAATTACCTTTGTTACTGGTTTATCATCTTCCGACTCAGTCTGTTCAGCATCTTGAGCATCTTTTACATGCACAACTGAAAAACAGATAGAAGACATCCAGACTCAAAAGATAACTTTTTTTTTATTATTCCCACCCCCCCCCCCCCCCACACCCCCCACCCACACACCAGACAGTTCTAGTGGGGCTCCACAACGAATATTTTCACAGAGAAATAAGAATGAAATAAAAAAAAGTGTTTTATCTGGAGTTACAGTTTGCATTATGATTGCCATAAAATGCAGAATCATATATGGGCCTCGTCATGCCAAAAAGTGTCTTCGGGCTAGTGTTTCACTGATGATCGATTATAATTGATCATCAGTCATTTTTCTTCTTGTGACTGATGATCGGAAAGTTTTTTACAATTGGCTAATCGGAAAATTCTATTTTTAGAAACATATTTTTCCATCGTTTTATTTTTATAGACAAGTTCAGGGATTTTTCTGGGCTGCACCCTGTGCTAAATCGTGCATCAGACTAGCCAAAGGCATAAAAAAAAAATGTAATGCGCTGAAATGGCGCGCTGAAGTTCCATAAAGTGCATCAAAAATCATTGTAATGCGTTTGCTAAAATCTGTCACCAAATGCACAAGTAAATTTAATGCAAACACACCCGTAATCACTGTATCATATGCGCAAAATATTTGTATTGCAATGAATAAAGCATTTCTGTGATATCGCCTAGCATGCTTTTTTACTGCGAGTCATAAGGGTGAGCTTGACTGAAGCGTTTGGAACCACTCATGAACAGATGACACAATCTCCGTACGGCCAGACATAAGAGAATATTAAAAGCGTTTTACCTTGATTATCCTGGTCTTGATTACACCCCTCCTATTACTAGTAGGAGTCCTTTTCATGGAAAAAGTCCTTGTGAAAAGGGAATCCTTTTTTGCTATTTTGGGGAACTGATTGAGTACCAACTATTGTCCGGTTTGAGCATAGCAATAAAATCAATACCGTCACTATTTCCACCAGGAAACATGCCTGGCAAAAGGAAGCGAAATGTGACCAACAATATTAAACAGACCAAACTGTTCGACTGGGTGTTACAGGAATTATCTGAATCATTGAATGACAATGTCGCTTTTATTAGCAAATCTAATTATAATTAGGTGAGCTTAGTACAGCAAGGCTCTGTCGGCCACACTTTCAATGAAGAATATCTTCAATGCCAGTATTTTCTGAATGACTGAAGTAAACATTTTGTATCTTTTTAACATTGCTTTTTTTGTTTCTGAAGGAGAAAAAGCAAGTTTATTATTACAGAAAAACAGTCAAGGAGATGCTAAGCACATGAAAAATGCCAAGGGCCCATCCGCCAAAAATTCTAGGTAAATCCCTGAAGTTATAAAGAAATGAAATTCATGTCTGTCTATTTGGGTCATTCTAGATTTGAGGTCAATAAAAGTGAAAAGAGTGATAAAATAGCCTTAACACTTAAAGCGCCAAGAAAACCTGCATCTGAAAATGTCGTCTGTTTATGTCATCTGCTGAATATTCTTGCAAACTTTTCAAACCTATTTTTGCATATAGGCAAACAGTGTGGACCCAGATCAGACTGCTCCCAGCAGGGATCCAACCTGCAACCTCCCAATCACCAGTCAGACATGCATCCAACAGAGCCACTAAGGTTGGCTTACCAACTGTGGAAACCTACCTTTCCTTTTCTTAAACACTGCCTTCACAGTTTTGGCCTCTTTTTCATTCAGAAACTTGTACACCTTGAAGGCATTGCTGCCTTTTTTAATCCCTTGATCTTTGAGCTCGGATACATCTGGGAGACTGTTGAGAGCACAACGAAAGTTGGCTTTCCACCTTTTGTGATCACTATCATAGTGTCGTCCTGTAAAATATGCAAAATAATTGGTGGAAATTCATAGCTCAAGACAAGATTGCGCAACCAGTGAATATTTTTCTTAGTTCTGCACCAAAACATGTTCAGGCCTTGAAGGTACTTATTAGAAGCGCCTCACTAACAAGTACCAGCCACATATTTTTTGTGCAGAAATAATGGGCTATTAAAGTCCTGGGCCCAGTTGTTCGAAGCTAACGATGTCGTTAGTTAACGATTCGTTAAAATTTACATCAAGTGATACCCAAATATGCTGAAACTTTTTGCTGAAAAAATGTGAGTAGCTTTTGCAGTGCAAAAGCTACTCACATTTTGTTAGCAAAAAATATCAGAATATTGTATATTGAATCCGCTAAAATAGTTAACGAAATGGCCCTTAACGAGCTCGTTAAGCTAACGACACTTTGAACAACTGGGCCCTGGTTAGTATGATACAGTTATAACGGACTATTAAAATCCCAGTATGATACGGTTATAACAGGCTATTAAAATGATACAATTATAATGGGCTAATGGGCTATTTAAAACCCAGTATGATACAGTTATAATGGGCAAATGGGCTATTTAAATCCCAGTATCGTACTGTTATAATGGGCTATTAAAACCCCAGTATGATACAGTTATTATGGGCTATTAAAATCCCAGTTTGATACAGTTATCTTACTGTTGTGTTTGGTGGTTCACTGTCCAGAGATGCATTTAGTGAAAACTTACATACACACTGACCTCTTTATAACACGGTTGGTTATAACACGGTTCTGGATATAGCACGGTTAAAAAATGGATCCCAAAAATGTATAGATTATATTGAAAAATGACCATAAATGGTCACTTTTCAATATAATCTGTACATGTTGTTTAACTACCACAGTTTATGCTATGGACCCCAACAATAGTGTTCTAAAGAGGTTGTGCCAATGTGGTGTATTTAAATAACATGTCACATCAGATAGCACTAATATGTTCTTGTACTAATAATTCATAGCTCCAGATAAGAGGGGTACTCACATATTTTTTTTCTTATTTTTCATTGAAAACATATGCTGTGGGTATTCATTAGAAGTGCCTCTGTAAGAAAATGTCTACTTTTTGGTTGAAATCTGGGCCTTATCTGGAGCTATGGTGATATCTGGACCCAAAAAATTTAAGGACACGGGTCCTTAGTGATGCATCCTTAATGATGATCAATCCTATATTACTTTCTGCATTTATCTTTGTATTTTAATCTATTTGAAGTTGAAATGGCAAGAATTGTCAATATTTGGGTAATAGCCTCTTAAAGCAAAAAGGAGATGACATACTAAAACTTATTTAATTTTCAGATAAAACAAGACTTGACATTTCATGTGAATTGTCTGCTAGGCAGACAATTCACATGAAATGTTAAGTCTTATTTTCTCTGAAAATAACAAAACAACAAAACCCCTAAATCTTATTAATGGACCCCTGAACTCTACATAAGGGAGTCCCTGGGACCCTCATTTTAAAACCCTGAGGGAAAACCCTGCTTTACTAAAGTTTGTGTGAGCTGCCCATAAAAGTGTGAACTGCCTGCGCCTGCACGAATTTTCAATACCTGTAAACAACTGCCCCTCTGTACCTATATAAATATTCAATACCTGTAAAAACTTTCCCTACCGCTATGAAGTTTCAATACCTGTAAAAACTGTCCCTACCTGTATGAACCGCCCATCTTTCAAACAGGTTTGTATCTTTCTCCATACTAAATCCTTGATTAGCTGCGTGCTTCCATGAGATCCGGAATATCCTTTCTCTTGCATTCTGCCACACCAAACCTGGGATGTCATTCTTGTCAAGATGTTCAATTAACCAAGGTCTCATTCTCTGTCGCTCCACAGGACGTATGAACCGTCGCTGAGAATTTAATATTCTCGGGACTTGATCCTTCGAACCTTTTGTAGCCATCTCTGTACATGTATTTGTATCAAGCAACAAAGAACCTGCAAAGTGCAAAGAATAAAAATTCTAAATCCCGCATGGATACCAATTAAAACCAGAGGCCCAAGTGGGCCAGATATCGCTCATCTGTATTTGGCTGGCCATGGTGGCTATCAGATCAGATTGCCTTTAGCAATCCAGAATCTGATATTGTTTGAAGAGTTTCAAGATTGCCACCATGGCCACCATCTTGTATACTGGAACTGAACGATTTAGCAATTCTGAATCTCCATGTCACCCTGATGCAGCCAATCAAGTTTAGGCTCATTCTGACTTACAGTTGGGGAGGAGATGTGGTTCGAAAAATTTCAATATGGCCACCATGGTGGGGCCATCTTGGATACTGGATCAGGAGGACTTTAGCAATTCTGAATTTCCATAACACCCCAATGCTTCCCATTAATTTTAAGCTCAATCAGATTTACCGTTTAGAAACAGATGTGATTTGAAGACTTTCAAGATGGCTGCCACGGTGGCCACCTTAGATATCAGAATTGAACCATTTTAACAGTTCAAAATCACCATGCCTTCCACCAAGTTTCCACTCCATCTGACTTACTTTCTGGAGCAGATAATAACTGGACTTTCAAGATGGATATGATGGAAATGTCAAAAATGTCAAAAGTTGCTGACAGATGAGGGACAGACCATGGTCAACAGACTATGGCATACATGTAAGCTGACAACTGAAGATCTTCAAAATGGCTGCCGTGGCGGCCATTGTGGATATTGTGACAAAATGGTTTAGCAATTCTGAATCTCCATGTTGCCCAAATGCCTCCCAACCTGGCGGCAATCTTGGATGCTGAAATGGAACGAATTTAGCAGTTTTGAATCTCCATGTCTCCCCAATGCCTCCTACCAAATTTCAGCTCAATCTGACTTACCTTTCTGGAGCAGATGTCATTTCAAGATTTTCAAGATGGCCATCTTGGATATTTAAGCCGAATGAATTTAGCAATTCTAAATCTCCAAGTCACCCTAATGACTCCCACCAAGTTAGGCGCAATCCCACTTACCGTTTTGGGAGCAGACTTGGTTTGAAAACTTTTAAGATGCAGTGCTCCAGCTAGCCCTTTACAGAGGGGCGGCCCGCCCCTCTTGCCCATTTCTGGTGCCTCTCTGCCCTTTGAAAGCTGTCTACTGCTTCTTTCAACTCTAGACATCAAACCCTACATTATGGTGAAAATTTCATTTAAATCGGACCAAAATTAAAAAAAAAGTTATCAATATTTAACGTAAACCACCCTCTGGGCTAATTCAACAGATGACTAATTGATGATAGTTTTCTTATTTTTCCAAGAAAACAGCATTTGACATTTTATGCAAATTGTTGCATAAAACGTCAAATGCTGTTTTCTGGAAAAAATAAGAAAAATAGTATGTCGTCTGCTGAAAATTTTACCCAGAGTTGATACTGAGCACATCACATGACACAAGGTGCCCTCATTCTTGTATGACCGTGCAAAAAGTGCCCTATCCGGCACCCCTCTGCCCTGAAATCCTAGCTGGAGCACTGAGATGGCCACCCTTGGATATAGGAGCGGGATGATTTTAGCCATTCTGAATCTCTATGTGGATCTGATGCCTCCCATCAAGTTTCAGCTCAATCCAAATTACAGTTTGGGAGGAGATGTTGTTTTGAAGATTTTCAAGATGGCAGTGATGGCGGCCATCTTGGATATCAGAATAGAATGATTTTAGCAACTTTAAACTTCCCCAATGCCATCCACCAAGTTTGGGCTCAATCTGACTTAGGGTTCGGCAGCAGATGTGGTTTCAAGATTTTCAAGATGGCTGCCCAGGTGGCCATTTTGGACAGCCTAACAGAACGATTCTAGCAATTCTGAATCTCTGTTTTGGCTCAATCCAAAGTACAGTTTGGGAGGAGATGTCATCTGAAGAAGTTCAAGATGGCAGCCATGGTAGCCATCTTGGATATCGAAACTTTTTTTAGCAATTCTGAATCTCTTTATAGCTCTGATGCCTCCCATCAAGTTTTGGTTCAACCCAACTTACGGTTTAGAAGGAGATGTCGTTTGCAGAATTTCAAGATGGCGGCCAAGGCAGCCATCTTGGATATTGGAATGGAACGATTTCAGCAGTTCTTAATCTCTATGTTGCTCAGATGTCTCCCATCAAGTTTTGGCTCAATCTGACATGGCTTGGGAGATGTCGTTTGAAGAATTTCAAGATGATCGCCGTGGCGGTATTGGAATGGAATGATTCTAGCAATTCTGAATCTCTTTGTCACTCTGATGCCTCCCATCAAGCTTCGGCTTACTCCGACTTACAGTTTGGGAGATGTCATTTGAAGAATTTCACGCTGCCTGCCATGGCAGCCATCCCGGATATTGGAATGGAACAAATTTAGCAATTCTGAGTCTCCATGTTGGCACATTAAGTTTCAGCTCAATTCAACTTATGATTCTACTAAGAGGAGATTCTGGAGATTACCCCTTAGTGGGGCATTAACCCTTATGGGGACAAGAAAGCCAATTCAGGTGTCTGATTACAAGGCCAGATTATCCCTTATGGAAACATTAGCCATTGTCAGAATGGCCTGCATTTAAAAACATGCAGATTTTAGACCAAACCCATTTCAAAATATTCCATATTTTTACATACAATGTATAAACAACTGAACACCATGGAAGGTTTTGCAAATGAGACAGCATGTGTCAGTAGGGTTCTGATATGGTACATCTGCATGTATCTGAAGCTCTCATTTCAGAAAATTTGTATAGAAGTTTCATTTTCATCACGAAAACATGCCTATATATTTTTGACCCCCTTAAACCCCACTTTTATATAGTAAAACTGGGGTTTACAGGGGTATACATTATTTTTCTTATTTTTGCTCAAAAACATAAACACAATCTATGTTTTGAACAGAAATATTAAAAATATCAGAATTGTTTATCTCAAAATTTTCATTTTTTGGTGGTAAAATTTTCAGTATATTTGAATAGGCATGTTTTCGTAATGACTGCCATAAAATTGCTTTGTGATGTAAAGGCTTTCTTGTTCCTGTAAGGGTTAATGCTACCCTAAGGGCTAATCAGTCTGCTAAGTCATATTCAGCACAAATATGTCAGTCCACCGAACAAATGCTTGGGAAATTTAGCATCTTATGTATTTCAACTTTGATGTAGGTTGCAATTTGTCTTATTTGATATGTTAAACAAGTATTTCAATGCCCAGATGGCTGAAAAAACCTTCATTTTGCACTGGAAAATGCCAAAACAGGAATATAGGATGACCCTTCTCCGGGTGAAATTTTATTAAAAATCAACAGCTTGTTTATTCAAGCCCGCACCTACCTTTTCCAATGCAGAAATGAAAGTTGTTGGAATAGCATTGTACAAATTTTCAAAATATGTCTATGAAATTGACTAAAAATCAATAAATCAGGAGAACTTTCCCGTTTGATGACATCTGGAAGTCTCGTAAGTCATCCCTGGAAGTTCGCATAAAGATTTGGAGTGCATAACTACCGGCTACCACTTACGTGATTACCGTGTAAAGAGGGTGTTGCTGCAGTATGAATGATTGATAGTGTGCAAGAGTTTATACGCCAGTCTAACATGGGTAGATTAACAAGCTAATATTGACTGAACGGTCGCTATATAATTGTCAGAAGTAAGGCATATAGTACATATGGTATGGGCATAACACTTTTGCTAACTGCTCAGCCTCTCTGTGTTCAAACTGAAAGGGAAATTGTTTTCTACTTTCACTTTGCAGTCCAATAAAATTTCAAGAAATTGAATGGATTTTATGGACATATTTGTTTATTCTACAACAATTAAAATTATAGCAATTATAACATTGCATAATAAAGTTGCATAACAAGAACCAGTTTGTAGTCATGGAAACTATTTTCGTTTTTTTAGACATTTACTTCGATATTCATAATCAGCCTCGTTATGAAAGATGTCACGTGACATGAAACGGCGACTTGCCGGACTCCATTGCAAAATATGCAAAAAACACATGCTGTGAAATTTTCTTTTCTTCCAATACAGACAGCAGTTTTTAACATTAACAATTAGAGAGCCATTATTTTATTCAGCCAACAACAACTATATAAGTCCTACGATAAGAACCCTCGAAATATTCGATTATTTGTCACGCCCTTGGTGAAAACGAATGTGAAAGTTGACGACCGGGAAAAAATGATTCATGCAACAGCGTGCTTGTGAGGCCCTAATACAAACAAAATACATTATCTTCGACTACGAGAAGTAATTAAATACATTACTGTAATGATGATATACCTGTTTTATGACTGTTAGACAGAAAAAATGGACATTTTCTCCGGACGTATATTCAATGTGAAACCGAAACAGTAAAATTTTGAGGATGAAACTACCCCGCACTGGTTTCGAAATTGAAATAAGCATATTAAAATATTTATGATTAAAATAAGGGAAAATTAAGAACTTATTACACAGCGAAAATATTTATTTTATCTCACATTTCTTTGATAATATTATTTAAATATCAAAATTAAATTAACATCTAATCAAATTTAAGTATGCATTCAGCCCGAGTTCATCTGGGAATGCGTCAGTAGTCACGTGACCTCTAGCGGCGGCCGAGCTATGCCACGCTTTGTAACCAAGTACGTGTAACTTAGCAGCCACACTGTTAAACCGTGTACAACGACACAAGATAAAGTACAAAAAGTGCGATCTCGAGTGCGATAACAGATCTTCCTTTTTATTATATATAAAGCTGTATCAGATTAAAGTAAGCAGGACATGCTCCTAAGTTTCAAACTGGTCAACGGTGCAAAGATATAGATATACCTCATATTGGTCTTTGAATCCAAAGACGTATTTTACGTCGTTGGTATATTGACTGTAGGATATCCTGAAACGCTAGCTTTCGTATTTATACTTGAGAATCCTAAGAACCACACGTGTTTTTCGTATTTATTTTGGTCAGTTTGATCGTTTCAGTGGCAAATGAATGGTCTTTGCATATAATAGACACTTCCCAACGGGCAAATGACTTTTATACAAGGATGTTGATGCAACGCTGTCTCAACTTTGCATGCCCGCTGGCTTTATACAAACCCATTAATGCCTTGTGTATTCTTCTACCTCATTATTTGGACATTTCCATATCCAGTTTAGAGGGGAGTCTGTGTGCGTTTTTATCATTATTACTTTTAATAACATTTTTTCTGTATTTAAAGCAAACAGTGTGCTTAGATCAGACGCCACAGAACGCGTAATTTGGATCTCTTTCCTTGATTTTGTTTTGTTTTGTCTAACCATTACATGGCCCTGTTTGTGCTCTTATGTGGGACGAAAATTCGAAAATACAGACCATCCTCTTTATACCCATTACGGGAATACGCCTATTCAAATATACTGAAAATTTTACAACCAAAAAAGGGATTTTTTTTTTATAAAAAATTCAGATATTTTTTTATATTTCTGTTCAAAACATAGATTGTGGGTACTCGTTAGAACCGCCTCGGCGAGGTGGTTCTAACGAGTACCCACAATCTATGTTTTTAAGCAGAAATGTATACCCCTGTAAACCCAAGTTTTACTATATAAAAGTGGGGTTTAAGGGGGTCAAAATTATATAGGCGTGTTTTCGTGATACAGACACTCGATACAACTGCGACAAAATTCGTGATAATGACAATTTGACTGTCACGAAACCACCGCTTAGGAGGTAACAGTTAGTCACAATTTATGCAAGAATATTGTATTTACTATTTTAAAGAAACATATGTTTTTATTCATTACGAAAACATACCTACATAATTTTGACCCCCTTAAACCCCACTTTTATATAGTAAAACTGGGGTTTACAGGGGTATACATTATTTTTGTTATTTCTGCTCAAAAACATAGATTGTGGGTACTCATTAGAACCGCCTCAACGAGGCGGTTCTAACGAGTACTCACAATCTATGTTTTGAGCAAAAATATGAAAAAAAATCAGATTTTTTATCTGAAAAATTGCCATTTTTTGGTGGTAAAATTTTCAGTGTATTTGAATAGGCGTGTTTTCGTAATGGTTTGTTAGAATCGCCTCCAAATTCTAAAAAATAACCAAATCATATGTTTTATGAGGAAATAATAACAAAACAAGACCTTTCGTACAGTGTTCTGTATACCAACAACACATTCATTTTAATTGTAACGTCTTTGGGAACAAATGCTGTCGTTGTAACGAGGGTTCACAATAAATATATCGTATCTTGTTACTACACTGTTTGCCAATGTCCCTTTTATGGGACGCTATATATAATACGGATAAAAATGGTGCACCCATCTGATAATCGCAGGGGAAGGAAAACGCGGAAATGGACAACTTGTTCCATGGCAATCAACGAACGATTTTTTTAATGGTTTTCTTCCCTTTTTTTATTCAATTTTAGTGGGAGAATTTAACTATAGCGACAATTTCCCAATTTTCATGAGTTCAACCCATTATTCCAGTGTGGTCTTGTCTACCTTTCCTTTGAACAGATCAATCTCCGGTTTAAGAGATGTCAAGCCCCGAGATTATAAGACCTTTTTTCATGCTCAACTCAGCCGAACATGAAATTTGCCCTGCTAATAAATCTCAAATTATCAACAATAGCAAATTCTTTCTTGCTAAACATAGCTGAGCATGGAAATTTCTTGCTAATGAATATGAAAATGTCAACTATTCATATTTATTAGCAAAACCAAATTTCATGCTCAGCTGAGTTGAGCTATATAAAAAGTTTTATAACATTGGCCTAGTTCATTTTATTTATTATTATGTTTTATAAAAAAAAAAAAATAAAAAAATAAAAAAAAAAAATCCTGGGCCCAGTTGTTCAAAGCGTCGTTAGCTTAACGAGCTCGTTAAGGGTCATTTCGTTAACTGTTGTATCGGATGCAATATACAATATTCTGATATTTTTTGCTGAAAAAATGTGAGTAGCTTTTGCACTGCAAAAGCTACTCACATTTTTTCAGCAAAAAAATTCAGCATAGTTGCATATCACTTGATGTAAATTTTAACGAATCGTTAACTAACGACATCGTTAGCTTTGAACAACTGGGCCCTGCATGCTATGCAAACAGTGTAGATCCTGATCAGACAACGTATTGCATTGCATCACGTGGCAGCTGATCTGGATCTATACTTTTTGCGAACATGCCTTTTAAGAGACACAAGGCATGAATAGTTTATGAGACTACGAACTGTAATTATGTTTACCTGAGCAGAGCTTGAATGAGTGTCCAAATTCTATAAGTCTGTAAAAGGAGGCCCACGTTCCTGCCATGCGCCGGTGACCGGCATTTATAAAAATAACCTTGTCCGATGACCAGAGACACCTGGTTTCAATTTCGTATTTGACGTAAAAATGGGAACCAGAAGCATCAGATCACCAGTTAAGGTTATATTTTGATCTATTAAGTCTGACTGGGCTGTCTAAAAGCGCATGCTGATCTGGGCATTTCTCTGTCGCTATCTATCTATCTATCTGTCTATCTATCTATCTATCTATCTATCTATCTATCTATCTATCTATCTATCTATCTATCTATGTTGAGAGTTAATCATTAACAGTGCAATGATTTGTTTACCTGAGGCCTTTCGGCTTTCGCCTTCTTCAGAGGTTTTCTATTTTAAAAAGTAACATAAAAATGTAAAATTTACGAATAAAATATTATGCCCTTTTCGAGCCCATGTTATCTGGTCCGCTGCGACTTGATAACTGATCGTGTTTAGATATATGTGAAATGTAAACAATACGTGTAAACACAACGTGCAAAAGGTATAAGCTTATCTTTACTATCAACACAATGTGCAAAGCGTATAAAGCTTATTTTTACTATCAACACCACTGTGGCCATATACGCAATGTATACAATGCACATAAACCTTACACCGAAAGGGATATACACCAACCTGAGTGTTTTTTTACCAGTACGTAAGGCAAATGGGCCCAACCTATGCAAAATCACACAAAGAAACGCTCCACATAAGCTGTCACATGCCCTGACTTAGGAACGATGATTCCCTTTACTGGTCGCCCTTGTTGATCCCATATGGCCGTAGAGTGTTCAGACTTCGGATCCAATAGCTCTCTCTTGCTTTCCTGGTTCGATCTGTCCACTCCGGGTTATGGTCTAAGCAACAAAGCGTGGCGTGGTTGAGGAAATCATGTTCTGGTGAACAGAAGTGTTCTGTGACAGGAGACCTCTCGAACCGCTTGTGTTTCCAAACATCTCGGTGGCCGTTCATCCGTTGGTTCACATGATCACCGTTTTCACCAACATATTGTTTTCCACACTTGGTGCATGTTATAAGGTAGACAACATTGGTCGTCTTACAACTAGTGGGTCACCTAAGCTTGATTGTTGCCCCAGACGCTGACTTCGCGATCTGTGTGGGGGTTATCATTTTGCAGGTTTTGCATCTTGCTTTGCCGCACGGTCGTGTCTCCCCAAGTGGTTCATCATCACGCATGTCTGATTTGAGCTTGACACGTACAAGAAGATCTCGCAGACTCTTGGGTCTTCTGTAGGCCATGGTCGGTCTTTCTGTAAAGATCTCGCTCAAAGTGCTAGATGACTCAGTGATGGGCCAGTGTTTGTTGACTATATCCCTCACTTTTGGCAAGTCTGGGTGATATGTCAACACGAAGGGGAGAACGTTCGACTCGGATTTAGGCCTATAATAAAGTATGTCTTCTCTTTTTTGTTGCCGTGCTCTCTCAATGGCAAGTGAAATTTCCTGTTTCTGATAACCCCGTTTGCAGAGGTGGTCAGTCAGTTGTCTTGCTCTTGAACTGACTGACCACCTCTGCAAACGGGGTTACTCTCAACATATAGTTTAACGCCTATCATTTCAGCATCCTTTCTGGATCCAGTGCTACCAAAAAGATTTTTTGTTAGATGTTATGCTCCTTCTCCCAACTTATATATATATATATATATATATATATATATATATATATATATATATATATATATATATATATATATATATATATATATATATATATATATATATATATATATATATATATATACTTCTTTTTTACGTTTCAGCCATGAATGAAAAAACCGAAGCACGCTTTGTACGATGCGCGAATAATTGATTTTCTGCTTGAAATTTCTTATGAATTCGCTTTCAGAAATGGTGAAAACATCGTATTTTTGCCTCTACAGAAGTCAACAACATATGACTCTAATCATAAACTATACACTATTAACGAATATAGAGCAAAGATAAAAAGGTCAGTTTTTAGTTCTGTCTTTGGATGAGCAACATGTCGAATTTTGATTATATTTGATCATATTTGTGGATGTTTTTAAAGGATTTCTTAGGCACACGCGGTACGTACAAGATGCTTGCTACAGTGCTTTCGACATCTTTCAGAAAGTCGTTTTTTGATTGACGCTTTACACAGAAGAATTGAATTTGCAGACTTTTGTCATGATTTAATGCAAAACCATTTGCCGTAACTACCTATGTATAAAAATTTTATTCTAGACATCTGTTAAAAAAAAAATCAAATATTTTCACCTTTTTTCATAGTAAAAATGAAGCCAATTCATGCAGAAATCTGTAGGATAGGTAATTTGGAGACAGATTTTCAACAAGTTCCACTTGTTCAATTTTTCTGAATTTTTTACAATATGGTTGGAAACATCAATAATTCAAATTCAGAAAAGAAAAGTTAAAAATACTTTCTTGGACAAATATTCCAAAAAATCACTTTACTATTGAAATTGCACAGGTCAGACCAACTTTTGAAGACAATTGGTTTTTGATAAGATATGGTCAGTCAGAACAAAAGGTTTCATCTCAAATAAAACGCCAAGCAAAAAAACATCTTTCCAAGAGATGTCGAAAGGACCGTATATAGTAGAAAATATGATAGTTTGGATTATCTCGGTGAGATGATACTGAAAATACTGTGTATCCATCACGAAAACATGCCTATATAATTTTGACCCCCTTAAACCCCACTTTTATATAGTAAAACTGGGGTTTACAGGGGTATACATTATTTTTCTTATTTCTGCTCAAAAACATAGATTGTGGGTACTCGTTAGAACCGCCTCGGCGAGGCGGTTCTAACGAGTACCCACAATCTATGTTTTGAGCAGAAATATGAAAAATAATAGAGATTTTTATCTGAAAATTTTCAGTTTTTGGAGGTGAAATTTTCTATATATTTGAATAGGCATGTTTTCGTAATGCAATCGTTTCACTCCTGAGTTTCCGATGTGGACTCCTCCTCAGTCGTTGAATTTGGGCACGTACATTATTGCAAAAAAGGATACAGGTCCAAAATCAAGAACAAAATGCGAAACCGTGTAGATCCAGATGAGATGGCTCATCATTATGAGCCATCTCATCTGGATCTACACTGTTTGCAAAGGTATCTGCTTCACGCGGGTCGCCAGCTAGGGCTGTAAGGAGGTAAACCCTAGATACTTTTAGTTTATAAATAGTAGCAGGCGACATTGTGTTTGTTTCTTAGGCGTAAAAAAAAAAAAAAAAAAAAAAAAAATAGCTGTGTTTCCACTAACCCGACCGACCCTGTTTCAATCACCCGACTCTGCTATTTTTTATCATTAAAAACGCAAAATAAAAACGTAAAGCACCGACCCTCAACAAAATACCTGTATTTTCATAAAATTACATGCCCGACCTTGTTCTTTTCTGGAGAAAAAAAAAAAAAAAAAAAAAAAGAAAAAGAAAAAAAAAGTTTCTCCTACCTACGACCAAGTTTTTTTTCAGCATGTTAGTGGAAACACAGCTATTGTTTTACGCCTTGTCGTTCCTATAAATATTAGGCTTAATGACTTGCATGGTACTTTAGATTTGATCTGGAGTTTTAATGGCTGCATGTTATGACCCATTCAACACTTTTAAGGTCATGTCGAGTCGGTCATTTAATCTACTTACACTTTTCTTGGGCAGGCTTTGTCCTCTAAGCAGTTAGTTAACCAGTACTTCGTGCGCATACTTTCGCCAGAAACTGACAACCCAGCTAGCATTCTACGTAAATCTACATCGGGCCGTCATCGGCCCGTCAGCTACCCTGACGGGCCGATGACGGCCCGATATAGATTTACGTAGAATGCTGACTGGGAACTGCCCTTCTTGGATCAGCAGAAAGGGGAGACTGACCATAGAAATTATTTCACGATCAATCTACACGATTAGCCGGGATTAGCCTTCGGGCTCGTTACCGACTGCGCTATGAAGTCCGGCTGCATTTTCGCTGATTTTGAGCCAGAAATATCCCTGAAGAAAACTATCCTCCTCTTTGTCTTTTGTTTACTTCGTCATGAGAGAAACTTTTTCATCCATGATTTTTCATTCTTTGAATTTGGGCGCATCCATTGATGCGAATAGGTATACCAGTCAAAAATTAAATCATTATTGCAAGCGTAGATCTTGACGAGACAGCTTATTAAGAATTGTCTCATCCGGGTCTATACAAACCTGATTAGCCTATCCTATAGGTATTCGTACAGACAAGGCAGACCCAGGTTAGGAGAAATGAAATAGTGTAGACCTAGTGTAGACCTGAGCAAACAGTATATACAGAGAGAGAGAGAGAGACAGACAGACAGACAGACAGAACCAGAGAGACAGAAAGAGAGACAGACAGAAAACCAGAGAGAGAGAGACGGACAGACAGAACCAGAGAAAAAGAGAGACAGACAGAGAACCTGAGAGAGAAAGAGAGAGACGGAGAACCAGAGAGAGAGAGAGAGAGGCAGACAGACAAAGGGACACAGACTTAGAGAGGCAGAGAGGTAGAAAGAGAGTTTATACATGAAATCCGCCGTGCTATTTTTTTTTTTTTTTTTTTTTTTTTTACAAAATATCGTATTCACCCCGTGTTGGGACAAATAGACCTGAGTAAACCCGGCGCCTGATCAGGGTCTACATTTTATCACTCATCTAGCACGTTTTAGACACAGCAATGGTTGTAAACTGGTTCCAATTTTAAGACAAGGCAGAGGCTTATAATTCTGCGCTATGTTGTGGGTACTCAATTAGAAGCGCCTCAGTGAGGCGCTTCTAATGAGTAGTGATAACATATGTTTTCATGGAGAAATAAGGGAAAAAATCCCATAATTATCACCTGATATGCTCCCGAGGGAGCACACTATTTCTTTATAGATAGACCCCTTTTAAGAGGGGAGGTAAAATAATTTTGACAGAATAACCTCCCCTAGGTAAAAAAATCTTTTTTTTTTTCACTCTCAGTGTAGCAGTTTTTAGGTCACTACTGAGATCTGGTGCAACGTTTTATCCCAACAGTTGATTTTCTTTAAAATCTGCATTTTGCTTTCCCATATAAAACAATAAGAAAAAAGACTGAAGTCATCACTTGGTATGAGAGAGAGAGAGAGAGAGAGACAGAGAGACAGACAGACATACAGACAGACAACCAGAGATTGAGAGAAAAAGAGAGACAGACAACTAGAGAGAGAAAGAGAGACAGCGAGAGACAGACAGACAGACATACAGAAAGACAGACAGACAGAGACAAAGACTTAGAGAGGTCTCTGGACAATAATGGCGAGGTGTAAATGTGTCACAACATTTCATATAAACACAATACCAATATTTGGACTACGCCAGCGGAAAACGTGTCTTCGGGAATATGCGGACAGCGAAGGCCCAGATCAGCCTGCGCATCCGTGCAGTCTGATCAGGGCTTTCGCTGTCCGCTAACAGACTCATTTGACACTATAGAATGTATCAATGGAGAGCAGTTGCCCGGATGAGACTTTGCGTATGCATGGGATGAATCGGAATCTGTGCATTTTGCGCATGCTCCAAGACACATTTTCGCTCGGCGCGACCGATTCGTCTCTGCTTTCAAAGAGATAAGACATGGGACGTTGTTCAGGTCATCTACACTGGAATACACCATTTCAGTTGGTAGTTTTTGTTTGTTTGTTTGCTTGCTTATTTTATTTATTATATTTATATTTCGCCATTTTTACAAAGGAGACAACTTTTGTAACTTTCTGTTTCCATTTGTGCACACTTATCTAGTTTTAAATTTTTGAATAAGAAAGAATTTGCTATATAAAAAGGGAGAGTATGTATCTCATTCGGAGCAAATTCTTTTTCTTTTTCTTTTTTTTTTTTTTTTTTTTTTTTTTGTTTTTTTTTGGTTTTTTTTGTTTTCTTGTTGTTGTTTTTTTTTTTTTTTTTTTACAGTTTTCAGAATTTGACAGGTCTACCTCCCTTGATAGTATTTTCATCACATTTAAATGAGTCCAATTTTAAGTGTTTAATTGCCTCTCTCTCTCTCTCTCTCTCTCTCTCTCTCTCTCTCTCTCTCTCTCTCTCTTTCTCTCTCTTACACATCGATAAACATAAAAAAAAAAATCTGTTGATTCCAACTCGGCCATATTTACGTTGTACAGGTACAATTGTTCATTTTTTAGAAATTTGCGCGAAGAAAATAGTTCCAAGATTCCTACTCAGTGAATTTATCGAAGTGTAAATGCCGTTTTCTAATTGCCCTCGACCAATCAAATTGTGCTAAATAAACTTGAGTTGGAACTATATGTGATTATATGTACAACACATATTTAACCTTCCAGGTCACTCAGTACCATCCATATAAACACAAGTGAATTCACTATAAAACTCTTTGACGCTTCTAAGTGCTTCAGATAACAGATCTTTCAGTCGCAACGTCAGAAAACGTACCATCGGACATGTGCTCCCAGCGTAAAGTCAGGATTTGCGCAGTTCGACCAGAGTCCTCACTGGGCGTATTTCAGATAGCCAAGGATGCAAAGCGTCTTTATTCTTACAACGAAGACTGATCACATTACGAAAACACGCCTATTTGAATATATTGAAAATTTCACCACAAAAAACTGAAAGTTTTCAGATAAAAATTCTGATATTTTCCATATTTCTGCTCAAAACATAGATTGTTGGTACTCGTTAGAACAGCCTCGACGAGGCGGTTCTAACGAGTACCAATAATCTATGTTTTTCAGCAGAAATAAGAAAACTAATGTATACCCCTGTAAACCCCAGTTTTACTATCTATATAAAAGTTGGGTTTAATGGGGAAAAATTATATAGGTATGTTTTTGTGATGAGATTGCATGGAAGTGCAGGCTGATTTGAGTCTTCGGTTGGAGTTCGTGTCAGGAGGTCCGTTTTCAGCTCATTTGGAAAAAAATATCTTGTGAAAAAATCTTTTATTTGGCTTAAAGGACAAAGTGAAAAACAATAAAACAAGAAATAAAAGAATCAGAGGTAATATTTCTATTATATGTATGTATGTATGTATGTATGTATGTATGTATGTATGTATGTACGTGTGTGTGGTGCGTGTACGTCCGGACGCATGTATGTATGTATGTATGTATGTATGTATGTATGTATGTATGTACGTGTGTGTGGTGCGTGTACGTCCGGACGCATGTATGTATGTATGTATGTATGTATGTATGTATGTATGTATGTATGTATGTATGTACGTGTGTGTGGTGCGTGTACGTCCGGACGCATGTATGTATGTATGTATGTATGTATGTATGTACGTGTGTGTGGTGCGTGTACGTCCGGACGCATGTATGTATGTATGTATGTATGTATGTATGTATGTATGTATGTATGTATGTATGTATGTACGTGTGTGTGGTGCGTGTACGTCCGGACGCATGTATGTATGTATGTATGTATGTATGTACGAACGCATGTATGTATGTATGTATGTATGTATGTATGTATGTATGTATGTATGTATGTATGTGTGTGTGTATGTATGTATGTATGTATGTATGTATGTATGTATGTATGTATGTATGTATGTATGCATGCATGTATGTGTGTGTGTGTGTGTGTGTATGTATGTATGTATGTATGTATGTATGTATGTGTGTGTGTGTGTGTGTGTGTGTGCATGTATGTATGTATGTATGTATGTATGTATGTATGTATGTACGTGTGTGTGGTGCGTGTACGTCCGGACGCATGTATGTATGTATGTATGTATGTATGTATGTATGTATGTATGTATGTACGTGTGTGTGGTGCGTGTACGTCCGGACGCATGTATGTATGTATGTATGTATGTATGTATGTATGTATGTATGTATGTATGTATGTATGTATGTATGTACGTGTGTGTGGTGCGTTTACGTCCGGACGCATGTATGTATGTATGTATGTATGTATGTATGTATGTATGTATGTATGTATGTATGTGTGTGTGGTGCGTGTACGTCCGGACGCATGTATGTATGTATGTATGTATGTACGAACTATGTATTTATGTATGTATGTATGTATGTTGTGTGTGTTTGCAAGCGTGCATGCGTGTGCGAGATATACTGTGTCCAAGGCACGGTATTCTTTAATTCCCACTGGCGCCATGGCGATGGAATAATTTTACCGTTTTAATTCCTGTTAAGAAATATCACTTTATTTGAAAAAGCCGAATCTTGCAACTATTTTCTTTGCATAGATTGCCAAAATATACTTCATTACCCACGCTTTCAATGTAAATATGCATGCATTCATCACGAAAACATGCCTATATAATGTTGACCCCCTAAAACCCCACTTTTATATAGTAAAACTGGGGTTTACAGGGGTATACGTTATTTTACTTATTTCTGCTCAAAAACATAGATTGTTGGTATTCGTTAGAACCGCCTCGCCGAGGCGGTTCTAACGAGTACCCACAATCTATGTTTTGAGCAGAAATGTGATAAAAATATCAAAATTTTTATCTGAAAATTTACCTGTTTTTGGTGGAAAAATTTTCAGTATATTTGAATAGGCGTGTTTTCGTAATGGGAATCATAAATAATTTTCTTTTTGTGGATTTTTTTTCCGATGTGTAAATAAAATGAATAAAGCATTCATGCCTCGAGGTTATAATTTTTTTTCATGCTCAACTCAACTGAGCATGAAGTTTTCTCTGCTAATAAATATGAAAATGCCAACAATAGTTACTCTCCATGAAAGTTGGCATTTTCATATTTATTAGCAGAGAAATTTTCATGCTCAGCTATGTTTAGCAAGAAAAAAATTGGAATTGTTAGTAATTTGAGCTGCTAAAAAAATTGCAATTGTTAGTAATTTGAGACTTATTAGCAGGACAGATTTCATGCTCAGTTGAGTTGAGCATGAAAACAGTTATATAACCTCAGGGCCAGGACCTGTATTGTATACTGCACTTAACCTAAATATTCCAGACAATTTAAAGGCTCCATAATTTCCTCAAATTTAGACAGTTTATTATCCAATAAAGGTTTAACAAATTGCTATATGGTATGAAATGTGACACATGACAGGATGTAAAATTTCAGTTAATCTGTTGAACTGGATTAAAACTGAAATGATTTTTTTTTATCGTATCTCTGAATTAATGTTGTCAATATTAATTCGGAGATACGATAAAAAAATCATTTGCCAACATTAATTCAGAGATACGATAAAAATCATTTCAGTTTTGATCCAGTTCAAAAACGAAAAACTAACAGAAATTTTACAGGCTGTCAGATGCCACATTTTATGATAGTTTATTAATACCATGCATCAATTTATTAAACCTTTCTTGGATAAAAAACAAAAATGTCTATTTTTGAGGAGTACGGAGCCTCCTTAGCATAATTGTCTTATAGATTCATTAAGAAAGCATGCCTATTCAAATATACTGAAAATTTTACTACCAAAAAATGAAAATTATCAGATGAAAAATTCTGATATTTTTCACATTTCTGCTCAAAACATAGATTGTGGGTACTCGTTTGAACCGCCTCGATGAGGCGGTTCTAATGAGTACCCACAATCTTTGTTTTTGAGCAGAAATAAGAAAAATAATGTATACCCCTGTAAAATTATATAGACATGTTTTCGTGATGGAACAATATTTCATTGCCTGTTGATGTGTCTAAAACGCTGGATGAGTGGCAATCAGTATAGACCATGATCAGAAAAAAGTGTGGACGCAGTCAGATGCCGCGTTTTCGGTGAGTATCTGATCTAGGTCCACACTGCTTTCCAAGGCTTATCTCTCCGAATATGTACTCTGCTTTGAATATTACTTTACAACCTCTTTATAACATGGTTTGTTATAACACGATTTTGGATATAACACGGTTCAAAGATGGATCCCAAAACTGTAAAGATTATATTGAAAATGTATTGAAATGTATTGATTATATTTTTCAATATAATCTATATTTTTTTGTTTTGATATAAAACGGTTGTTTAACTAACACGGTTTATTCTATGGACCCCAACAATAGGTTATAAAGAGGCTTGTGTTCTCTGCTTTCGACATCTTTCAGAACGTAGTTTTATTGCATGGCGGTTTGATCAGGAATTTGGAATTTTTGGCAGGGTTCAATGCAGAATCATATGTCGTAACTGTCGATGCACCAAAAGCTTTTATTCTTTTCATTGGTTTTAAAACAATCGAATATTTTCATTTTCCCATTGTAAACTTATGTCTGGAAATTATGTAAATTTCGATAGGGTAGGTATATTGGAGGAGGATGACTGTACTACACTTTTCTTTAAAAACTGCATAGGTCAGACCGGTTTTAGGGTATATCCCCGAGAACATAACCCATAAACTGAAAAAAACAAAGGCATGCAGTTTCTGATAAGCTATGGTTAATCAGCACTAGATATTTTCATTGAAAATAAAACGCCAAACTAAAGCCGTCTTTCCAAATGATGTCGTAAGCATCATGACAGGGTAAATATAATGGGTGTGTCTAATAGCTTTGTTTCATTTTATCACTTCTTTCAGATATGTTACCAGTCTTCCTACTTCTGATTATAGGTCTACAAACTTCAGGTAAGCGCACGCATTTGCAAGAATGGGTAACTTGGCCAAGTCATGGATAATTCAAGAAAACAAACTCGTACTGACAGTTTGTCCAGGTAATCTCAGGATTTATCATACCTGACAACTTCTCTGACATAATTTCTGTCACCCACCGTTGGGGCGTGTGCTTTCCAAAGGTGAACAGCAATATTTAGACCAGATTACTGGTGGTTTGATACACGTAGATTTCCTCCATTTTTCCAAGGGATGAAACTTTTGTCACTTGCTGTTTGTTTTCTAGCACACCAAGCCCCCCACCCCCACCCCCCACACACACACCAACACACACATACACACACCTTGTAAAGGGGTTTACCATAAAAAGAGAGAATCCGCTACCAAGGGGAACATTCCAGCAGCCCAAACTTCTTCTTAAAAGAGGCCTACTCTAAGAGGAAATAATCTGCTACAAGCCTTGCCCCGCTGGTCCCGGAAAGGCCCAGCACTGATCTGGATCTGCACTGTTTGTCATTCAGTATATGTTTGTATCAACAACCAGCATCAAGTAATCTGATTGGCTGATAATTTGGGTGTGGCATCTTAATTTAACAAAGGGCACAAATCACTCTTTCCCTATTCAATAGTATAGGCACGTTTTATGAAGGGAGGTAAAACAATTTTGACAGAATTTTTGCCGCCCGTGACAATGTATCCTTTTAATAAGGGGAGCTAATACACTTGCACGGAGAGTAAGATTCAAAATAAAATAATGTTTGCCTCCCTTCTAATAAATGGTCTGTTCGAAATGGAAAGAAATTCATCCCACGGGTGGGATTGATGTGCAGGGTTTTCGTTCAAAACTCTGAAAATACGTTTAATTAGAAACGTCTCAACTAGATATACACTGCTTTTAGAGGTATGTTTTTTTGCCTATTGGATTGGAAGAATTAATTCATGATTCGTGATTCCTGGTATATTTCAGATAGTTTAGTGTGTCTTAGCTGTCAAGGAGTTCCATATCCACACAGCTGTAGAACGGTACAAGACTGCGGATCAAATTCAGTAAGAATTACCTGCTATTAATATTTAAGGCTGGCACAATTAATCGGATAATCGATTAACTGATCGATAAATTCCACAAAAAAAAAGAATGATTGTCGATACAGATTACGGATTTTTGTGTCTATTACTTAACCGTATTTACCCTTAGTATTCAGACACCTCAACTCCTTACCATACTTTACCTAAAATTTGAACAAGTACAATTTACTACCCAATGTTGTGTCTAAAATAGCCGGATGAGTGACAAAAAGTGTAGACCCTGATGAGATGCTGCGTTTTGCGGCGTCTCATCTGAGGCTACACTGTTTGCTCAAGCCTATCTGATCAAATACATACAGTAAAGTATAACAAATGGCAGGTAAATTGTGATCAGTGATTACTCATCGATTATCGGTCACACTGGTAGGACTGATAATCGATTATCTTTTCAGCTCTGATTAGCCAGCCTCAGCCATTATATTTGTTGCTTGTAGCTATGAGCCGCGAGTGTTTTAACACTTGGCACCGTGGCAACTGAATTAACCCATTTATGCCGAGTGGACTTCTACCATAACACATTGGACTGGTCCATTTCCTATAAAAGAGGTGTCTGGTTAGTTTTTATCATTATGTTTTATAGAAATTTCTGTAATTAATGCAAACAGTGCAGACCCTGATCAGATGCCGCCTTTTGCGGCGTCTGATCTGGGACTACATTGTTTGCCAAAGTCTATTTTGGGGGCGCTAGGCATATAGGTTAACCTTTGGACCCCTAGACCAAATAAATATTGGTTTCCTAGACCAAATATATATTGGTCTCCCGATTCTTTTTCACGCTACATCACTTTGAGGACTCCGTTTTAAAACACTTCAGGCATTTACCAACTATAAACTTTTATCACCTTGAGAGTTTCATAGGGCTGTCATTGATACTTGTACAAAACGTTTGCATCGATATATTGATATAAGAATATTGCGATATATCGATAGAGACATCATGTTTACCCGATAAAATTTTTTTTTAAGATTATGCCATGTATTAAATTGTTTTACAATAAAGAATACAATTTTAGAACAGGCGGCCGCTTTCACGAGTATTGAAATCTATCTTTTATTTTAAGTCTCTAAGCAGTATTTTGACTATCAATATTACTTTAATGAAGCAATAAAAACCTTAAAGGAGATAGTTAATTTCATTCTCTTTTTATTTTGTTGTATTTAATTGATATGTTTCCATCGACTGTCTTCCAGGACTTCTATTATTGAAGAGTGCCCACTCGATTGTAATCTCACTGAGATAACGCCGATTCGAGACTTACCTGGGCAGTTTGGCGCATGCGCACAACAATGTGAAACTAGTCATTTGATCGGCGGCAACATATTGTCGCGATTTTCAGTAACACTCCAGAATCTAGATATACTATGATTTTTAAAACTAAATGCTCAGTTTTGACTCCTATGCTATGCAAACATCAAAATAAGTCATATTGAATAATGCAAATAATGCAAATAATAATAATAATAATAATAATAATAATAATAATAGTAATGATGATGATGATAAAAAAAATAATAATATAATCATAACACGTTATATAAGTATATATACAACAAAACTCCAGTGAGTCGAATACCGATGACTCGTTTACCGTGGCTGAGTCCAATTCAGTTATGAGTCACTGGAAAATTTTTAAATATTTAAATATTTAAATATTTAGGGATCTTAAAAGGGATTTTTAATTGTATCATGAAAATGTATGTAGTGTATACTCATTAGAATCGCCTCATCGGGGCGATTCTAATGAGTACACTCTACAAATTGTCATCATTTGCCCCCTGACCTGGCGCTATGATTTACCCTTAGTGGCGCGAACTACCCATTGTGTAAAACAAATTTCCATGATCCCTACGACCTTGGAGTTCTTTGAATTTGACTGTATATATTTATGTATATATTTCAGTACTGTTTTATAGAACTACGTGTCTCCGATGGAGGAGTAATTAACTTCAACGTTGGTTGCAGGGATAAACTGGTATAGTTAATTTAAATCTATTTCTGATCCCGATAGATCTATTAATGCCTAACGGACTCTTCTGCACCCCACCCACCCCCCTGGGCAAACCTTTCATAGCATGCGTAGTTAACATTGGCTATATTTGCACGGTGAGGATTTTGACATGTACAGTGCGTAGTTAACATTGACTATATTTGCACGGTGAGGATTTTGACATGTACAGTGCTCATTAAGGCTGGCACAATTAATCGTATAATCGATTTATTGTTAGATTATTAAATCCACAAAAAATATTATCGTTACAGATTTGCTAATAATCGATCATTTGATTTCTGAGTCTGTTACTTTACCGTGTTTACCCTTAGTATTCAGACACCTCAACCTCTTATCAGACTTTGTCTAAAATTTGAACAAATACAATTTACTACTCAATGCTTGTTTAAAATAAGCTGGATGAGTGGCAAATAATGTAGAACCTGATGAAACACCCTTTTTGCGGCGTCTCATCTGGGTCGACACTCTTTGTTCAAGCCTGTCTGATCAAATACAGTATAGTATAACATATGGTAAGAGTCATGCTCAGACAGGCAGGTAAAATTATGATCAGATCTTCAGTGATTACTAATCGATAATCGATCACAATGCCAGGACTGATAATCGATTATCTTCTCAGCTCTGTTAGGTAGCGTTAATGCACATGGCCAGACGCTGCTGCGCATTTCTACAACATATTCTTGATACATGTCTGTGCAGATCATATATCGTATAGATCGAAAGTATCTTTTGTTGTTTCGCGGATAAACCAGTTCTAAACTAGCATTTACATATGACACTTATCTTTAACAGTGTATTCAGAAATCCTGCTGTAACTTTTTATACCTTTTTATAAAGTGTGTAACAATGTTCATGTATTGGATGAGCAATACATTTTGAATTGATATGTGTGCTAGATTAATCCTTGTCACGGACACCAACTTATCTTCTCCACAAGAAAGTAGACGATATATTTATAAACCGTTTTTTTTTTTTTTTTTTTTTTTTTTTTTTGTAATCTATGATATAGGGGTGTAAAATTTCTCATAAAGGGCCGGCACCCAACAAAAGGGGGAGGGAGGATTTAAGTCTGATCAGTTTGTCTAGAATGCGGTGCCATAAAATCTAACCTGGGTATTAGCTTTTCTTCCTGCACATTAGATATGGAAATCCTGGATTTTACCCTGGGATAGAAATTCTTTTCCTACCCCGGGTTATCCTACCCAGGGAAAGATAAAAATCGAGAATTCTCACGTGCTTGATATACACTGGTTCTATAGGACGTCACGTAAGCCATCGTTAAGGTTGACGTCACTGAACGTAATGACAATGTTATATAACAGGGTGTTCAATTATTTTAAACATCATGTTTACTATGTTTCCATAAATAGCTTTATTTACTATGTTTCCAAAAATAACTTTCTAGAACAACACGTTTACAATAACATGATGTTTATGTTTTTGATTCTGGACTGAGTTATTTTTGGCATATCATAGAATATTTGGAAGTTTCTTGAAGGAACCTGGAAAATAAGGGATGCTTGTAGTAAATTTTTTTTCTAGAACGTTCTTTGATATTATATAAGGAGAGAAGATTTTCATCTGGAGATCTGTGTGTGCTTTCACTGGAAATTATTCTATACTGGATTACTTTAATATTTTATTCACTCTGGACTTAAAATTCTGAATTCAGGAACTTTAAATTGTGGGATCAGAAACTGTTATTCAAAGGATTTGTTTTTATAAATTCTTGTAAATTATTTTTGAGGGACTTTGTGACATAAACTTGAAAGGTACTGTTTACTTACATTCTTTTGTTTTGAATCTTGTCTTATTTTTTGTGAATAAATATTGTTAATAATTTAAAGCTTGTTGCTGGTTTCACTTTTCATTTTTTTTTTCTCGTTAAGCCTGGCTCGTAACAACATCATTAAACATCAGGGTAATTTCATCACATTATGGCGAATATCTGCAATCGAAGTGACTGCATGATTAAAAACCTAGGTACAGAAATGAAAATATGCGAGGAAAAGAATCGGTCATGGGTGTGAGGGAAAAACCTGTCCCATGGGATCACAAGCCTCGTGATGCCACCAGGACGGATTTTTCTATCTACCCCTCACACCCACGATAGATTCTTAAAATCTACACAGTCTTGACACACACAAAGGAATGGTTAGCAACATGAACAGACTGAGATGCTGGCTTGGCTTTTCGCTGTTCACAGAACTCTTATTTCTTAAAGCGCCAGTCACATCAGCAGCATTTTATTTTATTTTATTTATAAAATTCCGCGTCGTATAATTTTCGCAATAAACATACATCGTCGCTACAACGTCGTATCAACGGTCGTATGGAAGTGTTTGGTGACTTTTAAATACTGCTTTGTAGTTTTTTTTTTTTGAGTTACGCGTGATGTTTATGTTGTTGTCATGCGACATAACTGCGACGTAACAGTCTGGGCCCAGTTTTTCAACGCATTTTAGCTTAATGAGCTGATAAATGGTCAAAATGTCAACTGTTCTAGTAAGTACAATATCTAATTCACAGGTATTTTTGTTCAAAAAATGTGAAATGCAAAAGCTATTCACATTTTATTTTTTCAGCAAAAAATATTAGCATATATGCCGTATTTAATGATCAAAGTTTTAAGGATACATTAACTAACGACATTGTTAGTTTTGAATAACTGGGCCCAGAATGTAGTCAGTCTCTGGTTGCGATTTCTTACAGTTTTGCCACTCGAACCACCGGCGATCAAATAAAGATAACACTACCTCAGTACAGCCCCACAGACAAGAAAGAGACGTGATAATTTGTCAAGAATGCTGTGATGATGAGTTATGTAACGCTGCAGGCTGCAATGAACCAGGCAAGTGACATATTTTTGTATCCGACCCAATTTGTTTCTAACAGCCCCGGGTATCAGCCATAGAAATTGCAGCTCATTTCCAACTCTTAGATTAAGTACTGCTGGATAAATGTCAAACAGTGTTTTGTGCAACTGATAGGGTTTTTACTGTGCACTCAAGCCTTTCCTGTTCATTCATGCATTCAAGATAAGGAAATCCTGGATTTAACCCTTGGATAGAAATTCTTAACCTACCCCGGGTATGTAAGATAAAAATCGAGAATTATATGCACTGGTTGTAATGGAAGTCTCGTGCGCCATCGTTAAGGTTTACGTCACTGAACGTTATGGTGCCATTAAACGCAGCAGTAATGTCATCACAATAAGCGGACATCAGCAATCGAAGTGACTGCATAATTAAAAAATCTAGGGTTCAGAAATGAAAGATGTGCAAGAAAAAGAATCTGTCATGGGTGTGAGGGGTAGACTGAAAAATCCGTCCCTCGCGATCACAGTCTGGCATCACTCAGCAAGCCCTGTGATGCCAGACAGTGACCCTCGGGACGGATTCTTATATCTCCTAACAATGATAGATCTTTATAATACACTACAACGTCTTTATAACACGGTTCGTTATAACACGGTTTTGGATATAACACGGTTCAAAGATTGATCCCAAAAATGTATATATTATATTGAAAAAATGACCATATATGGTCATTTTTCAATATAATCTGTACATTTTTGTTTGGGTATAACACGATTGTTTAACTAACCCGGTTTATGCTATGGACCCCAACAATAATGTTATAAAGAGGTCGTGGTGTATTCGGACACCTAAACTCATTACAACACTTATCTTAGATTTTAAACGAGCCAATTTTGCAATTTATTGACGTGTCTGCAAAGAGTGCCAAACAGTGTGAACTCTAATCCAACGCAACGGAGTTACGTTTATGACTAATTCGCCGGCGATTACACATCCATAAAAGTCATAAAAATCTAAATTCTAGTAATTCCAACTCGGTCCTGTTTATGTAGAAAAAAAGTTAGTTTAGAAAATTTGCGGTTTTAGAAATGTAAGCAAAGAAAATGGTTTCAAGTTTCCTACTCAGTGGATTTATCAAGTGTAAACGCCATTTTGAATTTGTTCACGACCAATTAAGTTGCACTATTATTGATCTGAACGGAGAGACAGAAAATAACGAAGACTTGTGTCAACCATCGGTACACAATGGTAATTACGTATACGATCATGTTGCAAACTTGTCATTAATATCTTAATTTCAGGGTTTGGGTCACCTAGAGGACCAGTCTGCCACACTTGCGCCCAGCAGAAGGCTCAGACATCATGCAATCAAATACAGCTTTGTGGACGAGACGAGGTATGTCCAGATCGGTGATGGACCGATGATCGATTAAAAGTCGGTGTGTGTATCTGAAACCAGTTGCAATTTACGATGGTAAAAAATCGATTACAATAAAGACAAACTTATTCTGTTTATACATGTATGAATAATATAGCTTTGACAAGTAATCTCTCCTAAATTATTGATATATTTTCTAAACACATTCTATTTCTTTATTTTTGTTCTGAAGATCAAAATTGTGCAGTGCTGATAGGCAGGTGTTGTTAAACTTTATCCCTTCCTAAAACTTGGCTGTGAAATATATCTCTCCCTCCCACCTCACCCCACTTCCCCCTCTTACCACAGCATACATCCCGGAAACATTTTTTTTTTGTGACTTCAGTGCAGATTATATTTCATTTCCTTTGGCGTCATTGGTATCCACTGACACCATTGTGGTATCTTTGAAAGTGGAGGTCTGCTCATGTATACGCAAGAGGGCGTAAGCAGTGTTACGAACTTAATTACTGCTGATTAAGAGTCTTAATAAAACCGAGACTCCCATTTTTTTAATCTGTAGTGTGTTCTTTGTTTCCAACGGCAATTTTTTTGACATTTATTCCCCTTTGCTTTATGCGGCATTCATTTGAAACCCTGACCCATAAGAGGCTGGGTATTAGCGTGGCTTTTATTTTTTCAGTTTGCAAAGCCCTTGTAAACGTCTCAAATTGTGGGGACATATTTATGTTAAAATCCCTGCTAAAAGCCCTTTGTCCCTAAAACCCAACCACGGGGATTGAAAACAATAAAGAACAAGATCCATTTGGACAAAATTCTTAACCTGTCCCTTGAGAGCTCTGCATGAAATTTGGCTTTAAGTTCCCTCTAATACACCGTACTATATCCTGGTAAAACCCTGCTCAAAGCCCCGCTGTTTCTCCAGGCCATTTTAGTGAGAAATTAAAACCCCTGCATACCTACGGTACAGCCGGGACTTATCGGAGGTTAAGCTCCGCTATGTCCCCGCTTTCCCTCGCCCCGTAGGGAGTTCAAATGACCGGCGCCAAGCCCCTGCTAAAAGGCTATAAGGAAAGAATTTGCTTCCTCTTTCCTTATAGAATATACATCTTTCCATCTGAAGACATTTGCCTCGCTGGAAAGTTTAGCCATTCCCATTGAGCTCCCTGATTTTGTCCAGTTCTACCTTTACAGTCCTAGTGTGTGTGTGTGTGTGTGTGTGTGTGTGTGTGTGTGTGTATGTGTGTGTGTGTGTGACGGCTATGCGGAAATCGTATCCAGTTATCTTAACTGTAGTTTTGCTTCATTTTAACCCATCTCATGCTAAATAAATTAAGATGCCACGCCCACTTCTAATTTCTGGCCAACCAGATTTCTTGATCCAGGTTTTTGATAGAACTTCACATATTTGATGACAAACAGTGCAGATCCAGATCAGTTGGCTTCTTCAGAAGCCAACTGATCTGGATCTACACTGTTTGCTAAGACAGTGTTTAGCAAAAGAAGGGTTAAGGGGACTGGGTAACCTTGGATGTTTATTCGCCATTTTTACAAGGAAGACAGCTTTCCTGCACACCAGACTCCTTCAGAAAGGGAATCTACACTAAACAAGAAATAATTTGCTTCCTTATAGAGTCGACCCTTTTCATAAGGGACGTTAGACCATTTAGATGACATTGCTCCATTGATGGTATATAATGACCAGGGCATGTGTATTACGTTTATTGTGATCATTATGCTCATCATATTTAATATGTTTCTTGTGTTTATTATGTTTGTTATCATTATTTTGTTTATCTATGTGTTAATTACATTTTTTGTGTTTCTTGTGTTTATTATATTTATTGTGCATATCATGTTTATTATGTTATCGTGTTAATATTATAATGTTGATTGTGTTTATTTTGCCTGTAATGTTTCTAATGTTTAGTATGTTGATCAGGTTTATTGTGCCTATTATTGCTGCTATTATTATTATTATTATTATTATGTTTATTGTGTTTGTTTTGTTTATTATGTCTTTTGAGTTTACTGTGTCTATTTTGTTTGTTGTGTTTATTATGTTAGTTACGTTTATTGCGGTTATCATTTATCTAGTGTTTATTGTGTTTATAATACTTATTGTGTTTATTGTGTTTCTTGTGTTTATTGTTTTAATATGTTTGTTACGTTTATTGTGTTTAGTATGTTTTTTTATGTTTATAACGTTTATTGTGGTTATTATGTTATTGTGTTTAATTCGCTTTATATGTTTATCATGTTTCTCGTGTTTATTATAACTATTATATTTCTTGTGTTTAAAATGTCATTGTGTTATTGTGTTTATTGTGTTTATCATATTTATTAAGTTTTATTGTGTTTATTATGTTTATTGCATATATTGTGTTTATAATGTTTATTATGTTTATCATGTCTATTATGTTTATTGTGATCATTATGTGTATGTTATTGTGTTCATTATGTTCATTATGTTTATAATGTTTATTACAGTATTGTTACATGGAACGATATAAATACGGACATGACTATCTATATACATCCACCTGCTTACCAAAACATGTACGTATCTGTTTAACCATTACACAAATGCGACTGCCGTATCTGACGTAATTTCTGCAGAAATCTCAATAAACGCACTGTCAAGCAATGTCTTTAGAGTACTGTTCCAATATTTCTGTATAAAAGATACATGTTGTAGGCACTGATTTGAATCGCCTCGACAGTTAGATAATTAGCTTATTTTAGAGATCTACGAAAGAAAAAGTTTCCAAGATTCCCTATAATTGGATTTCTTGAATAATTCCAAGATTCCCGATAATTGGATTTTTCGAATAGTTCAAAGATTCCCGATAATTGGATTTCTCGAAGTACTAATGCCGTTTTGTAATTGCTGTCGACCGATGAAATTGCTCGACACTACATAACTGTAATCCTGCTGAGTTGGAACTATCTGAATAAGAGTACTTTAACCAATGGATGTTCCATTGTCTCTATGTAAATAAAACTAAGGTTAATTCTCAATAACCAAAAATTATACCATAGCTGAACACTGGGATAATTTTCAGTTTTGAAAATTAATCCATCGTTTTATTCATAGATCTCACAGGTGTACTTTAGAATGACTGTCAACCCATCAGTGTACCTCAACCTTTATCACTCTCTGGGCTAATTCCGCAGACGATGACAAGTTGATATTTCCTCCCAAAACAGGTTTTTGTTTACTGGGAAAAATAAGAAAAAAATATTTCAAAATGTTGTATGTTAAATTTTGTTTCAGCAGATATTTTTTCCAGAAAACAGAATTTGACATTTTGTGCAAATTGTCTCCAAATGTCTAATGTTTATTGGAAAAAATAAACATATCACCAATATGTTGTCTGCTGAAAATGCCCAGAGAGTGCTAACCATCAATTTTCAGCAGATGACATTTCTTAATAGTTTTCTTATTTTTTTTTCTCAGGAAACTGGATTTGACATTTTATGTACATTGTCTCCAATAGAGTTAGTCTGCATGAAATGTCTAATTCGGTTGGCTGGAAAAAACTAAGAAAGTATCATCAAATATATTGTCTGCTAAAATTGTCCAGTGAGTGGTAAGGTATGAGGAACTTAATATACTTCTGCACTGAGCAACTTTCTATTTAAAAATGACATAGTCAATTTTTTGTTGAATGAAACACATAAAACCAGACAGTCTGTCTGGAGTATATTATAATGACCAGAGCTACAGCTGACCAACCAGATTGCACCAAAATTTGACCAAATTAAAATGCTGATGTAATTGTTTTTGATTGACATGATTGCAGCCAATCAGATTTTAGCAATAGTGCCTCATTTAGTATAATTCAAAAAAGGTGGGGTGTTGCATCCTTTTAAGTACATAAGGCCAATAGGCCCAGCATTACATCAGACTGCCTGTTACCACTTTACCATTAAAAATATACAAAAAAAAAAAAATAATAATAATAAAAAAAGAGAAATGAAAGTAAAAAAGTAGAAAAAGATATACTAAATAAATAAAAGTATAGATTTTGTAAGAAAAAAAAAACAAAAAAAAAAACAGTCCCATGCATTGGTTAAAACAGATAAACCATGTTATTGTCTCGGTTTTGGGAATACTGTAAATTATATCATAGTTTGGTGACCTTTCACTGTCTGACCCTAACTCGGCTCCGCCTTGTTTGGGGTGAGACAGTGAAAGGTCACCAAACTATGGTACAATTTACAGTATACCCAAAACCTCGACAATAACCATGATTTATCTATAACTTAACAGCAAATCTGTGGACATTATAATTATTACAAATGATTATGTTTGTCTTATATATTCAGTATGAGTTTAATCCTTAAGGTATAAAAAAAATATTCAAACCCCATCACCATCATTACTAAAACACATATATTCATATAGAAAATTTCACCTCCAAAAACTGAAAATTTTCAGATAAAAATACTGATATTTTTCATATTTCTACTCAAAACAGATTGTGGGTACTCATTAGAACCGACTCGGCGAAGCGGTCTAACGACTACCCACAATCTACGTTTTTGAGCAGAAATAAGAAAAATAAACCCCAGTTTTACTATATAAAAAGCGGGGTTTAAGGGGTTCAAAATTATATAGCCATGTTTTCGTGATGATGTCATGAAATAGGGTTACATACTGAATACACTGTTAGATCAAAGCACGTGTGCATGCAGTTTATCATGTTATATTTTATTTTACTTTCCTTTCTTGCAGACATGCGATTCTCTTAACATGACGATGGCAAGTCACAGTTTGCATGTTGTTCCAATTGGACGTAGTGTTCGGCAAATTCCGGAAGAGACTAAAATCCAACAAGGCGATCTTATAACGAATTCAAACGACAAAACACGACTGCGTCGATCAGACCCGACTTTAAAACGTTGCTGCACATCTGATTTGTGTAATAACAACGCGAGGATATTTACAGGTCAGTGATAACTCGGACAGATAAAAGATGCGCAACGTTCGAGGGAAAAAGTATCAGTATGTCAGATGCAAACAACGGTGCCATCACGAAAACATACCTATATAATTTTGACCCCCTTAAACCCCACTTTTATATAGTAAAACTGGGGTTTGCAGGGGTACCAGTTATTTTTCTCATTTCTGCTCAAAACATAGATTGTGGGTACTCGTTAGAACCGCCTCGCCGGTTCTAACGAGTACCCACAATCTATGTTTTGAGCAGAAATATGAAAAATATCAGAGTTTTTTTATCTGAAAATTTTCAGTTTTTGGAGGTGACAATATCTTCCAAAGGCAACCTTTCATTTTTTTATTTATCGCTTTGCGCTCTGAGAAAAAAATTCAGCAGACGACATTACAAAATATTTTTTTCTTATTTTTCGCATAAATGGGTGACAATGGAGACAATTTGCACGAATTGTCAAATCCTGTTTGTGGAAACAATGCGTAAAATATCGACAATTTGCGTCTGCTGAATAAGCCCGGAGAGTGATAAAGGTTGTGTAGTTTCCTATCAAATTATAATAAAAAAATGTATATTATTTATTTATTTATTGTTGTTGTTATGATTATCATTATTATCATTCTTTTCTCGCAAATTCATAACTGATTTCTCTTTCTTTCTATTTTTCATTTTTAGATTATTTAAAAAAGTATCATGTCCCCCCCCCCACCCCCCTCCCCCCACTCATCAGTTTAGAAACTGAAAGATGATAAATTATATCATTATCACAACAGTATCAAAATCACAAAGTGCTTTGTTTGTGGTACTTTAATTAGGGTGAAAACAATTTTAGCTAGTAAGTTGATTAGACCTGTCAATCATTTCACAGGTAATCTCTATCAGCCATTCACAGCCTTGCAACAAGATTTGTCTCCTTTGACCTGTCAGTCATTTCACAAGTAATCTCTATCAACCAACTACAGCTATGCAACAAGATCTTCTCCTTTGACCATTCAGTCATTTCATAGGTAATCTCTACCAGCCAGTCACAGCATACAACAGGATCTGTCACCTTTGAAACACATACTGAGCTTAGGGCTTTTATAGTCGATTTCGCTTTTAAAACCCTTTTCCTAGCGTACGTTACACATCCAATATGCAAAAAGGGTATTTTCGATCATATATTCGTAAAGTGTCAGTTCTGATCGCTTTCCGTACATGATTCGAAGACACAGTTTCGTATGTTTGTTTGTGTTGAGGTTTTACGGCCCAGTCAACCCAATGGGGTCATGTCGAGCGCGGTCAGTTTACCTAACCACACGTTTACTGGGCAGGCTTAGTTCTCTAAGCGGTTAACCAGTATTGTGCACATTCTTTCGCCAGAAACTGACAACTGCCCTTCTTGAATCAGCGGAAGGGAGAGAATGACCGTAGAAAATATTTCATGATCAATCTCCACGAAAGAATGTTGCCGACCTCGGCGGGGGTTGAACCCGCGACCTCCTGGTCTCCAGTCGGACGGCGCATCCAACTGAGCCACCGAGGCCGGCAAACAGTTCCGTATGACTCGGCTCTAATAATCCCCGGGTATCTCCAGGTATCTATCTGTTCATGAAAATACATTTGCATTCTAAAAAAACTCGTTGTTGTTGTTAATATTGCCTTTATTACTATCAGACTGTACGCTGATAGCGAAAAAAACGTCTCATAGCCATTTCATCCCTCATTTTATCCTAATTTTAAACCATTACGAAAACACGCCTATTCAAATACACTGAACATTTTACTACCACAAATAGCAATTATTCAGATAAAAAAATTCTGATATTTTTCATATTTCTGCTCAAAAACATAGATTGTGGGTACTCGTTAGAACCGCCTCATCGAGGCGGTTCTAACAAGTACCCACAATCAATGTTTTTGAGCAGAAGTAACAAATATGTATACCCCTGTAAACCCCAGTTTTACTATATAAAAGTGGGGTTTAAGGGGGTCAAAATTATATAGGTATGTTTTCGTGATGATGTCCATTGATGCTAATAGGGGTTTCAGTTTAAATTCAAACATAGAGTGACAAACAGTGTACATCCTGTTGAGTTGGCTCAGCATGAACCATCTCATCTGGATCTACGCTGTTTGCGCAGGTATCTGTATTGGTCTACAGGACTGAAAGGGCTGTACATTGTTAAGAAGTTGCTAACATGTTTTATTGTCATCACGAAAACATGCCTATATAATGTTGACCCCGCTTAAACCCCACTTTTATATAGTAAAACTGGGGTTTACAGGGGTATACATTATTTTTCTTATTTCAGCTCAAAATCATAGATTGTAGGTACTCGTCAGAACCGCCTCAGTGAGGTGGTTCTGATGAGTACTCACAGTCTATGTTTTGAGCAGAAATATGAAAAATATCAGAATTTTTATCTGAAAATTTTCAGGTTTTTCAGGTTTTTGTGGTAAAATTTTCTGTATAGTTGAATAGGCTTGTTTTCATAATGGTTACCGGAAATGTTAAAGATATACTAAGAATGAAAAAAAAAAAAAAAAAAGAAAAGAAAGAAAAACTATGTCAGAAACAATTTTGGACAGAACGCTCACCGCTGAAAAGTATCTGTGATGCGACAAGGCAATTGTTCTAACGAAGGTTTTCTCACTCTCATTCAGTCGATGGCCATTGGTCGAGCTGGTCCACGTGGTCTCTCTGTTCCGCCACGTGTGGCGCGGCAACAAGGACGAGGTCAAGGTCGTGTACGAACCCAGTACCACAAAATGGTGGTAAACCTTGTTTGGGGCCAAAAGATGAGACGGCGACTTGTTCTTTGCAAGGATGTCCAAGTATGCATTTATTTATATTTTATCTTTGCTTTAAACAAAACATATTGTAATTTCTGTGGGGCGGCACCTTCCCAGACATTTTTCTCCTTGGGGCGGCAATTCCCTTGCGGTTTCGGTCCGGGAATCCCAATTTCCCAGAGAGAATCTGCTAGGGTTCGGGGAACCCGTTATAAAATCTGCTGGGTTTGGGAGATGGGAGCCTGGGATTATATAAACAATTTTTTGGGATTCCCGATTCAGTCTCGGATTAGCTTTGGTTAGCGAAAGTCACGTTTATTTTTGCTGCAAATTTTGGCTTTATTTGAATTTCCGAACTGTGTTATCTATTTTATAGCAGCAACTTTTCGGCCAAAATTTATACATTTTATTAGAGGGGTTAATTTTAAGAATGTAAAATAAGAAGAAATTTGCTTTTTGGTTATTTAGTTATTTTCTCTCTCTCTCTCTCTCTCTCTCTCTCTCTCTCTCTCTCTCTCTCTCTCTCTCTCTCTCTGATTTCGTAAATTTAAAGAGGCAGCTTATTTTAGTAATCTATGTCTCGTTGAGATTTATTCTGAAACTTGCTTTGCATTACTTTTTATCAAATTTCACCACATTTTCCATCTGTCATTGCATAAAATTACGCCGTTTACCGTCATTTAGCCTTGACTAGTTTGCGATCTCTGCCATCGTCATGTCATATCATTTTATTCATAGTGTATGTCAAACCGTCCATGGAATGATTTCATACAGCAGTCCATAACTGTGCTAGTCAAAATCACAACAAAGATCTCATATTGTTACCATATATTTTATTTAGCATCGTTAAAGGCTAAAATTATTTTGTTTCCACATTCATTGTCTTGTTTCTTCATGTCACTCTCTGAAATATAGAACAGAATAGGATACTGGCCCTTGGTGCAGAATAGAATAGAATATAGTGCTTTTTACACTGTCACTTAATTTTTTTTTCTGAGACTCACTATACCCCTCAAGCGAGGCCTAGACAATGTCTAGTATTTCGGTAAGGTGGTTGGGGCTTTCGCTGTCTAGCCAGCTTTAGCTCCACCCCCGGTTTATATTGCTGTGGAGACGTTCTACAGGCGCTGCTAACCCTCGGCTCGCAACAATATATTTCTGTGGAAAATGAAAATCTTCATATTTGTCTCATACTTGGCTTGACATTTGGACCTTCAAGCAAAATAGTGCCTTCGACATTTGCAAAATGCGCGGACTCACATCATCCTGCCCATGCGCAAAGTATCATCCGGGCCTTTGCTCGCCATTTTATACATTTTGTAGTATTCAATGAGTCTGTTAGCAGGCAGTGAAGGCCCTGATAAGACTGCACAGGTGTCCGAAAAGAATGAAAAAAAAAAACAAAAAACGAGTGGTGAGTGGCAAACAACGTAGAGTTGCGTTCTGCGACATCTGATCTTGGTCTATATTGTTTGCTGCGGTTTGTCTGTCCCAAGCTGCGGTTTGTCTGTCCCAATATTTAGAATAATTGAGCCTCGTCAAGCGAAAATATGTCTTCGAGACATGCGCGGGGAGCGAAGGTCCAGATCAGACTGCGCGAATGCGCAGTCTGATCAGGGCCTTCGCTGTCCGCCTCCAAAATCATTTGATACTATAGACTGTATCAATGGAGAGCAAAGGCCCGGATGAGACCTTGAGCATGCGCAGGATGATATGATGTGAATCCGCACATTTTGCACATATGAAGGCACTTTTTGGTTAGACGCATCCCAGTTATGGTTGTTTTGTTTCATGTTTTTAGCAGCTGCCATGGCAAACAAATCTACTTCATACACATGTCTTAGCTGTTCCGCGGCTGCCTCTCCGAGAGATTGTAATTATGTACAACACTGTGGACCGAACTCTGTAAGTTGATTCATTTAACTATTGTCATGTTGAATAATTAAGATGCCACGCCCACTTCTCATTTTCAGCCAATTATCTGTTCCACGACTGCCTTTCCAATAGACTGTAACTATGTAAAACAATGTAACAATGTTGACTGACCTCTGTAAGCCGACTCAGTTGAACCTTGATATTACATGTATTAGCTGTCACAAAAATCTTGATCTACGCTTAGCACATAATACATAATAAATGATAAAGCTATTTGAAGATTGACAGTTAAATGTCCGACAAGGTCTAACTAGGGTCTAGATTATTCCCAGTCAGAAATGGTAATGTCACTACATTGTGCTTACGAACTGTGTGGACACTGACAGGAGTCCGCTGACTGCCGCGATACGCAGGCTCGTTTAAATATAAGTGGTCTTATGTCATAAAGTCGATTCAGACTGTAAACCTACTTACTATTATTGCAAAATGTTTTTTTTTTTTTTTTTTTTTTTTTTTTTTTGTCCTTGTTTTTTTTTTGTTTTTTTTTTTTTCACTTTTACGGCCACGCCACCATTTTCGAGTCAGTAACACGTCAATGACTATTATAACCTACGGTATTGCTTGCCATCGGACATTTTTTATCCTGTTAGATAGACAAATTATATGTGTGCAAAATCATTATTAGCTTTCTTCCACATGGCTTCGGGTTATATCTCAGGATTCCTGATTATGACTGCTGTCAGACCCCAATTCCGGGTTACGTCGTTAAAATCGAGAAACTCGATATAAAGGGCGCTGGAGCTCGCAAACTTGATGTGGATCTGATTGTATCAGTTCCTGAGTTCACTGATTTACTTTGATAAAAATGGGTACTTTGTCAAACACTTGATATGAAATAATGTCTCAAGACAGTCTTCTGACAAAAAGTATTATCACATATCCATTAGCGTGAAAATTAAGAGTAATGTCAGATACCATTAAGCATTACTTAACTGATAAAAGAACAGGGGAATACCAGAATTTAAAACAAAAATCCGCAGCTGATCAATAATGCCATTTGTCAGAAATATTCACTGGATTAAAATCAGGAATAAATAAGGAAAATAAATGAAGGTAAGTTTTATATCGTTCTTGTTAACCTGCCAAAGACAAAATGACCCGTATTCGGTGGTGACCCGGAAAGGGTGACGTGACTGCAAAACGTTTTTGTTGTTACTGTACTGTATTTTTTTTTTTTTTTTTTTTTTTGACATTACGAAAACACGCCTATTGAAATATATTGAAAATTTCATCTCCAAAAACTGAAAGTTTTCAGATAAAAAAAAACAACAAAAAAACTCTGATATTTTTTCATATATCTGCTCAAAAAATAGATTGTGGGTATTCGTTAGAGCCGCCTCGGCGAGGGGGTTCTAACGAGTACCCACTGTCTACGTTTGTTTTAGCAAAATAAGAAAAATAATATATACCCCTGTAAACCCCAGTTCTACAATACAAAAGTGGGGTTTAAGGGGGTCAAATTATATAGGCGTGTTTTTATAATGACAAGTTTCGTTGTCTGTCTTTCAGGTTTGCTACCTGGAGAAACATTTGACATCTGGATTTTACTTCACGTTCTATTCAGGGTGTCGAGATAGACAGGTACAGTTGAACTTTTTTTTATCCCTTTCAACCCAGATTTTCTGAAATAGACTCTTCCATCTCTACATTTGGATGCATCCATTGCTGCCAAAAGTGTGGCAGATGCAAATCAGGAACAATTTGCAAACAGGGTAGATCCTGATGAGACGGCTCATTATGAACAATCTCGTCTGTATCTACATTGCAAAATGTATCTGCCTTGGCTTTAAGGGTTAAATGGGTTTAACTCTAGATCTGTGAGTAGCTAGAAGCCCATCACGAAAACATGCCTATATAATTTTGACCCCCTTAAACCCCACTTTTATACAGTAAAATTGGGGTTTACAGGGGTATACATTATTTTTCATATTTATGCTCAAAAAATAGGTTGTGGGTACTCGTTAGAACCGCCTCGGCGAGGCGGTTCTAACGAGTACCCACAATCTATGTTTTGAGCAGAAATATGAAAAATATCAACGTTTTTTATCTGAAAATTTTCAGTTTTTGGTGGTGAAATTTTCTATATATTTGAATAGGCGTATTTTCGTAATACATCCGCTTTTACTCGGCTCAGAAAGCATATACTTGTGTCCATAAATCTAGTAGGTGTGAACATTGGTACACTTTTTTTTTGTGTAAAACTCTAAAATGGACTAATTTTACCCATTTTTTTTCTATGTAAACATAAATTAGTTAGAAGAGGTTACTATCATTTTTTTTATCTAATATCTATTATTATTATTATTATTATTATTATTATTATTATTATCATCGAGCTTGTTAGTGATTTTCCGACATTTACACATCGATAAAGAACAAAACAAAAACAAAAAAAATAATAATAATAATAATAATAAGATTCATTCCTATACTGAAGAAAATACGTTTTGAGAGACCACTTGTTCCCCTCCCATTGTATCCGGTTAGATACTTCGCTGTTCACAATGTTACAGCATCTGTCAAATTTGGTTTTACCTCCCTTCTGAAAAGTGGTATACCCTAAAAGGGGTTGTGGGAGGGGGTGGTGGGGGTGGGGGGCTTGGTGTGCAGGAAAGCAAACCGGAAGCCTCAAAAGTTGTCCCTATTTGTAAAAATTGTAGAAAATCTACCTAGTGTATTCAGTTCCCTTGAGCAAATATCTTCAGGCTATAAAAATTGATGAGCAAGGTTCTCTTTTGCCATGTATGAAGACTTAAGCCCTAAACTGCCAGTCATAACAATTGTCGTCTGCTTTCTCATTTGCTTGTGATTTTAAAAGTCATTTCTGCAAACAGTGTGGATCCAGATCAGACTGCTCCACAGGAGCAGTCTAATCTGGGTCCACACTGTTTGTCTGTATGCAAAAAATGTTTGCAAGAATATTCAGCAGACGACATAAACAGACGACATTTTCAGATGCAGATTTTCTTGGCGTTTTAAGGGTTGTGCTTTGCGAATGTGGACGTTCCTGCCTTACTGGGTATCTTCTGTTGGTCCGCATCAAGCTACAAATGCCTTCTAGCAAAAGTTGCGGATTCACATAATCCTGCGCATGCGCAGGTCTCATCCGGGCCTTTGATCTTCAATTATACATTCCTTAGTATCAAATGATTCTGGCAGCGAACAGCGCATGCATAAATTAGACTGTGCATCCGCGCATGCCCCGAAGGCAAAGTTTCGCTCGGCGCGGCTCAGTTATATTTTTGATACGGTGATATTTTTGTTGCACCTGCGTTAGCATGGGCGACTTAGGCTTGCAAATTTGCGTCCGTTCATCCGTTTGTCCATATTCTTATGTCCACCCTAGCTTCCACTCCAGCGTCCACCCTAGCAACCACCCTAGCGGCCAGCCTAAAAGAACTGCACACTGTTAATATAGTCGATTCTCGTTATCTCGAAATCCAAGGGATTCTGTGAAATACTTCGAGATATGCGTATCTCGAGATATCGGATTTGCAGAATTGAGAAAAAATAATTCGAACAACCACATTTAACAAATATATATGTAAATGAACTCTTGAAGTTAAGAACTCGTTAGGAGCAATTTCTACGAAAGACTGGTAGTGTCATTTCAACTACATTAATTCAAGGTTTCAACTTCACGAATTCACGATTTCAGCTTCACGAATTCACGAATTCAACTTCACGAATTCACGATTTCAACTTCACGAATTCAACTTCATGAATTCAACTTCACGAATTCACGAATTCAACTTCACGAATTCACGAATTCAACTTCATGAATTCACGAATTCAATTTCACGAATTCCACTTCACGAATTCAACTTCACGAATTCACGAATTCAACTTCATGAATTCACGAATTCAACTTCACGAATTCCACTTCACGAATTCAACTTCACGAATTCACGAATTCAGCTTCAAGAATTCACGAATTCAACTTCACGAATTCAACTGTTGAATTCCTGAAGTTGAATTCGTGAAGTGGAATTCGTGAATTCGTGAAGTTGAATTCGTGAATTCGTGAAGTTGAATTCGTGAAGTGGAATTCGTGAAGTTGAATTCGTGAATTCGTGAAGTTGAATTCGTGAAGTGGAATTCGGGAAGTTGAATTCGTGAATTCGTGAAGTTGAATTCGTGAATTCGTGAAGTTGAATTCGTGAATTCATGAAGTTGAATTCGTGAAGTTGAATTCGTGAAGTTGAATTCGTGAATTCGTGAAGTTGAAATCGTGAATTCGTGAAGTTGAATTTGTGAATTCGTGAAGCTGAAATCGTGAATTCGTGAAGTTGAAACCTTGAATTAATGTAGTTGAAATGACACTACCGGTCTTTCGTAAATTTCTCCTCTTTTCCACAATATTTTTACCTGTTGTTAGATTCTTGTTTAGGCAGGGACCAGAATTTCACTTCGAGATAAGCGGTTATTCGAGATAAGCGAGGTCGAGATAACGAGAGTCAACTTTATTTATAGTTAGCTTCACTTCACTGATTTTTTTATCTCTCTGAACTAATAAAGGATGGCAGTTCTCTCTTCTGGTGCTTGTTTTCACACTTTAGTATACAGATGCAACAACAACTTCAATGAAGTTCTTTTTTCATTCTTCTTACAGTTTTGCAAATCCAGTAAAAAAAGGCAAGTAGATGTATTTAGTAATGCGATAACTTACGACGACAGTGAGACGTCTATCAATAACAATAGGAAGTCAAGGCAGATGATCAACAATGATAAAATACTGTGTTCGGAATGCTGTGAAGGAGATTTGTGCAACAGTCAGGGTTGCTCTGAACCAGGTATAACGATTAGAAGACTTCCACAAGGACAGAACCGAACAAATATATGTTTTACCACTTAGGAAGCTGAGGGCGACGGTTGGGATCCGTAAAACTAGCTTAAGCACCCCCACCCCCACCACGAGTAATTCATTACTGACCTTTCATTTTGGTACTTTTTGTTAACTGTTATGTAGTGTTTCCCTTTCTAATGTTTTTCTTTTAATAATTATGTAAGTTGATTATATAGTCAGTTAAATTTAGGTCATTATGAAAACAAGCCTATTCAAATATAAAGAAAATTTCACCTCCAAAAACTGAAAATTTTCAGCCAAAAACTCTGATATTTTTCATATTTCTGCTCAAGACATAGATTGTGGGTACCCGTTAGAACCGCCTCGGCGAGGCGGTTCTAACGAGTACCCACAATCTGTGTTTTGAGCAGATATAAGAAAAATAATGTATACCCCTGTAAACCCCAGTTTTACTATATAAAAGTGGGGTTCAAGGGGATCAAAATTATATAGGCGTGTTTTCGTGCTGTAACCGAGCTCCCAACGTTTGGGAAAAGAGTTGTCAACTCCGCTTGTCGTCTGCTCTATTGTATGTACAGTCGACTCTCGCTATCTCGAATTCCACGGGACTCTCTGAAATAGTTCGAGATATCCGTACTTCGACATATCAGATTTGCAGAAATGAGGAAAAACTAATTCGATTAACCACATTTAACAAATATATGTGTAATTGGACTCTTGAAGTTAGAGATATATTAAAAATATTGTGGAAAAGAGGAGAAATTGCTCTTTTCCACAATATTTTTTACATGTTGTTAGATTTTCATGTTAAGGCAGGGACCAGATTTTCACTTCGAGATAAGCGGTTATTCGAGATAAGCGAGGTCGAGATAACGAGAGTCAACTGTATCTGTCTTTCCCTTTGGTGTGGGGGCTTGATGCGGATCGTGATTGTTCTTTTATTTACTTTTTATATCTATAAGGTACTGGGTGGAGGCTGCGTTTCCGCTACAAAAGTCATGCAGATGACCAAATACTTTGTATACAGACAAATTAATTACAGTGTATACCAGGACATATCAGCTCAGATAAGTCAATTGAAATAGATGCAATTCTTTCGATACGTAAATTTGCTACACTGCGAGTGAAAACGTATTTGTCTCTAGGGTATCATCGCCCTCCCCCACCCCTCCCCTTGCCTCAGGTAGCCACTTACATGCAGTACTTTATAAAAAAAACTTTTTCACTTCCCATGCATTTCAATAGCAAAGGTGTACAATTTTACATAAATTTAGGTTCAAATAACATTTCATTTGGAAACGCTTTTTTCATGATAGTATGTAATGAGGTATCATCAAATCTCCACTACAATAAAAATTATGCAGTGTACTGAAACGTTATTTACCATCATTTTGAAGGCAACTTTACATTGTTGCTGTCAGAGGTCCTTCGGGCATACCCCAATTCCACGGAACCATTCACTGCTTTGTACAGTAAAAAAGGGAAAGCAGGGAGGGTGGGGGTCAGACATTATATGGAAATTCACCTGATATGTAGAATATATCAACGTACAACACAGACATAGGTCCGGCTGTGTGACTTCTCTGACTGATCAGAATTTTCGCTGTTCACATTTTCCACTGGACATCTTTTCCAATCGCATCCCTACACAATAAAAATTCAGTGTCTCGAACACCGATGGCTAGTTTACCGTGACTGATTCGAACTTGTTTTTGAGTCACTAGGAAATTCTTTAAATTGAACAAGAAAACAAATATTCAGGGATATTTTAGGGAAATTTTCCTATTTTATCAAGATAATGTATGTTGTGTGTAGTCATTAGAATCGCCTCGATGAGGCGATTCTAATGAGTACACACAACGTACCATTAATTTATAGACGATCGAAAAGACATCCCTAAATCATCTCCCTTGGCTCCTGACCTGGCACTATTAATATCCCTCTTGCTCGATCTACCCATGTCTAGAATAAATGCCCATGATCCCAAAGATGAGGCCCTCCCAGGGTGTACCTGTTCCCTTGTTCCTCTGAAAAAAAAAATCAGCATTTTCCCTTGTTCTCCCAAATCAACATCTTGATTTTCTTTGTTCCCTGGTCGCCAAAATTGCATTTCAGTTGCATGTTGCTTTCATTTTTAGACTTTTGTTCCCTTGTTCCCCTGAAATAAATGGCCTTATTCCCCTGTTCCACAAAACCATTTGGAGGCCTCAAAGATGTTTGAGCTATTTAAGTTCGACTGTACACAGTTCTCGTTTGACCCCATAGAATTATTCACGGCATGCCACCACCCGCCAAAAAACTGTCACGCTCGCAACCATCCGCCAAAAAAAAAAAAAAAAAAAAAATAAAGAAAATAATAAAAATAAAAAACGGTCACGACTGAACCAAGTTTGCAAAAGCTAAGGGGCCTTCCCATATGTTCTGCTTGGCTGAAAGCAGCTTGGACACAGTTTCAGTCACATATAATTTCCCTAACTCATCATAGGATCAGTGCTATAGGATCACTATATATTCCATTTCCGTCATGTTTGATATCATTTTCTCGCCTCAGGTTATCCTTCAACCCAGGGACCAGTCTGTTATAAGTGCGATCAGCAAGCACATCCGAACTATTGTAATGAAATTACTATTTGTAAACCAGATGAGGTAAGAAGCTTGGTTTATTTATTATTTAAAGTAGAACCTTAATGGCTCGAACACCGAAGACTCGTTTACCGTGGTCGATTCGAACTCGGTTTTGAATCCCTGGCAAATTCTTCCGATCGCTCAAGAAGACAAATATTAAAGGACATTTTATGGACATTTTCTTATTTCGATCATTAAAATGTATGCTGTGCGATTCTGATGAATACACTCAATATACGATTATTTTATAGAATAAAAGTCAAAAAGGATTTGCCTTTGGACACAAAGGCTTCGGACCACTCAAAATCACGAAAATCGGAGACTCGGTTTGATTGAGTCTCTTCATATGCAACACTGTAGCTTGCGAGGCTGCATATGCCCATAGCGCCGGCTTAGGCGGTATTCGATTTTAAAAACAAGACAAAATTTTTAGATGTAAACATTTTAAAGTACCGGCGCAAATTTTCTTCATGTTTACATAGAGAATACTAAAGTTTAATAAATTTTCAATGTAACAGGTAAAAAAGAACAACAATGTGATTCTTTAACTTTCACTGCCACATGCGATAATAATAGGCTTTTGCAAACAGCATAGAGCCAGATGAGAGGGCTCATATGAGCCGTCTGATCTGGATCTACGCTGTTTGACATTCAGTCTTTCAACTTTACATATGAACTTTTTTTCAAGTGATAATTTGTCAAAAAAGAAAAGCAGACGACAAATGTCGTCTGAAAGTTATCAATGAAAGAAGTAATGTTTGCTTTTATTAAGCTTTATGAATTATCTTGATTGAAATGAAAATAAAATAGACATTAATCTGTTTATAACACAGTTTGAAATAAGATTTTTATATACTTGCCGGGATCGTCACAAACCGGTGATCCCGGCAAATATAAAAAGCTAATCGAGCACGCTCCCATATGTAAAAATCCAAAGCTATATTAAGAGACCGGCGCGATTCCCGCGCCGGTCAATAACTAAGACCGAAAAGCCATCCCTAAATTGTCTTCATTTGCCTCCTGACCTGATTAATGTTTAATGCTCAGTGGTTCAAACTAACAATTTCTTGAACAACTTTCCATAATCCCAAAGATGTTTTCGAGTTATTGAAGTTCGACATTATTTTATTTCCCTCGGGATCATTGAATTCATCCTGGTTATTTTGAAAATCGAATACCGCTTAAGCCGGCGATATGGTGGTATGCAGTCTCGCAGTGTTGCATATGAAGAGACTCAGTCAAACAGAGTCTCCGATTTTCGTGATTTTGTGTGTTCTTTGTTTCCAAAGGCAATCCTTTTTGACTTTTATTAGTAACGAAGATATCCAGGGACAGCCACAATCTCAGAACATTGTCTACCAATCACTTTAAGAGTAAACAAACTACATGTACGATTAACCAAAGATTTAACGAGATACTTATCAGTGATGAGGCCCTCCCAGGGGGGTACCTGTTCCCTTGTTCCCCTGAAATATTTCAGCATTTTTTCTTGTTCCCCGAAATCAAAATCTTAATTTTCTATGTTACCTTCTCCCCAAAATTACCTTCATTCCCCTGTTCCCTTCATTTTTTGATTTGTGTTCCCCTATTCCCCTGAAATTAATGACATTATTTCCCTGTTCCCCATAATCCGTGGGAGGGCCTCAGTGATACCCCATTTAACCCATTTAGACTGAATAAAATCCCCACACTATATATTGGAAAAGTCGAATTTCAATTATAGGTATGTATTTGAGATATGCCTAGAGAAAAATGTCTAAACTATTTACAAACAGTGTGTTCTTTCTTTCTAATGGCAACATTTCAGTTTTGTTTCTTTACTTTGACGTCACGACGACGAAGCGGCCGTGTGTACTGTTCTCGCATCTGCAGCTCTCCAAACGGTCTTTAGAGCGGCATTCTATATTTTGTCCGTGAAACTAAGGCTTACATAGCAGTCGATTCACATGTACATAGAGGATATTCAAATGTTTGGAGTGAATATGACTTTTATTTCATCGAGTGAAGTGAAAAAATGTATATTTCATGAGTGCCGAAGGCACAAATGAAATATACATTTTTTTACTTCACGAGATGAAATAAAAGTCATATTCACGACAAACATTTGAATTTTCTTTTTATTATATACATCACTTTCGATAGAAGAGATGCAAATCTTGCATTTGCAAGGGAAAGTCTGACACGCAGTTTTTGTCCCTTGGCGCCATGACGTTCATGTTTTGTTTTGTTTGGTGACGTTAGATATGACGTCAGAAACGCGCATTGGCGTATAAAAATAAAATAAAAAGAAAATTTACTCTTTTTCAGTGAATACCATAAAAATTTTCATCTAGTGTAATGAAAACATTAATGTAAATAAGAAAACAGTAGATCCAGATCTTATATTTTTCACTGCTCAGAGGAGTGAAAATATAAGTTTTATATTTTCACTAGTGAAAATATAAAACTTATATTTCACTAGTGAAAATATGCATTTTATTTCATTAATAATTCTCTATATTTCACTACTTTGTATATAATAAGTGAAGATACTCAGGAAATCCCACAATATCCAAAGCATCGAAAGAAGATGAGATACAAACAATGACAAAACAAATGCCACGTATGAAGCCAACGACGCACAAACAAATAGGAACTGAAACAAGTGAACCAACTTGGAACAATCAGTAGAAGAAACACATATTCGCAACATAAATTCAGAGATACCAAGAAAAAAATCATTTTATTTCTGATCCAGTTCAAGAACGAGAGACTAACTGAAATTTTACAGGCTGTCAGATGCCACATTTTATGATCGTATTAATACCATATATCAATTTATTAAACCTTTCTTGGACAACAAAATGTCTATTTTTAAGGAATATGGAGCCTTGAATTCTGATGCAAATGTCAAAATCTAAGACACCGTGTTACATATGATGATTCCAGCAAACAATGTGGTTTTATGAATTGGTCCCAAATTGTTTGAAGATTTTCTTTCAATACGCTTGTTTGTATTTCCTCACGCCGTGGCTATCATATTTTAATGTTTCTGTTGCAGGCCTGACATAAAGAGCTTTTATAGGCGATTCCTGTATTGCTGTTCTTCGCTTTCTCTTTGTGCGTCGTGGTTTAATTTGTGACGTTTGTTTTGTCATTATTTGTTCCTCATTATTGCATAAAAAGCAGTGCCGCGCGTTATTAACAGCCGTACATTAATCGGCGAAAAGCCGTGCATTAACAAGGCAATTCACGAGCTGTTAATGCACGGCTACGTAACTTTCAATATGCTTCTACCGGGACCACAAAATTGCTGCCGTCACGAGATGTGTAGGTGCCCGGCCGTAGAACGAGCATAGTCCGTGGACATCGCATTCGCGAGACATCAGTGAAAAGGCGAAACAAAATAGTGCAAGAAATAACGCGAAATGTAGCAATTTTTTTTTCAGTTTTATGCAATAATAGCGATCGAACACGGTTTTTTAATGCATTAACATTCGCCGTCCCTAGGGAGCTGTTGAAAACCGCGGCCTCCGGCCTCGGTTTTCAACAGCTCCCTCGGGACCTGGCGAATGTTAATGCATGAAATACCATGTTCGATCCCTATATCATTCCTTCTTTTTTATTTTCCTTGGGAAGGTTGTGTTTCGTAGCATTTCTTTGGTCTCCTCACTTATATATTTGACATTTCATTTGAATCGTTTGCTATGCATGCCTTAGTGTCTCAAACAAAATTTTGAATGGCGCCTATGGCCACATATTTTTATGACTTGTTTATTCTGGTTGGTGATTGAGTTATTCTATTGCAGGCATGTCATTTGTTTTATAAGCAAATGGTGGGAATTGTGTATTCTACCGGCTGTAAAAAGAAATATGTACGTACAGTATTCTATGCTATCTGAAAGAACGTTGTGGTTTTATTGTCATATTGTTAATTACGAGATGTGTTCGTTTCAAACCATTAAAATATGCACATATACGAGTATATAAGATATTCCGACTTAGGATAAAAAAAAATAAAGATTGGCATTTAGATTTTTTTTTTAATTTCATAAATTCATATGCTAATAGTATTGGTTAGAATCATCTCACCGGCACTGTTTTAGTAAAACATTCCCATAACATGTGCTTGTAAGTTATCTCTTATTGTTCCATGAAATATTCAATTATTAAGACTATCGTTGGTACTGCCTTAAAGTAGTCTTATTGGTGGGACGGTCTTAATATTCATTATTGCATAAAAAGCGATGCCGCACGTTATTAACATACATTAACCGGCGAAACATTAACAAGGCAATTCACGCGCTGTTAATGCACGGCAACGCAACTTTCAATATGCCTGCACCGGGGTCATAGAATTGCAGCCTTCACGAGATGTGTACTTCCCAGCCCTAGAACGAGCATAGTCCGAGGAAACTGCGTTCGCGAGACAGCGGTGAAAAGGCGAAACAAAATAGTGCACGAAATAACGCATAATGTAGCAAATGTTTCCAGTTTATGCAATTACAGTGGTCGAACATAGTTTTTCAATGCATTAACATTCGCCTCCGGCCTCGGTTTTCAACACCTCATTCGGACCTGGCGAATGATAATGCATGAAAAACCATGTCTGATCCCTATAAAATGGAATAATAAGATAGAAACCGTTTTGGATCGGTAAAAGCTTCTCTTAACAGCGGAGTGGTCTGAATTTTAATGGTGGAAATTTATTGTATATCAGAAAAGAATCACAATACCAATTTTATCGGTGATAGGATTTGAAGCTGTTTATTATTACTACTTTTTTTTTATTTTAAATTCTGAACCTGCATATTTTCTGTATACAGAGAACGAGAACATTGCGTGTTTCTAAATTTTCCCCATTTAGCCTATTGTGTATCCTTGAAAATGCAGTCCTGCTCTTGTATATGCTAAAAGGTGAAAGCAGTGTTGCAAACTGCATTACTGCTCAAGAAGAGTCTCAATAAAACCGAGACACCCATTTTCTATCTGTAATGTAATCTTTGTTTCTAAAGGCAGTCTTTTTTGACATTTATGCTACTGCATTGTAGCAGCTGGTGTAAGTGCCGTATGGAGGCCGTAGAACGTCTCCTCGTACTTCACCACAGTGCAGATTATATTTCATAGCCTTTGGGATCATTGGGCTTATTGTAGTATCTTTTAAAATAGCGTTCTGCTCATGTATTCGCTAGAGGACGTAAGCAGTGTTGCAAACCTCATTACTGGTTATTAGAGTCTCAAAAAACCGAGGCTCCCATTTTCTAATCTGTAATGTGTACTTTGTTTTCTAAGGCAATCGTTTGGACATTTATCTTATAACAAAAATAGGATAGAAGATTTCCAGGAAGAGCTATAATCACAGAACATAACCTACCAATGACACCAAAAGGAAGAGCAATTATGTGTTGACAGATGGTACACACGCCACAAATCAAAGAAAAGCAAAGCAACCAAAAGAAAAAAGATAAAGGAAATAGTCCAGGGAGCGCCACAATCACAAGCAGCAGCCCTTCTCTGACACCAAGAAACCGACAAAACCAAACAAGCGCCAGTTGAACAAACATACGAAAAGCACAACGGTTAGCACTCTCTTCTCTAAGCGAGGTAATCGCAATGCTCAGAGGACTGCAAAACACAAGAACACAATAACAAGGCAAGACTTAAAACAACTCGCCTCGTTGAATAAATCACAAAGCAAAAAGAGTAAGACTAACACCGGGACCACCTCCTTGGAACGTTTAGTAGAATAAAAAGTAAACCACCAGGGGTTTAAAGCACCTTTACAGCCGACTGACATAACCCTAGGTACCGATGCCACTCTTAATCACAACTAGAAAAACAGAAAGCAAATGGGCAGCTGTTGAAGGTGACCAAAATGCTAGCATCATAACACACCTAGTAAAACAGAAAGCCAAGTGGGCAGCTAGTGTAGAATGTGACCAAAATGCTAGCATCATAACACACCTAATAAAACAGAAAGCAAAGTGGGCAGCTAGTGTAGACGCTGACCACAATGCTAGCATCACAACACATATAAAAAAAACACACACAAAAAAACAACAACAGAAAGCAATGCGGGAACCACAAAGCTACAAAGAGTAAGGACAACACCAGGACCACCGCCTTAGAACGGACAGTAGAATACTGTTTGAATCCAGACATATCCACATTTATCACCAAACTAATTTTGCTCACAGAAAATGTTTCCTTTGCATGTATCTTCATTTATCCCTTAAAAAGTTAATCATAACTGCAGCAGACAACATTAGAAAATAAGCCATGATACTTCATGTGAATCGTCCGCAGACAATTCGCATGAAATATCAAAGTAAATAAGAAAACCGAGAAACTGATGCAACCAGATTCACATCAAACCCCTCAACACCAAAGCGAAAGACAGACAAATGAAATAAAAATAAAGCTGCCACAAAATGAACAGACGGCAAGCAGAGTTGGCAACTCTTTTCCAAATAGGTGGGAACTCTGTTACCCAAACTTAACTAAATATGTAATCAACTTGCATAATTATCAAAAGAAAAACATTAGAAATTGAAACACTACACGACAGTTAACAAAAAGTACCACAATGAAAATACCGCCTTGGAACGATCAGTAATGAATGACTGGGGAGGAGGAAGCTTAAGCTAGCTTTACAGAATCCCAACCGTCGTCCTCAGCTTCCATAGTGGGAAAAATATATATTTGTTCGGTCAGTGTGGGTGGAAGTCTTCTAACTCATCCATGAATCATTACGGGCAACAGACAAATCACAGAGTAAGCCTATAATGAAGCAAAGATGATGATTCAACAGAAACAACGTGTTGAGATATTTTGAGATCCCTGAGTTGTCAAACAACACCACTAGAATACTGGAGCAAAAGAAAACCACCAGTTGAACCCCGGTGAACCGAGAAACAGACATAAAATGTTCCAGCCCAGCAAATCTAATGAATGCTTGTTGGGGACATCTTAGAGCCACCAGCGGGCAGTTAAAGAAGTAAGAAAAGTGGTCATCCGTGATTGGATTAATCACTGAGCGAGCATACTGTTTAATGACATCAATGCTATCCCCTTTCGTTTATATCATAAGACAATGTTACTAAAATGATCAGAAAATTCAGGTCTTCCTACATTTTGTTCTAAACATACACTAAATTACCATAAAATCCAGGTTCCGACAGGCCTTGTAGAAGAAGTATTTGTTTTTAGTTTTATTTTCGACATTAAGAATCGATCTCTAAATACGATACCGGACTAAAAATACTTCTGCCACAATGCCTATCGGAACCTGGATTTTATGGTAACTTAGTGTATAAGTTAAGAAAAAAATGTAGGAAGACCTGAATTTTCTGATAAAAAAAAAAACTTCCCTAAGTCTATGCTACCGATACCCCTGTTGGAGAATTTGGCAGTCAAAGTTTTGTTACAAGCATTGAAGTCTGCCAAATGACTAGATACTCTAGCAAATCGAATAAGTTGAGAAATGTAAACACCATAAGAGGGGGCACAAGCCGAACGTTGCCATCCAAGAACAGAAATTAACAATGTCAAAATCAAAATCATCGCTTTTGTCATAAATTTTAGATGAAAAAAAAAAAAAACAGTCTATACTCTGAATTAATCTAAAGATAAAGAAGTTCTTTAGCTACAATTTTGCTGTATCGATTATAGCGCTGTTTTAGTTTTGTTTCCGTTTTGTTTTCTGTTATGAACAGGAGTGTATGAAGGAAGGGTACTTAGACACACCCCCTGTGGTTGGCTTTATTGGGCGTAGAGACGTCGATTTCAACTCCTCATATAGTTATCTAGACAATCAGACTCACATAGACAAAAGGGGTTTAACACCATGCTCAAAATGCTGTTCCACCAACCTGTGTAACGCAGACACGTGCCAAAATGCAGTGTCACCACCTACCCAGGTAAGTGTCCTGAGATACCGCTGTAGATACGTAATCCATAAGTCACATGAAAGAGGAAAATAAGACGATGATATAGGGTTATTGCACTGATATTGGTGAATATTGTCCTGAGATGGGATAACAAAGGACGCGAGTTCGTCCTTCTATATCCCATCAAGGGACAATATTCACCAATATCAGTGTAATAACCCTTTTATTATATAGCTATGAGTAGTTTCTAACCTTTAAAACGCTGTTTTAATAACAAAGATGTGAATTTTACCAATGTGCTGACAAGGTTTGGCGCGACGTCACTGCATTACGACGTCATCAAAAGCAACGTAATGTAACGGTAAAATGAGAAGGCATCCGAGTAAGTGTGCAATATCGAGTAAGTGTGCCGATATCGTGTGATATTGGCACGCTGTCTCCTCGGCTTTTATCGCACATTTAATCATTTAATATTCATAGCTATATAATAATTTATAATATAACATTTGAGAGTATAAGAGATCATACTCCGTAAATCGCAGAATCAAGAAGCACACCCTTCCCGACACACCTAAAGATGTTTTGGGGAAATAAATCAATATGTATATCTGCGAACAATAAATAGCATGTATTTTCTAGTCTAGAATCAACAGTCGGGTTCTTTATACAGTCGAACCTCAATAAGTCGAACATCTTTGGGGCCCTGAAAATTAGTTCGAGGTATGGATAGTTCGAGCCACTGAGGGTTAATCATAGCACCAGGTCAGGAGGCAAATGGAGATTATTTAGGGAAATATTTTCGATCTTCTAGACAATAATGGTATGTTGAGTGTGCTCATTAGAATCGCCTCGATGAGGCGATTCTAATGAGTACACGCAACATACGTTTTCATGATAAAATAAGAAAATTTCTTTAATTATTTGTTTTCTTGAGCTATCGGAAGAATTTCATAGGTACTCAAAACGAGTTCGTTAGCCATGGGAAGCCGGCCTCGGTGGCTCAGTTGGATGCGTGTCAGACCGGTGATCAGGAGGTTGCGGGTTCGACCCCTTCCGGGTCAGCAACATTCTTTCGTGGAGATGAAATATTTTCTGTGGCCATTCTTTCCCTTCCGCTGATTCAAGATGGGCAGTTGTCAGTTTCTGGCGAAAAAAAGTGCACAATACTGGTTAACCGCTTAGAGGACTAAGTCTGCCCAGTAAACGTGCGGTTAGGTAAACTGATCGCGCTCGACATTACCCAACTGAGTTGACTGAGCTGTAAAACCTCAACACAAACAAACAATTAGTCATGGTAAACGAGCCATCAGTGTTCGAGCTATTGATGTTCGACTATAGTTCTTGAGAAGTGATATTTTAAGAGATATGATATTAAGCATTAAAACACGATTTTGCACTCTGAGCATGCTCAATCGAATGCAAGCTGGGATCGGTTTGGTACTGAGAGTGTTGAAAAGAGAAGTTGTTTGCATTTTCGCAGTAAGTCCTGTGATGACGTCACGACTGCACCAAGCCGACTGTAGTCGTGATGTAGGAAATTAAATTACGAGTTCTAACGTAGTGTTTTGTATGTTAGTTTTAAATTTACTTTGTTTGTTCACCCGATTGTTTTCTTTATAGCATCTACAGTCAACCCTCTTTACAACGACACTCGTTACAACGACAAAATTAATTATAATGACAATTTGAATGTCACGAAAGCTTCGCCCAAGAGGCGACAGTTAATGAGAAATTATGCAAGAATATTGCATTAAAACTTCAAGCAACATATGTTTTGGATAGTGAAGCGATTCTAACAAATATCCAAAACATATGTTCTATAAGGAAATAAGATTAAAACAAGGTCTACCTTTCATAACAATCTGTCCATTAAGGATTCTTTACAACAGCAAATTCATTTTAATGGCAACATCTTTGGGAACAAATACTATCGTTGTAACGAGAGTTCACTGTGATAGTGCCGTGTGGAGGGCCGTAAAACGTCTCCCCGTACTTCACTATAGTGTAGTTATTTTCTGGTCCTTTGTGATCAATGAGCCCTTTCTGGAATTTTTAAAACATTTATGAGGATCACTAATGAAAACTAATTGGCCGAAACTAACTAGCATGGTTGAGAACACTTGACATATCGAATGCTTTCAATTGTTTGAGTGCGTTCATTGCACCTTAAGGGTGATTCCATTTAGAATCTGTTTTACTGTATCATTTAAACATTGTATACCCAGCTAACATTCTTCATAAATCTACAGCGGACCGTTATCGGCCCGTCAGCTACCCTGACGGGCCGATAACGGCCCGCTATAGATTTATGTAGAATGCTTACTGGGTAGTGAGCCAGCGTTGTCCCGTTTATAACCGTAGTGTTCGTTTTGCAGACTACCTCTACAGCGACACATAAGCTTTCCAGTACAATATCAAGTCATACGTTTACAACTGCACCTAATCCTTTGTCAACAGCTGCTCATCACCATTCTATGACGCCATTACTTTCAGTATCGTCATCAAATCCAGCGCACCACGTGACTACAAATACACAATATGTGACGTCACCAGTTTCCACACGTCGATTGACGACAGCAACGCAGAATACAGCTTCCACAGCCCATACGCAGCAAGCTACTACAAAAACACAACATGTCACATCAAAAATGCCCACGCAGCAGGTAAATACAGACACGCGGCAGACAACATCAACAGGCCGACTACGCTTCAGGTTATTGCCAAGGCTATTGCTGCTTTAACTGCAACCGAACACAAGTCACATGACGTCTAGCCACAGCCGTTTCTGGACCACACTTTTGTACATGGTCTGAACAAAATTCGAAAATACCCGGATGTAAATACCCGGATGTCCTGAACGGGGACTTTAGACTGTTGCATTTGACCCTTAACTTCCTTTAATTTAAGCAAACAGTCCAGACCCTGATCAGACGCCGCGTTTTGCGGCGTCTGATCTGGGTCTGCACTGTATGCAATTGTCCCAGTCCAGGTTTTCCGATAACCCGCTTTTCACTGCACTCTGACGTCACAGCGACAAGAATAGCGCGGCTATAAAGAGCCGTTACCTGGATTTTGTACATGGGCGCGGTTTGATTTCATTGGTCAGTGATAATCACGTGGACAACAACCTTAGGTTGTTGTTTGTATACTTCGGATCGATTGTAACCAATCACCTACAGAAGACAGAAAAAAGAATGCTATTAAAAATAACCGATATAAAAATTTCTGTAAACGTGGGACATATGGGTTGAACCCGGGGGTAAAGTTATTTGAGGATGTCAACTGATAGATGTTATATATATATATGTGTGTATTTAGTTTTATTAAGTCCGGAACATAACGAGAATAATAGGTTGTAATGTACGTCAATATTGCAGATAAAAAATTAAAACTGTTCCTGCTGTAATTGTAATAAGGAAAAAGTATATAGCTAAAAGTATATGTTGATGTCATACAATTGTTTCGCTCATACATGCATGTGGTGTGTATGCATGTCTCTGTCTTCAGAATAAATTATAAAAAAAGAAAGAACGAAAGAAAAAACATAAAAAAAAAAACAAAATGCAGCAGACAGCATTTTGAATTATTTTGCCCGGAAAAAAAAATTCCGAAAAGATATTTCCGAACAATTTTCAAAGATTGCCAGGCGCTACAAAAAAATAGGTTATAGGGTGGATATTCTGTGGCAAATTGCATTCATGCACGCAAATAGTTTTATTGAGTCTTTTTATGAACAGTAATGTGCCGTGCAATCATGTTGACGCCTCTCACTTTAACATCTTGCTTAAATTTCTCAGACTACAACGACAGCGCCACAGCGCTTGACTTCACAGCCACAAACGTAGTCTCTAACATTACGAAAACACACCTATTCAAATAAATTTAGAATTTAACCATCAAAAAAATGAAAATTTTCAGATAAAAAAATCCGATATTTTTCATGTTTTTGCTCAAAACATAGATTGTTGGTACTCGTTAGAACCGCCTCGGCGAGGCGGTTCTAACGAATACCCACAATCTTTGTTTTGAGCAAAAATAAGAAAATTAATGAATACCCCTGTAAACCCCAGTTTTACTATATAAAAGTGGGGTTTAAGGGGGTCAACATTGTATAGGTATGTTTTCGTGATGCCTACAATAGCTTACTTTAACTTTTCAGACTACGAAGAAAGTATCAGAGCACTTGACTACTCAGCCACAAATGACGCTTCTTAGCTTCAGCTGCTTACCTCAACTTTTCAAACTACGAAGAAAGTGTCATAGCACTTTAACTTCTTATTTTAACTTTTCAGACTACGAAGAAAGTGTCAGAGCACTTGACTACTCAGTCACAAATGACGCTTCTTATCTTTAACTTCTTACTTTAACTTTTCAGACTACGAAGAAAGTGTCAGAGCACTTGACTACTCAGACACAAATGACGCTTTTTACCTGTAACTCCTTACTTTAACTTTTCAGACTACTAAGAGAGTGTCACAACACCTGACTACACAGTCGCAAAGTCTAACTACAAAACATCAGCAAGTTACACACCATCACCATCACTCGACGATGACACCCAAACATCAAGTGGTGACTTCAGTCACCCATCCTACCACTCTACATGGACATCACGGTCACCAAGGACACATTGTTAGTAGTTGTAAGTTTCTTTTGTTTTTATCTTAAGATACTTTATTTGAAACAATCAATAGCCTTCCAAAAGCGAAGACCAAGTTTTTTTTTAAAAAATCTAATACTTGGTTGTGATATAACGTCGAGCAGTCCATGGAAAATAGCATTGGACCAGTCCGTGACCTTTCATAAAGTGCTTCCAGGGCAATGGTAAGCGTTGATTGTCTATGGGAGTAGACATTACGAAAACACTCCTATTTGAATAAATAGAAAATTTTACCTCCAACAACTGAAAATTTTCAGATAAAAAGCTCTGATATTTTTCATATTTCTGCTCAAAATATAGATTGTGGATACTCGTTAGAACAGCCTCGGCGAGGCGGTTCTAACGAATACCTACAATCTTTGTTTTTGAGCAGAAATAAGAAAAATAATTCATATCCCTGTAAACCCCAGTTTTACTATATAAAAGTGGCGTTTAAGGGGGTCAACATAGGCGTGTTTTCGTGATGAAAATAAATCAAACGCAATAATCAACCCCTTGGTCCAGCTAGTGGTTTTCTCTAGATCTGGTTTTCATTGTCTGAGGCATTTGCCACGAGCCATCACCCTTGTTTCGTCACAATGATTTAATTTAATATAATTTATTTGTTTTTCTGTCATGTTTCGCTGACTGAGTTAGGTAGCCTCTATGCGAGCTTAATAGTTATTTCGCTGACTGAGTTAGGGAGCCTCTATGCCAGCTTGATAGTTATTTTGTATTTCTACAACATTTGAACCTAGGGTGAAGATTCCGTATCAATAAAATCGATTTGAGCACCCCCCACCCCTTGTCGCCGTTCCAAGGGGGGTGGTTCTGGTTTTGTTTGTTCTTTGTGTGGCTTTAGGCTGCTCGCCATTACGAAAACACGCCTATTCAAATATACTGAAAATTTTACTACCAAAAATTGAAAATTTCCAGATAAAAAATTCTGATAGTTTTCATATTTCTTCTCAAAACATAGATTGTGGACACTAGTTAGAACCGCCTCGGCGAAGCGGTTCTAACGAGTACCCACAATCTATGTTTTTGAGTAGAAATAAGAAAAATAATGTATACCTCTGTAAACCCTAGTTTTACTATACAAAAGTGGGGTTGAAGAGGGTCAAAATTATATAGGCATGTTTTTGTGATGTTTTTTTTTTTTTCTTTCTTGTTTCATCCTGTTTATTGCTTTATTGTAGCTAAATATAACTGTATCATGATCTGTCAAATAGTATGTTCATTTGTCATGATAATGGCGAATCGTCTCCAAAACTCGTGTCAGTTTGTTAATACCCTCTTTAAATATGCAAGTTTTTGTAGACACTGACTAGTTTGTATACGCCAATTTTCCAACAGGAACAGGGGCGAGGGGAGAGGGGGCAAGGGCTTTTAGCAGGGATTTTATCATAAATATGTCCCCGCAGTGCAGCGAATTTACCAGAGCTTTGCAACCTGAAAAGTTAAAAGCCTCGCTATTCCCCAACCGCGTATGGGTGAGGGTTTCAAATGACTAGTGCATACTCAATTTGTTTTAGGTCCGCATTGGGCTTCATGGACAGAGTGGTCTAGCTGTAACGAACACAGGGTTCAGTTAACAGGATACGCAGAGAGAAGACGGAACTGTAATGACGGCAATTTCGAACTCGACCATAAATACTGTGGAAAGTATACGACTTCTCAGTGCATCCGTAAGTTACAGTGTATCCGTAAGTTACAGCGTATTTTTAAGTTACAATGTACCCGTAAGTTACAGCGTATCCGTAAGTTACAGTGTGTCCGTACATTGCAGCGTCCGTAAGTTACAGTGTGACCATAAGTTACAATGTATCTTTAAGTCACTTACCAAACATGCATTGATAGAGAATATCAAATCGTGTTTCTCTGGAATGACAAATATGCCACTAAGGGATGAGAGCAATTCGGTAAACAACGAGTCCGTAGTGCCTAGGTTGGGGCATTAGTGTGTAGCACCGCTTTTGGCCTCATTTTATCTGTGTCCTGGAAACGTTTTGTTTACCGAAATAGCACCATTCCTTCATAACATATTTTATTCATATCGGAGAAACACGGTTTAATGTTCTGTTTGCTATATACCTTCATTTATTTCTTTTAAACAATTTCTTTATATTTTGAACGTTCACCCCTGAGTTTCTGAAATGGACTCTCTCTTCCATCTTTAAATCTGGTCAGAACCATTGTTCCAAATAAGGATCTCAGTCAAAAGTCAACAGAGAATTGCAAACAATGCGGATCCTAATAAGAGACGTCTCATGATGAGTCGTCTCATCTTGATTTACACTGTTTGCATTGGTATATGTATCAGTCTCCAGGGTTGAAATGTGGAATAATAAAGAGAATGTTAAATCGTGATTATCCGATACGAAAAACATGCAACGAAGGAATGGTGGCAGTTCTGTAAATAAAGAGTCCCCAGAACACAGCTAAAATGAGGCCAAAAGCAGTACTACTCACTAATGATTGTATTGCCCCTACCTAGCAAAAATGCAAGAGAGATTAAAGTAATAAGGAGGTGATTATTAGATGCCAGCGGGTGTAGTATAGAGGCCTTCTAAGGGATGATAAATATTTGTAGGGTATATTACCTATGGGTTAGATAAATAAGCCAGATAAATTTCCCTATTTGACCTCTGCATGTCTGTCATTTATTGACAGTATACTGTTTTGACGTGCCTAGTCTCTTATCTGTGATAAGACTAATCTCTTATCACATAAGACTAATCTCTTATCTGTGATAAGACTAACAAGACAAAGTATTTAGACATAAACGCCTAAGTACCGGCGCAAATTTTGTTCATGTTTACAAAGAGATATGGGACAAGGGTATATTAAAGTTTAATAAATTTTCAATGTAACGGGTAAAATCGAACAACAGTGTGATTCTTTAACTTTCACTGCCACAGGCGATAATAATAGGCTTTTCCAAACAGCATAGATCCAGATCAGACGGCTCGTATGAGCCGTCTCATCTTGATCTACGCTGTTTGACATTCAGTCTTTCAAATGTCTTTAGTGAGCTAATCGAATAGTCTACCATATAATAAAAATCTAAAGCTATATTAAGAGACCGGCGCGATTCGCGCGCCGGTCAGTGATCGAGACACATCTTACTTTTATATCTTTAAGTGGACTGGTTACACTTGGGGGATTTTCTGCCATTTTTACAAGGGAGACAGCATTTTGTGACTTCCTGTTTGCTGTCCTGTACACAAACCCCTTCTTAAAAGAGGTTTACTTTAAGAGGATAGTAATTCTTTATATTTACACGGTAATCGAGTTAACAGTCTGTTGCAATAACATTTCTATTATCTGAATATTTTCATTTTTGCTAGCAATTACGAATATATGTACACTACTTTTATTGTGATGATTTTTTTTATGTAAACTATTTCTTAAATAGCGGCGAAAATCAGGGCTGTTGAAGTAGCGTCTGGTTCCTGGAAAATAGGTGAAAACGTTGAATTAACATGCCAAGTCGATGGTCATCCAACACCGACAGTAAAATGGAATTGCTTTAACAATTGTTTGGTAAGTAATATCCAACTCATCAACATCCAACACTAATTTAATGCAGTTTGATTGGTAGAGAGCAAATTCGAGCCGCATTTATACTTCGACAAATCCACCGAGCAAGGATCTTGGAAGTATTTTCTTAATACTGGAGCTTCTTCACCATGAAGTTATTCCACTCAAAGCAATTTTAACTATAATACCGGTGTCCTGATCTGATTCTTGTATACAGCCCGCAATTTTAGTTCCTTGAGCCAGCCAAAAAACACAGAGCACTAGCAGCTCTTCAAAGAATGCATTTTCAAAACATTTACAAGCAACAGAAAATAACATATTGGCCATATAAAAGTCAGCAGGACTTTCTGCAAAAACAAAACAAAACAAAACAAAAAAAAAAAAAAAAACAGAAAAAAAACAGGCCTTTATGAAAATAAAGGTTTTTATTGGTTTTATAAGCAAAATACAGGTTATATAGGTTTTTACATTTACCTTTTTGAAATTATAGATTTTATAGGTTTGACTCGTGTATACACTAGAGGGCGTAATGAGTGTTGCAAACTTCATTACTGCTTATGAAGAGTCTCAATAAAACCGAGTCTTCCATTTTCTAATACGTAGTGTGTTCTTTGTTTCCAAAGGCAATCTTTCTAACGTTTATTATTGCATAAAAAGCGGTTAACCGGCGAAAAGCCGTGTATTAACAAGGCAATTCACGCGCTGTTAATGCACGGCTACGTAACTTTCAATATGCTCGTACCGGGGCCACAGATTTGCTGCCGTTACGAGATGTATACTTCCCGGCCCTAGAACGAGCATAGTCAGTGCAAATTGCGTTCGCGAGACATCGGGGACAAGACGAAACAAAGTAGAGCAAGAAATAACGCGAAATGTAGCAAATGTTTTCAGTTTTTATGCAATAATAGCGATCGAACATGGTTTTTCAATGCATTAACATTCGCCAGGTCCTTAGGCAGGTGTTGAAAACAGCGGCCTTCAACACCTCCCTCGGGACCTGACGTGTTAATGCACGAAAAACCATGTTTGATCCCTACACTAAAAGGTTTCGCCGGGAGTCCTGAAAGCAGCTACTCTCTATTCCCCAACCATGTGATCATAATGCGAGACAGGATTCAGCAAACACAATAATAAGTTGACAGACAGTATTTGTTGATCGAGTTGAGGTTTTACGCCCCAGTCGACCCATACGGGTTGAGCTGACTAAGTTTACGTAACCACATTTTTCCTGGGCAGGCTTACAAACAGGACAAAACATCAAACAATTCCCCGTAGCGAGCAGCCACAATATACAATGCCCCACAAAAAAAAACAAATTACGCCTGAACCACCGCCTTAGAACGATCAGTGGTACCACTGACCGTTCTAAGGCAGTGGTTCAGGTGTCGTTTATTACCGGGGAGAAAAAACCTGGGATAACATCTTTTTAACAAGGCGTTTCGCTTCTCACTGGTGGAGATATCATTTCAGAATCGGCCGTCTTAGAATGGTCGGTAGACAAACAATAGGGGAAAACATGCTTTTAACACGGCGCTTCTCACTGTCGGAGATTTCATTTCAGAATCTGCCAAGTTTGTTTGAATATGAGACAACAATATATGCTACTAACATAGACAGAACATACAGTGGACAGTACCAGTGTATCGCAGACAATGAGTGTGGACATGACGTGAAAGATTATGTTGCTACAGTAACTTAGCTAAATAAACCAAATTCTGATATGTCATCTGCTTTGATACTGTATAACTCCAAAGAAGAGGTGGTACCCACATACTGTATTTATTCTAATATAGGGCACCTGTCTAATAAACGCCCCTCTATTTTTCTAAATATAAGGCACCTGTCTAATAAATGCCCCTCCTATTTTTATAGATATAAGGCACCTGTCTAATAAAAGCCCCTTTTTCTAGGAGAAAAGCATTATTAAACACATGCAAAATTGAGTTTAGGCCATCAAAATATCTTATTTTTGGCCTAAATTTGGACTCAATGCTGTCATTTTAGCAGCAATGAACTGCAATACACCCCACTCCCGGGAATATATAAGAATAAATATAGTAATATTTGTCTTATTTCTCCATGAAAAATTATGTTGTGGGTACTCGTTAGACGGGTACTCGATGAGGTGCTTCTAATGGGTACCAACAATATATGTTTTTGTGAAGTAAATGTCAGGACTTTTTGGATAAAAAAGTACCTTATCTGGAGCTATGATATTGCCAACAAATCATGTTACCTGTGCTCTTTCTAATCCCCAGGTCACACACATTCACGGATCACCTCGCCGGTTCCACTACGGATTAAATCTCACGGATGTCCCCGAAAATGTCAATTTCCGTAGTCCGATACGGATGCACAATGTAGTGTTACCGTTCTAGTACGTATTTAACCGTAACTAACCGTAGAAATCGTTGGCTACGTTGGGCCTACGAATAAGTACGGATTAATACGGTTTTAATACGGACTACAGCGGATCAGTACGTTCTGATACGGTTTAGTAAGGATGTACTACGGTTGTTTGATCCGTGGTTAAATTTTGAACATGTTCAAAAATTGTCACGGATATACAAATACTACTACGTATGACTACGGATACAAAACGGAACGCTACAGACCAATTCGGGCTAATCCGGCGCCCAATCCGTGAATGTGTGACCTGGACATTTAAGGCGGAAACTTTATGAATGGTCGGTTGCAAAACAGTCACCTTCCTTAACCCTTTCATCCTCGAGTGTCTGAAGTGGACTCTTCCATCTTTATTTGAGTCCAGGTTTTACAGCCCAGTCAACCCATTAGGGTCATGCTGAGCATGGTCAGTTTACCTACCCGCAAATTTTCCCGGGTCCTCTGAGGAGTTAACCAGTACTTGTGCACATTCTTTCGCCAGAAACTGAGAACTGAAAACTGCCCTTCTTGAATCTGCCGAAAGGAGAGAATGACTGTAGAAAATATTTCTTTATCACTTTATCAATCTCCGCGATACAACTCTTCCTTCATTGTATTTGGCCATGTCCATTGTTGTCGATAGGGATTTTCACATCAAATCATTAGCCCTTGACTTGCTGAATAAATTGATGCCTCGCCCACTTCTAAATTTCCAGCCAATCAGATTACTTGGTCTGGGATTTTGATAGAAATTCACATATTTAATGACAAACAGTGCAGATCCAGATCAGTTGGCTTCTTCAGGATCTACACTGTGTGCAAAGTCAGGGCATATCCGGGTTCAACAGGACCAGGGATAAAGTGGTATTTCTCATCAAAAATCATGTTTTTGTCGCACCTGCACGCAGATGCGATACAGGCGTGCCGTGACCCGTCCGTTCGTCAACAATTGACTTGTGAGCGCAACTCCTCCTACAGTTTTTGGCCAGTCATTTTGAAACTTCACAGATGTTTTGGTCATGGCGTGTAGATGTGCATATTGTTTGCTCATAATTCTCAGATTTTTTTTTTCAACTTTTTCCGCTTTGTTAACTTAGTCGTTTTTACCTAAAACCCTTATAGTCAGTGGGTGTCTTGTGAGCGCAACTCCTCCTACAGTTTTTTGGCCAATCATTTTGAAACTTCACAGATGTTTTGGCCATGTTGTGTAGATGCGCATATTGTTTGCTCATAATTCACAGATTTTTTTTCAACTTTTTCCGCTTTGTTAACTAAGTCAGTTTTTACCTAAAACCATTCTAGTCAGTGGGTGTCTCGTGAGCGCAACTCCTCCTACAGTTTTTGGCCAATCATTTTGAAACTTCACAGATGTTTTGGCCATAGTGTGTAGATGCGCATATTGTTTGCTCATAATTCTCACATTTTTTTTTCAACTTTTTTCACTTTGTTAACTTATTCAGTTTTTACCTAAAACCCTAATAGTCAGTGGGTGTCTCGTGAACGCAACTCCTCCTGCAGTTTTAGGCCAATAGTTTTGAAACTTCACAGATGATTAGGCCAGGGTCTGAAGATTTGCATATTGTTTGCACATAAATCTCAGATTTTTTTCAACTTTTTCCGCTTTGTTAACTTAGTCAGGTTTTGCCTAAAACCTTTATAGTCAGTGGGTGTTTCGTGAGCGCAACTCCTCCTGCAATTTTAGGCCAATAGCTTTGAAACTTCACAGATGATTAGATCATGGTCTGAAGATGTGCATATTGTTTGCACATAAATCTCAGATTCATTTCAGCAGAGTTAGGGGCCCGTGGTTTATGCCCAAAATTGGTTTCCGCTCAATATCTTGTGAAAGAATTGATGGATTAGTATCATATTTTGCATACATATTGTTGTTAACAATACCTAGCTTGGGATTGTCACATGACATTTTTCGTCAATTTTCAGCTGAGTTACTGGCCTTGATTAATGGGCAAAAATGATATCCGCTCAGTATCAATATCTTGTGAAATAATGGACAGGTTTAGATAAAATTTTGCAAGCCAATATTCCAAATTTTCTACTTTGTCCATTTTTCTAACCCATCAATTTCTTGAATACTGCAAAATAGATTTTTTTCAATACAAATAGGAACTTGTATGACTTAATCCCCGCAGGTACGACATCGGTTTCCGCGGATTTCTTGTTCATTCATTGCAATGTGTAGTTATTTGTCAAGTAAATCCCACCTAACATAGGCCGCATTCACACTACATACTTAATCCAGATCAAATTGATCCGCATCAGACTGAGTTCACATTAGGACAAATCTGATTCGGATCAAAATGATCCACATCAAGTTGCGTTCCCACTATAGGCCAATTTGATCCAGATTAAGTTGATCCTGATCAAGTTGATGCGGATCAAATTTACATTACTGCAATGTGAACGCAATAACAGTGTGAACACAAATTTGATCCGAATCAACTTGATGCGGATCAAATTAATCTGGATCAATTTAGTCCATAGTGTGAACGCAACTTCATGTGATTCAACTTGATCCGGATCAGCTTGGTTGCTAATATGAGCGCAATTTGATCCGGATCAACTTGATCCCAATCAAATTGATCTGGATCAAGTCTCTAGTGTAAACGCGGCCTAAGATTTCAGTTCACTTCTGAAAATTTTTTACAAGAAACTGTATCTGGGCATCTTATTTGAGCACATCGAATTTTTAGTGACTCGGTCAAGATGTAAAGAAGCGTCACAATCACAGACCATACATAACCTACCAAAGTCACCAAGAGGAATAGCAATGGACAGCACACGTTCCAAACCAGCGAAAAGCAAAACTCTCTTCTTTGAACTGTGGTGCCAGACAGGATCCACCAAACACAATGTTAGGATGAAGCAGAAAAAAAAAACACAGAAAATGTCTGCTGAAATAGCCATGCACTCCCACAAAAAAAACAAAAAAACAAAAAAAAAAAAAAACGAACAACACTAAAACCAAAGCCTGAAACGACGTCAGTTAAACGTTGATTCGACGTCCAGACGTTGTTTCAGATTTACATTTTGTACATTGTTTTGCCTTTTCTATACCCCACTACACGATAGTGGCGGGATATTATGGTTTAACGTTGGTCGTCCTTGTGTCTGTCAGTCGTCCGTCCGTTCGTATTTTCGTTTCCAGATGATAACTTGAGCGAATGTCACTGGATTTTCACCAAACTTCACATGTGCATTTATATCGTGGAGATCTGGTTTGGGATTGCTAATGGGCAAATTTCATCATTTTTTGACGGAGTTATCCGCCCGCGACACGTCAATATTTTCGTTTTCAGACAATAACGAGTGAATATCAATGTATTTTCACCAAACTTGGTATGTGCATTACTATTTTGGAGATCTGGTTCGGGATTGCTAGTAAGCAAATTTCATAAATTTTTGACGGAGTTATCTGCCCGCGACACATCCATATTTTCGTTTCAAGACAATAAGTTGAGAAAATCTCAATGGATTTTCACCCATCTCGATATGTGCATTGATATTGTGGAGATCTGGTTTGGGATTGCTATTGGGTACATTTCATCAGTTTTGATAGTTATCTCTCCATGACACAATAATGGCAGGGTACGGTCGTTTCACGTTTTTATTCAAAGGGGAAACAACTTTCGTGACTTCCGGTTTGCTTTTTTCTGCGGACCTAGCTCTTTCTAAAATGGATCAACTCAAACTAGAAAGAATTTGCTCCCATTGAGGGCATTCTTTTTTTCTTTTACAGAAGATCCCTTTCCAGAAGGGAGGCAAAAATCAAAACAATATTGAAGAATTTGCCTCCCCCCCCCACCCCCACCCCCCGAGAGTATATCCATTCCTCTCAATGAAACAAAGCCAAATAAAAATATAAACATATATAAACAATTAGAGCTGTAGCTAGTCTGAATCGCATTTGCCTATAAAAAACTTTAAACAACTTTAAACAAAAACTTTAACATATTTTTTTTTCAAAGTTTGTCAAGGTCATTAATGTTTGTCACGGTCACTAATGTGGGTTGGGATAGTACTGCATAAAACTTCAGACCAGTAGCTAACATCAAGGCAAGTGTGAACTACTTCCATCTTGAGGTTTATTAGATATAGCCTTTTAAAAACTTAAGTTTTAACCAATGCCGACACCACGGTAAATACTGTAATTCTTGAACTTTTGTATAGGCAAGCTAAAAAAAATGTAAATCCTTAAAGAGATAATATGTTTGTCTGTGTTGAGGATTTACGGCTCAGTAAACCCAATGGGGTCATGGCGAGCGTGGTCAGTTCACCTGACCACACGTTTTCCTGGACAGATTTAGTCCATTAAGCGGTTCACCAGTATTGTGCACATTCTTTCGCCAGAAACTGACAACTGCCCTTCTTGAATCAGCGGAAGGGAGAGAATGACCGTAGAAAATATTTCATGATCAAATCTCCACGAAAGAAGAGAGAATATGTAAGAAAGGCCTTGTTTTATTCTTATTTCGTCATAGAACAAGTTTTGGATATTCGTTAGAATCGCTTCAATGCATTAATTTTAACAAATATCCCAAATATATGTGTCGTGAAAATTTAATGAGAATTCTGGCAGAATTTATGACTAACTGTCACCTCTGTTTCGTGTCAGTCAAATTGTCATCATAATTAATTTTTCGTTGTATCGAGTGTCAGTATAAAGAGGGTCGACTGCATCACTTGTGCAGAAATATGTGAAGATAAATTGTCACAAAGCCAATTAACTCTTAAACTTCCGATCACAACAATTGTCGTCTGCTTTGTCATCTGCTTGTGATTTTAAAAGTTATTTTTGCAAACAGTGTGGACATAGATCAGACTGCTCCTGAGCAGTCTGATCAGGGTCCACACTGTTAGCCTGTATGCAAAAATATGTTTGAAAAGTTTCCAAGAATATTCAGCAGACGACATAAACAGACGACATTTTCAGATGCAGTTTATTTTTGGCATTTTAAGGGATAAGTGGCAGTACACATATCAATAAATTCAAAAAACAGTAATTGTTTAATTGTTTTTACTATGTCAGGTATAAACATGCTTCAAAGACAGAAAGACAGCATACAAATATTGCAAAACAAAACAAAAACAATGTGCGTAAAGTAACACAGTAAATGTAAAAATATAACCTTTTTCGATGACCTGAAACTTCTTGTTACATGTTTCTGTGATGTAATGCAGATGGAAACCGGAAGACTGAAGTCACCGAATAAGATTATATTTTTAATCTATAGCTATTCTAGATCTGAGATGAAAAACAATAGCAAGCAATATTCTTAGACGTAAACGTTTAAGTACGGTGCAAATTTTGTTCATGTTTACTTTGAGATATGGGACAAGGCTATATTAAAGTTGAATAAATTTTCAATGTAACAGGTAAAAGAACAACAATGTGATTCTTTAATGTATGCTTTTATTAAGCTTTATGAAATTTCTTGATTGAAATGAAAATAAGACATTTATCTGTTTATAACATTGTTTGTATGAGATTTTTTATATTTGCCGTATCGTCACACATCGACGATCCCGGCAAATATAAAAAACCCCTTTGTGAGCTAATCGAACGCTCTACATTATATAAAATCCAAAGCTATATTAAGAGACCGGCGCGATTCCCGCACCGGTGAATGAGCCGCATGAAGAGAAAAGAAAAAGTGTCTTCCAATATGCGAAAAACGAGCAGACGCAAAAACCATCATCTGGGTGTTTGCTCTCCATCCATGCACTCTGTAGTATGCAGTGATTCTGCTAGTGCGCGGGCTTATCTGAGCCTTCGCTGTCCGGTTATGCCTATAGACACATTTTCGCTTAGCGCTGCCCAAATGATGTAAAGGGAATAAATAGATTCAATAAGGAAAGATCCATCAGTGCAATGAACATAACACTATATTCCTGACGGGTCCACGTTTTCTGGACCAATTAGAAAACCCATTTTCTTTTTTAACCCATTGTAGACTGAATCAACTCCCCCACACTATATATTGGAAGAGCCCAGTTTCAATTTTAGGTATGTCAGTCTATGCGATTTAGATATTTCTTGAGAAAAATGGTTGAATTATTTGCAAACAGTTGAGACCCTGATCAGACGCCGCATTCTGCGGCGTCTGATCTGGGTCTGCACTGTTTGCCAATTACCCTTTTAGGGGTCTCCAGACTACAATGGCTTAACTCCTGCAAGGACATTAAGATTTTACAAGGTGGACTAAAAACAGGTGACGACAACATTTTAAATAAAAAGATACACACTATATTTCTGAAGGGTCCATGTTTTCTGGACCAGTTAGAAAACCCATTTTCTTTTTTAACTCCTACGTGAACATTAAGATTTTACAAGATGGACTCAAAACAGGTGCCGACAACATTTTAAAGAGATATTTTTTCTAAGAAAATAGAACTTGGCATTTCGTTTTTAATGTCTCATTAGCATGTCACTGTATGAATAATGAAAAGTTCAATAAAACTTTGAAGACAGTTTTAGTACAGTTTGACATAAGCTTAACCCATTGAAGACTGGAGACCCCTAAATGGGTAACTGGCAAACAGTGCAGACCCAGAATATGCGGTGTCTAATCAGGGTCTCCACTGTTTGCATATCAACCATTTTTCTTTAGGAATATGTACATCATATAGTCTGATATACCTAAAATCGAAAATGGACTCTTCCAATATATAGTGTGGGAGAGTTTGTTCAGTCTGGGTTAAAAGTGACATACAGTTAGTACTGACAAAACAGGACAAAAATCCATAAAACATTGCATTACTTGGCAAGGACTTGTGGAACACATAAATGCATAATTGCCCTAAACATTGGGACAGACAGCCCTGAGTAAACAGTGTAGAATCATATAAATTCTGAGGCGTCGGATCAGGGTCTGTACTGTTTGCCACTCATCTAGCAAATTTTAGGCAAGTAAGGAGAGAAGTTAAGGTGTCTCAATATAAGGATCTATTATTAGTGTGAGGGGCAGATAGAAAACTCTGTCCCTTGCAATCTCTGTCTGGCATCACGAGGCAAGCCTCGTGACGCCAGTCAGTGATCGCGAGGGACAGATTTTTCAATCAACCCCTAATACCAATGATAAATTCTTTTTCTTGCACACTTTTCATTTCTGAACGTATATTTTTTAATAATGCAGGCACTTCGATTGCTGACGTCAGCCATATTGTGATGACATTACTGTGGCGTTTAATGACGTCATTAACTTCAATGACGTAAATCTTAATGATGGTGTATGTGACGTCAACTGCAACCAGTGCATATTAAACAGGTGAGAATTCTCGATTTTTATCCTACCCTGGGTAGGCTAAGAATTTCTATCCCAGGGTTAAATCAAGGATTTCCTTACCTGGTAAGCAAGAAAATAAGAATCTATCATAGGTGTGAGGGGTAGATAGAAAAATCCGTCCCTAGGGTAACTGTCTGGCATCACGGGGCTTGTCTGTGATTCCGAGGGACAGATTTTTCTATCTGTCCCTCACACCTATGTTTGATTCTTTTTCTTGCATACCTTTCATTTCTGAAAGTGGGTTTTTGATAATGCAGTCACTTCGATTGCAGACGTCCGCCATATTGTGATGACAATACCGTGACGTTTAGTGATGTCATTACATTTAGTGACGTCAACCTTAACCGTGAGTCCTATACAACCAGTGTATATCAAACGCGTGAAAATTCTCGATTTTTATCTTTCCCACGGGACAGATAAGGGTGTGTGGGATAAAATTTGCTAGCACCCATGTAATTTGCGGAAATCCTTATCCAGTATGCAAGAATATGTAAGCTTAATACGGTAAGTATGTTATTATCATTCAAAGGCAAATTGTTATTATCATGATTCATTGTGAACAAAATGTGCAAATACAGGATGACCAACTTGACCTTTCACTTTGACCTTCTCGTTTTAATACTCATTAGGATTGCTCCACTGTACAACTTACTGTATTTACTATACCCTAAGTATCCGTATAAAAGGTCTGAGCAAATTGTGTAGACCCAGATCAGATGCTGCAGAATGCAGCATCTGATCTGGACCTCGACTGTTTACTACTTATCCTCCAACTTTTGACAAAAAATAGGCAGGAAAATGGACTTGCTCAAAATTTATGACCAATATGGTAGGAGGCTAAAGTAACTGAATATTTATTATAAAAATTGTAGGCTGTAATCAGGAAGCTTTGCATTTCACATGAAAATGATATTCACTCACCTGTACAGTAATACCTGTTTATCCAGAAAGCCTATTCTTATACATATTACAAGCAAATGATCAGACCAAGAGGCCAAACTGGTCCGTCTATATGCAGTTAGAAACGATGCAATCTTTACTGAAAAAAAAGCTCTCTTAATAGCTTAACATGTAACTTGACCAAAAAAAAATAAAAAAAAAAGCAAAAAGTTTACTTTATTCACTGCCTGTGAAGTACTTATCCTCAACTATTTCATCCTTCCTAGAACTACACTAGTGTGGCTTTACTTACCCTTAATAGTATATTCCTAGATTCATTATTGTACAATTTTGCATTCACTAAATGGTTAAATGTAAACATAATTTAATTTCCTAAGACAAAAAACACATATATTGCTATAAATTTGTTCCTACACCTGTACATATTTACAATATCGTTATGTGAACTAGTTAACATAGTATATGAAACCAGTTTACACAGTATACTGTTTACATAGTATATGAAACCAGTTTGTTTGTTTGTCTGTGTTGAGGTTTTACGGCCCAGTCAACCCAATGGGGTCATGTTGAGCGCGATGTTTACCTAGCCACACGTTTACTGGGCAGGCTTAGTCCTCTAAGCGGTTAACCAGTATTGTGCACATTCTTTCGCCATGATCTTTCATGATCAATCTCCACAAAAGAATGTTGCCGACCTCGGCGGGGGTTGAACCTGTGACCTTCTGGTCTCTAGTCGGATGGCACATCCAACTGAGCCACCGAGGCTGGCTATGAATTGTTTGTTTGTGTTGAGGTTTTACGGCCCAGTCAACCCAATGGGGTCATGTCGAGCGCGGTCAGTTTACCTAACCACACGTTTACTGGGCAGGCTTAGTCCTCTAAGCGGTTAACCAGTATTGTGCACATTCTTTCGCCAGAAACTGACAACTGCCCTTCTTGAATCAGCGGAAGGGAGAGAATGACCGTAGAAAATATTTCATGATCAATCTCCACGAAAGAATGTTGCCGACCTCGGTGGGGGTTGAACCCGCGACCTCCTGGTCTCCAGTCAGACGGCGCATCCAACTGAGCCACCAAGACCGGCGGCTGGCTATGAAACCAGTTTGCACTGTATATAGTATAATATTGAAGCTAGTCTACTCAGCATAGGAAACCAGTATATAAAACTAGTTTACACACTGTATAAAACTAGTTTACATAGTATATGGAATTAGTTTACACATTCAGTTAAACCGGTTTATGCAGTGTATGAAACTACATAGTGCATGAAACTAGTTTACATAGTGTATGAAATCAGTTTACACAGTGTATGAAACTAGTTTACATAGTACATGAAATCAGTTTACATAGTGCATGAAACTAGTTTACATAGTGTATGAAATCAGTTTACAGTGTATGAAACTAGTTTACATAGTGCATGAAATCAGTTTAGATAGTGCATGAAACTAGTTTACATAGCGCATGAAACTAGTTTACATAGTGCACGAAACTAGTTTACATAGTGTATGAAATCAGTTTACATATTTACATAGTGTATGAAACCAGTTACATAGTATATTAGTTAATAAAAAATATTAAACTGGGTTACATAATGTATGAAACTAGTTTTCACAGTATATGAAACTAGCTTACATAATATATAAAACTAATTTACATAGCCTATGAAACTAGTTTGCACAGTACATGTATATGAAACTAGTTCACATAATACAATGTTTATGAAATCAGTTTACACAGTATGTAATACATTATCTATTTACATGCAATATTGAGACAATACAACCGGGGCAATTTAGTGGGAAGCTAAATGTTTGAACAGATTACATATTACACGGCAAGCACAAATGAAAATGTCTTACAATTCTACAAAAAAAAAATAAAATATCAAGCTGTGTTACAATTAATATTATTCCATATGCAGTGATCAAAGACACAGACCAGAGAGTAAAACTTATATAGTAGAACTTTGACAACAAGAACAGAGGACCATCAAATATAATTCTTGTTATGGGTTGTTCCAGTTATCTAAGGCTGAAATTCCACAGAAAAAGAATGGAGGGTACATAAATTAGTTATTAAAGTTATCAAAGGTGGTTGGGCCATCTGTGTTTTAGTTATCAAAGTTCTACTGTAATGAAGATAGGGGTCTGGCTCTTCATTATGTTTGTTTGTTTGGGTTCTTCTTAAATGACATGTCAACCCTTGTGGATCATTTTGTAAAGTCTCTCAGATAAAGGGAAAAACTAGTACATAAGTGGAAGGAGAGAAAATAAGGAGGGTGAGGGAACTGTATGCATAATAGAGCAGAAACAGAAGAAATTTGTTTGTATTGAGGTTTTACTACCCAGTAAATTCATGGGGTCATGTCCAGCGCAGTTAGTTTACCTAACCACATACATGTACCGGGCAGGCTTAGTCCTCTAAGCAGTTCAACAGTATTGTGCACATTCTTAGCCAGAAACTGACAACTGCCCTTCTTGAATCAGCAGAAAATAAGTGTAGAAAATAATTCATGATCCATCTCCACGAAAGAATAAAGGGAGAAGAGAGAGAAGAGATGGTAGAAAAGACGAAAGAGAGGGACAGGGGAGAAAGAGGTAAAAAATGAAAGTGAAGAAAGAGAAGAAATAAAAACATCCTCCTCTACCCTTATCTGCTGCAAGGATAGCAGTCCTTACCCAACTGTAAGCCAATCTCAGTTGGGCACCCCGCTAACATAAGATACACAGCACCTTTGCCTTACCTAACCATCCCTGACTACCTGTATTAAAGCATAGTACTTAATAAGGTGCTTGTTTTAACTAGCAAAATATTATTTTTCTTATTTTTTGGGTACTCATAAGAAGCACCTCGATGAGGTGCTTCTAATGAGTACCCACAATATACTTTTTCATGGAGAAGAAAGAAAAATATTTGCAATGATACTCCTTTTAGCTGGAGCTTGAAAATTCAAGAGACCTTTTTAATGTTATTGGTTTCATCTGGGCTACTACAATTACGCCATGGGACCAAAATATAAGGATGGCAAAAACATTTCCGGTTCCACTGATATTAATTGATTCAAGCCAAATTTTACTTGGCTAATTGATTCAAGCCAAATTTTACTTGGCTAACTGATTCAAGCCAAATTTTACTTGGCTAATAAATTCCTTTTGGTTAATATTTAATTGTAAATTTTATCTAGTGTTTTAAAATACAGCTTTAAGAAGCAATTTGGCTGCTTTTCCTAAGACAAATACAACTGTTTCAATGATATTTTTACGATATCAGCATCAGATATCATCATAATCAGATTTTTTTATTAACATGCAGGGACAGGGGCAACATCCACATCAGTGGGCCCCTTCCAGATAGCTGGCTTGCTGCACGTATGGCAGATCTCACATCAAAACTCCAGGTATGTCTATCATGAGGGTTGATTGCCGACAGCTTCCACTCTCTGCAATCCCTCTCTGTCAGCTGCTTCCATGTCATCTTGGGCCTCCCAGGCCCACGCTTTCCCTCAACCTGTATGTGAAAGGCTGTATTGACTGCACCACTGGAGCATTCCATCAGCAGAGCCTTCTCTCCTTCAGAATGAGGTCCAGATCCTCAATGCCAAGCTGCGCAAGTAGCTCATTGGACCTGGTAGTGACAATGTCTTGCAGCCTGACATTGCAGCTCTGTCTGATCATTGCCCTGTCATTTCACTGCAGACACTGGAGGTTTGGCTTTGTCAATGGCCAAGTCTCACTGGTGTGGAGCATTGAGCTCCGCACACAAGAGCTGTACACACAGCCACGTGTCTTGAAAGAGAGGTCGCGTGAAGAGAGAACTGGTAGCAGATCCTTTAACTTCTTCCAAGCGGTTTTCACACGTGTTGTGGTTGAAAGTTCACAGCCACCTGCTGCTGAGAGCATGTTTCCTAGACAGCAAAAGGAAGCTACCACCTCCAGCTTGTCAGGTCCGACCTGGACTTCCTTCTGTGGTCTGCCATCCAAAGGGCGGTTCTCTGGCAGGCACGCGCATAACAGTAATATTGATTTATGGTGTACATTTGTAGTTTTAGCTAGTATATAGTCAAAATATGTTAATTTTTGTGGTTATGACATTTAAATGATCATTCGATGAGAATCTCTTCTGAAAAGAAACTTTTTCACAAATGAAACTGTTTTATTTTTCTGAAAAAAAAAAAAAAAAAAAAAAAAAAAAACATCGGCAATTAAACTGTCTGATAAACATAAACAACTTTCTGCCATCCAATAGGAACGAGGCGAGAACGAGCTCTGTGTTAAAGACTGAGAAGTTCTGAATGAAGTTTATTGTACGATGTAGTATTTAAAAAGGTCTATAAGAAAACAGATCTAACAGATCTTGGTAACATATTCACCTTAAAAAAGCTGGTCACATTTGGAAGATTTGTCTGCCAAACATCACGAAAACATGCTTATATAATTATGACCCCCCACCCCCCCGCCCTTAAACCCATTTTTTATATAGTAAAACTGGAGCTTACAAGGGTATACATTATTTTTCTTATTTCTGCTCAAAAACACAGGCTGTGGGTACTTGTTAGAACCGCCTCACCGAGGCTATGTTTTAAGAAATATGAAAAATATCAGAATTTTGTATCTGAAAATTTTCCTTTTTTGATGGTAAAATTTTCAATATATTTGAAATTACAAAATGATAATACAGTGAACCCTCGTTACAACGAAAGCATTTGTTCCCAGATATTGCCATTAAATAGAATTTGCTATTGTAAAGAATTCTTAATAAGCAGAATGATATGCAACAAATGCCATGTTTAATTCTTATTTCTTCATTGAACATAAGTTTTGGATATTTGTTAGAATTGCCTCGGTGATGCGATTCTAACAAATATCCAAAACATAAAGTATTGAAAAATAATGTTCCTGCATCATTTCTGATTAACTGTCACCTCTGGAGAGAGGGTTTCCATGCTAATCAACTTGACAGTATAACAAATTTTGTTGAACGTCGGTATAACGAGGGCTAACTGTAAATATAATAAAAAGTAAGACAAATACCTTAAACATTAAGAATTATCACTTTACATGTATCTGTGCTGGTTTTGGTCAGTGCATATGGAATTAAGTCAGATTTACTTCAGCCTATGCCAAAGACTGTTATATACGAGGTAAGTTCTGAGAAAACATAACTTCTGACTCGTTCACCCAACAAAAAAATAAATCAGCCTATGGATTCACGCAGCCTGATAAGTCTTCTTTGTCCACACAAGGAAACTTTGCATCCTTGGCTATCCAAAATGCACCCAGTGAAGATTCTCATCAGACTGCGTGAATGCGCAGGCTGATCTGAATCTTTGCTGGATGTTCACATCTGAAAGTATTTTTCTGACATTGGCTTGATGCAGTTATACACAGGCATGTATAAAATAAATAAGCAACAGACTATATGTACAGGACAATACTATACAATCCTAATGCAAACATTTACTAACAGACTTGTATCAGAGCTCTAGTTACTATTTATGTTCTTGTTTACGACATGTTTATTTGTGTTGATGTTTTAAGGCACAGTCAACCCATTGGTGTCATGTCGAGCATGGTCAGTTTACCTAACCACACTTAGCTTAGTCCTCTAAGTGGGTAACCAGTATTGTGCACTTTTCTTATGCCAGAAACTGAAAACTGCCCTTCTTGAATCAACGGAGGGAGAGAATTACCATAGAAAATATTTCCCTTCTTGAATCTGCAGACAAAAGGGTTAGTAGAAAAGTGGAAAGAGAGGAGGGCGATGGCGGTGGGGGAAATCCTTAAATTTTACAAATTAAAAAATGACAGTGCAGAACCAGAAGAAACACTAACATGCATACCCCCCACCCCACCTTCAGCCCATCCCAGGTCCTGGTACAGCTGGCACTTACAGTCATCCTACCCCCACAGTTCTAGATAAAAAGGGTATCTTGGTAATGATTTTTTGCTTATTTTTTCAAAAAAAACCTTCTCTCCACAAAAACATCTTATCAGGAGCTCTGATGTGGCATGCACACAGAGGTTCAGTTATTAGAGTTTTATGCCTTACTAAAAATGTGGAGGCCCAAAACTTCACAAACTGAGACACTCACTGAGAGCTGGACAAACACGTTTTAAGGTAATTTTTCACACATCACAAAGGCTGGTTTCTGATTTGAGGTGTTCGTTCTATATTTACATTCTGTGAAATGTGTGCAAACTGCAAAGTCCCTGAGCAGAGAATGTGGATGCACAAGTCTTCATTGTTGGAGAGGCAAATCAAATGAGTACTAACAATTTTAGGTCATCTGACCATTCAGATAGCATTTGACCAATTAAACTGCTCCATTACAATCTAACCAATCAAATGTGTTTCAGTCAACCAAATGTCTGGCCAAGTGAATGGTTCCTTTGACACTAGACCAATGAAATAGCTCCTACTAAATATGACTACCCAAATACATTTTAGCAAACAAAGAGTTTCTTTGATTGTTTATCCATCAAACTATCTTCTGAATCAAATATCATTTTGCTATTTGTCCTATCAGCTATTTATATCCAGCCAATCAAAATGTCTGTTTACTATCTTCTAGATCACTCAGTAAATTACATTTCACACCTACACAATCAAATAATCCCTTCACCTATCACAGAACAAGCATTAACCCTTCTCTTGCTGAACAAGACATGCCCTGTCTTAGCAAACCGTGTAGATCCAGATCAGCTGGCTTCTGAAGAAGCCAACTGATCTGGATCTGCAGTTTGTCATTAAATTTGTGAATTTCTATCAAAAACCCAGATCAAGTAATCTGATTGCCTGGAAATTAGAAGTGGGCATGGCAATTTATTCAGCAAGGCAAGGGTTAAGGGGAAGGACTCCACTTTCTGGTGAGACAATTCTTGTCAAAATGGTTTTGTTTCCCTACTGAAAAAGGGTCTACTTGGGGGCAAATTCTTTCCTTTCTGAGTAGACCCCTTCTCAAAAAGGATTTGGAGTACCAGAAAGCAAACAGGAAGTCACAAAGTTACATCCCTTATTAAATGTGGCAAAAAATCTACCAACTATATCTAGCCCCTTAAACATCCAATCATCTAATGTTGTGAGAAGAGGACTATTTCTACTGGTTTATATCCAGGTCAGAATCAACCATCAAAAAATCCCTCTGTCAGGATCAACCAATCAAAAAGTCCCTCTGTTAGAATCAACCAAACAAAAACAGACTTCCATCATCAACCAGTAAAAGAAAACAATGAAAACAGCAGACTATGTAAGGAGAGAGGACTATTACTATTGGTTAGAAGTTCCTTTCAAGGTCAAACCTTGATTAATCATGCTGTTCCTTTGTCAGAGATTCTCTTCTTACGAACTGAAATAAAGAAAATCAAAAATAAATCTTCTAAAGAGATTCTGAAATGTTTTCCATGAAAATAAGATATGACATTTCATGCAGCTTGTCTCATAAGAAGAAAAACACCTCAATTTATTTGCCTGTGGAATTTGCCCGTAGGTTAAAATGTTAGAGGTTAAATTACATATTATAACTCCACAGCCAAACAATATGGATTTTTAATACTTACAACACGAATCAAAAATGCAGAAGATGGCACTTCAAAATATTATTTTTTTTTTTTTTTTAATTTTTCAGAGAAAATAATGCTTGTTAAAGCAGCCAGCTTCAGATTTGGGATGTGGGGCTGACTCCAGTCAGATCATACCTAAGCTTCTCTAATACTGATACAAGTTCAAACTTTTTGTTAAGTGCTCAGGTTTCCCCATTAAGATAAAAATAAATATTGTTTCTTACATTCATCCAAGTTATCCTCCAATTTTTTGTTGACCCGTATCCTTGCATCTGGGAACTCAAAGGCAATACCCAGTCGTAAAATCTTGGCGTTTTCCAAAATCAACTTGGTGATTTGTGTCTCAACTTTGTTTCCTAACACTTCTGGTTTCTAAAAATAAACAAGATTAATATTAGATACTCAAAAATATCAGTTCAGAAGACACTAGATGATGTACCAATATACAGTTGAACGTTGATGGCTTGAACATCTTTGGGACCATAGGAAATTGTTCGAGACATGGGTGGTTCGAGCCACTGAGGGTTAATTATGGTCCCAAGACAGGGGGCAAATGGCGATAATTTAGGGTTTTTTTGTTTTTTTTTTCAATTTTCTACAGAATAATTGTTTGTTGAGTGTACTCATTAGAACTGCCTCGATGAGACAATTCTAATGAGTACACATAACATACAATTTCACGATAAAGTAAGAAAATTTCCCTAAATATTTGTTTTCTTGAGCTATCGGAAGAACTTCGTAGGGTCTCAAAAACGAGTTCGAATTAGCCACGGTAAACAAGCCATCGGTGTTCGAGCTATCGAGGTTCTACTGTATAAACTCAAACTGAACTGGATCAAAAATTAAACGACCTTTTATAGTATCTCTGAATTAATGTACATCTATCTCACAGACGCTTGGTAGCTGATCTATTTCATGGGCCCCAATGAGCCCAAAGTTCTATGATAAACAATAAAAGCATGCTTTGAAAACAGATTATAGTAAACCACTTTCCTTGTTTTGTATGATAACAGCAACTGTCTTACCTGATTGGCTACTCTCAGTTCAATAACTGTCTGATTCTTGTTGATTGCTTTCAAAATTTCAACAATCATTTCACCTGACAGGAAGTTTGACTCTAAGTTCAAAATTGTCAAAGTTTTATTCTCTGGCAAGGCATCAACCAATTTCTGCAAAATAGATTAAAGTTTATGACAGGGGTGAGAATAGTCATTTATAATCAATCCTGAAATCTAAAAATTCAGTCCAAAAACTACTATTATTTTTCTTATTTCTCATAAAAACACACGTTGTGGGTACTCATTAGAAGCACCTTGGAGAGGTGCTTCTAATGAGTACCCACAACATATGTTTCTATGGAGAAATAAGAAAAGCATTCTGTTTGTTTGTGTTGAGGTTTTACAGCTCAGTCAACCCAATAGGGTCATGTCGAGCGCGGTCAGTTTACCTAACCACATGTTTACTGGGCAGGCTTAGTCCTCTAAGCGGTTAACCAGTACTGTGCACATTCTTTCGCCAGAAACTGACAACTGCCCTTCTTGAATCAGCAGAAGGGAGAGAATGACCATAGAAAATATTTCATGATCAATCTCCAAGAAAGAATGTTGCCGACCTCGGCGAGGGTTGAACCTGCGACCTCCTGGTCTCCAGTCGGACGGCGCATCCAACTGAGCCACCGAGGCCGGCTTTCTTCTGTAGATACTACCTCTGATCTAGAGCTGTGCTACTCATAAATAGTTTAATAATTAGTTTTTACAGTTAACTCAGTCATATATTAACCTAAATAAGTACTTTTGACACAAATGGATGGTCTTGTGAACAAGTGTAAAAGTGAAATTTCACGCTTAAAATGGAAGTTCTCAATCCTGAAATCAGGATCAATCCTGAAGTTTCCCATCCCTGTTATAAGTGACTGGACATACTGTACCAGATCTCACAAGAAACATTGTTCATTCAAAAAGTATTGATATTTTTCTTATTTTTTCATGAAATATATGTTGCAGGTACTCATCAGAAGTGCCTCAGTGAAGTGTTGTTAATGAGTACAACATGTTTTCATGATGAACTGGAGGCCCAAAAGGATTAGAAATCGCTCACCTGGATTAGGCTGATCATGACATGTTACATTGTGCCATGGTGGCCATCTTGGCTATCAAATTAGATTGCCTTTAGCAATTCTCATTCATGTTGTTTGAAGAGTTTTAGAACAGATGTCATGGGGGCCATCTTGGACATCTTAACAAAATGATTTTCAGCAATTCTGAATTTCCTTGTCCTCCTATTGCCTCCCATAAAATTTTGGCTCAATCTGACTTACCATTCAGGAGCAGATGTGGTTTAAAAAATTTTAAGACGGCCACTATGGCCCTCTTGGATATCAGAAAAGAATGATTTTAGTAATTCTGTCTCTCCATTGCACCCCTATGACTTCCATCAAGCTTCCGCTCAATCCCACTTACTGTTTGGTAGGATTTGTTTGAAGAATTTCAGGATGGAGGCCATGGTTGCCATCTTGCAAATCAGATTGGAATGATTTTAGCAATTCGGAATATGTAGCCCTGATGCCTCCCATCAGGTTTTGGCTCAATCCAACTAACGGTTTGGGAGAAGATGTTTCTTTAAGAATTTCAAGATGGCCCCACATGGTGGCGATCTTGGATATGAGCCAGCGTACAACAAAACTTACATCAAGAGCTGTGTGACCAGCAAAGACTCAGATCAGCCTGTACATCCACTCGGTAAGGCAAGCGTTCTCGTTCATCCCTCTATTGATAATCCGGAGGCTGTAGAAGGCACACACGATCAGCGAAGACTGATCAGACTGCGTACATGGGCATGCTGATCTGAGTCTTTGCTGGTCGCAAATCATACTGTTGGTTTTGTCGTGCGCTGGTTCATATCAGAACAGAACAATTTTAGCAATTCTGAATTTCCACGTCTCCCTAATGCCTCCCACCTAGTTTTGGCTTAATCTGACTTACCATCAAGGAGCAGACGTCGTTTGAACATTTTTCAAGATGGCTGCCAAAGGGGCCATCTTGGATATCAGAACAGAATAATTTTAGCAATTCTGAATCTTTATGTTGCTCTGATGAATACCACAAAATAACGGTTTCGTGCAGAAATAAGAAAAATATCCATGAAAACATATGTTGTGGGTGCTCATTAGAAGTAAGTACCACAACATACGGAATTGTGCAGAAATAAGAAAAATATCATCAATGAAAACATATGTTGTGGTTGCTCATTAGAAGTAAGTACCACAACATACAGAATTGTGCAGAAATAAGAAAAATACCATCAATGAAAACATATGTTGTGGGTGCTCATTAGAAGTAAGTACCACAACATACGGAATTGTGCAGAAATAAGAAAAATATCATCAATGAAAACATATGTTGTGGGTGCTCATTAGAAGTAAGTACCACAACATACGGAATTGTGCAGAAATAAGACAATTATCATCAATGAAAACATATGTTGTGGGTGCTCATTAGAAGTAAGTACCACAACATACGGAATTGTGCAGAAATAAGACAATTATCATCAATGAAAACATATGTTGTGGGTGCTCATTAGAAGTAAGTACCACAACATACGGAATTGTGCAGAAATAAGAAAAATATCATCAATGAAAACATATGTTGTGGGTACTCATTAGAAGTAAGTACCACAACATACGGAATTGTGCAGAAATAAGACAATTATCATCAATGAAAACATATGTTGTGGGTGCTCATTAGAAGTAAGTACCACAACATACGGAATTGTGCAGAAATAAGACAATTATCATCAATGAAAACATATGTTGTGGGTGCTCATTAGAAGTAAGTACCACAACATACGGAATTGTGCAGAAATAAGAAAAATATCATCAATGAAAACATATGTTGTGGGTGCTCATTAGAAGTAAGTACCACAACATACGGAATTGTGCAGAAATAAGAAAAATATCATCAATGAAAACATATGTTGTGGGTGCTCATTAGAAGTAAGTACCACAACAAATGGAATTGTGCAGAAATAAGAAAAATATCATCAATGAAAACATATGTTGTGGGTGCTCATTAGAAGTAAGTACCACACCATACGGAATTGTGCAGAAATAAGAAAAATATCATCAATGAAAACATATGTTGTGGGTGCTCATTAGAAGTAAGTACCACAACATATGGAATTGTGCAAAAATAAGAAAATTATCATCAATGAAAACATATGTTGTGGGTGCTCATTAGAAGTAAGTACAGTCAACCCTCTTTATACCGACACTCGATACACTGACAAAATTCGTTATAATGACAATTTGAATGTCACAAAACATTTGCTCAAGAGGTGATGGTTAACGAGAAATTATGCAAAAACATTGGATAGTATCTTCAAGCAGCATATGTTTTGGATATTTGTTAGAATCACCTCAAAGAGGTGATTCTAACAAATATCCAAAACATATTTTGGATATTTGTTAGAATCACCTAAAAGAGGTGATTCTAACAAATATCCAAAACATATGTTCTATGAGGAAATAAGAATATAACAAGGCCTTTCTTACATATCATTCTGTCCATTAAGGATTCTTTAGAACAGCAAATTCATTACAATGGCAACATTTTTGGGAACAAATGCTGTCGTTGTAACGAGGGTTCACTGTACCACAATATATGTTTTTGTGGAGAAATAAGAAAAAAAAAATAACATTACTTTTTGGTTGAAAATAAACAGCTTATTTGACTCTATGCAAAACGCTTGTACCCACCTTGGCCACTCGATCTGTGAGAGCCACACTGGCCATTTCTAGGATATCTAAGTTTGTATTAGTCTTCAGACCCTCGAAAATCTCTCCCAATCTTTCATGCGATATATTCTACAAAGAAAAGTTTGCAAAGTTAACTCAATACTGGCTCAAACATGATGATAAACAGGTTTATTAGGTTGAACAAAACAGGGTAAATCTCCACTATATTTAACAAACTGTGTAGAAATAATAATTCAGCTATACAAATTTCAAAATATCTGACCATTTGAGAAGTACTGATTGTGTGCAGACACACCAGTAACACAGAATAACAATCTAAATATAGTCATACAATTATCGACTAGCACAGTGAGTCAGTTGGTAGAGCAACTGCTTTGTGACGGGGAAGTTGAGGGTTCGATCCCCGACCGAGTCATACCAAAGACTTTAAAAACGGTACTAGCTGCTCTTATGCTTGGTGCTCAGTATTAAGAAAGTAGAGCTAGAACTGGTCAGCTTCCTGTCATGTGACTGGGTGGAATATCATGTCAAAGTGTCTGGGGTGTGATATTTCAGTGAGGCAGCACTCTAAAAGTGAGCATTGAGCTTCCTGCCACATCCAGACACCATCGAGATATAACTGAAAGATTGTTAAAAGTGACATAAACCCTAATAAAATAAACAAACATACAATTATTGTACATTTTCAGTGTGTTAACAACTATGGAAACATCAAAAGGTCAAAAATTTTAACATTCAGACCTATGTCACATATTTCAAAACGCCCTTCCATTTATTCTGCTACATTTGTAATATTTATCTCAGACTGTTGCACAGCAAGAGCTGACATAGTGAGACCTACCTTAATATCATCAAGATTCAAGGATTTCTAATTAAGATTTGGGTGCTTAAGTTTTGGATTATTAATTTTTATTCTCTTGATACTTTCTTTAACATGGTGCAACCTACCTTAATATCATCAAGATTCAGATTTATAATTAAGATTTGGGTGCTTAAGTTTTGGATCATTATCTTTTATTCTCTTTGATACTTTCTTTAACTTGGTGTAACCTACCTTAATATCATCAAGATTCAGATTTATAATTAAGATTTGGGTGCTTAAGTTTTGGATCATTATCTTTTACTCTCTTTGATACTTTCTTTAACTTGGTGTAACCTACCTCAATATCATCAAGATTCAGATTTATAATTAAGATTTGGGTGCTTAAGTTTTGGATCATTATATTTTATTGTCTTTGATACTTTCTTTAATTTGGTGCAACCTATCTTAATATCAAGTTTCAGATGCTTAAGCTTTAGATCATTATCTTTTATTCTCTCCTTTCTTTCTTTATCTTGGTGCAACCAAATATATGATTAAGATTTTGGTGCTTAAGTTTTGGATCATTACCTTTTCTTCTCTTAATACTTTTTTCTTTCACTTGGTGCGACCTACCTTAATATTATTAAGATTTAAGTGCTTAAGTTTTGGATCATTATCTTTTATTCTCTTGATGCTATCTTCAACATCTGTAGTGTTTGGTGGTTCAAATGGCACAGCTTTCAATGTCTCAGCCTTTGCAACACCTGAAATTAAACAGAAATAAAAACGTTAAACTATAATACCCCGCCATTGTCGTGTCGCGGGCTATAACTCCGTAAACATTTTACGAAATTTGCCCATTAGCAAACCCAAACCATATCTCCACAATATCAATGCAAATACCAAGTTTCACAAAAATCCATTGATGTTTACTCAAGTTATCATCCGGAAACGAAAAACCAACGGACGGACATTCTCACAGATGGACATTTATGTGGCTAGTCACTGGCATAATAAGACACTTATGTGGCAAACTTCTCTTAAATGGTTACCCACGTAAGAGGCAATTTTAGCCATTTAAATGTCAATTATATGGATTAAACCACATTTTTACTCATGACTGACTACTTAAGTAGCAAACTGTCCAAATTTCTAGCCACATTGTCTTTCCCGTGGGTAAGGACAGACTGGCGGATGGACGTACCACTGGCGGACGGACGGACTGATGGACATACACACGGACATCCAATGTAAAACCATAATACCCTGCCCCTCACTGAAGGAAACTGATGGCTTTGTTTGTGTTAAGGTTTTATGGCCCAGTCTACCCAATAGGGTTATGTCGAGTGTGGTCAGGTTACCTAACCAGTTTTTTGGGCATGCTTAGTCCTCTAAGCAGTTAACCAGTATTGTGCACATGCTTTCTCTCACAAACTGACAACAGCCCTTCTTGAATCAGCAGAAAGGAGAGAATGAGTGTAGAAAATATTTCATGATCAATCTCCACGAAAGAATGTTGCCGACCCTGCAACGGGTCAAACCCGCAATCTCCTGATCACCAGTTGGACCAGTGATAATCACATGGACAACAACATTAAGAAAATTTTGGTATCTGTATTCTATGGCGTGCTTTAATTCTGTAGGTCTATAATAATCACATAAACATCAACCTTAACCCTTGTCCTGCTAAACCTGGATATACCCTGCATTTGCAAACAGTGTATATCCATATCAGTTGGCTTCTAAGAAGCCAACTGATCTGGATCTGCACTGTTTGCCATTCAGTATGTAAATTTATATCAACAATCTTGATCAAGTAATCTGATTGGCTGAAAACTTGAAAAGGGAGTGGCATCTTAATTTATTCAGCAGGACAAGGGTTAAGCTACTATGGCTCGATTGTAAATAATCAACTCAATTACCTGTGAAGCCACCACCCTCAATTTTCTCATCATGTTCGGAAGCGTAGAACTGTGTTTGATTCAACATTCCATGAAAGCCAAGAACAGCTGAAAACAAATTAGAATATTTTTTATACTTGGTCAAGGAGGTACTATGCAATAAATTAGGGGATAACTGCTTTCAAATTTGTCATTTGGGGAGGTAAATCGGCGGTTTTACGGTCGAAAATTTCGTTTTACGGCGACGCGTCAGCGGAGCCGTAAAACGAAATTTCCAACCGTAAAACCGCCGATTTACCTCCCCAAATGACAAATTTGATGCAGTTATCCCCATTCTAATGCATTTATTCATTTTTTTCTATTGAAAAAATGTACTATTTGCACAAAATGACAAGTGCTTCGAGCTGCGTAAAACCAAATGCCAGCCAATGAGAAGCGACGTTACGTGATGACGTCGGATTTGCGACAGTATATCGCAGAATATACCGTCGCAAATTTTTGACATTATCCAATCAGACGTCGCGTTACATACGCGAGTGCATTAGAATGGGGGATTTACTATATAAACAAATAGCCCAGACCCAGGTTAGCCTGCATACCTGTGCAGTACGATCAATGCATTCTTACAAACTTAGACGCAAAACAACTTTAATCAGACTGGTTGGTTGATTTAGAGTTTAATGGACCTGTCATGTCATGCCATACCTAACCACATTTTTACTGGGCAGGATTAGTCCTCCAAGCGGTTAACCAGTACTTGTGCACATTCTTTCACCAGAAACTGACAACTGCGCTTCTTGAATCAGCGGAAGAGAGAGAATGACCATAGAAAATATTTCATGATCAATCTCATGATCAATTTCAAGATCAATCTCTCTGAAAGAATGTTGCCAGACCCGAAGTGGATCAAACTCATGACCTCCTGATCACCAGTCAGATGCGTGTCTGACTGAGCCACCGAGGCCAGCAACCAAACTGTATACAGTCGACTCTCGTTATCTCGATTTCGCTTATCTCGAATACCCGCTTATCTTGAAGTGAAAATCTGGTCCCTGCTTCAGCATGAAAATCTAACTACAGGTAACAAATATATTGTGGAGAAGAGGAGAAATTTCTCCTCTTTTCCACAATATTTTCAATATATCTCTAACTTCAGGATTCAAATTACATATTCATTTATTAAATGTGGTTGTTAGATTTAGTTTTCCTCAATTCTGCTAATCTGATGTCGAGGTACGGATATCTCGAAGTACTCCAGAGAGTTCCTTGGACTTTGGGATAACGAGAGTCGACTATAAACAAATAGCCTAAACCCAGGTTAGCCTGCACAACTTTGCAGTCTGATGAAGGCCTTTTTACAAACTTTGACACAAAACTTTAACCAGAAAGTGAATAGATGGAAGACAGACTGACAGATAGAAGAAATAACAAAAATGGCATTGTTTATTTGAATTGTTTGAGTTGGAGTTTACAGCCAAGTGGAGCTGGTCAGTTAATTAACCCTTAAACTGCCAATCACAACAATTGTTGTCTGCTTTGTCATCTGCTTGTGATTTTAAAAGTCATTTTTGCAAATAGTGTGGACCCAGATCAGACTGCTCTAGGAGCAGTCTGATCAGAATCCACACTGTTTGCCTGTATGCAAAAATAGGTTTGAAAAGTTTGCAAGAATATTCAGCAGACGACATAAACAGACGACATTTTCAGATGCAGGTTTTCTTTGCATTTTAAGGGTTAACCTACTCACACTTTCCCCGGGCATGTTTAATCCTCTTAGTGGCAAAATTTGCAGCAGACGACATTCTAAATTTTTTTTTTTTTATTTTTTAGAGAAAAACAAGTCTTGACATTTCATGTGAATCATCTGCCAAGCAGACAATTCACATGTAATGTCAAGACTTGTTTTCTCTGAAAAATAAAAATAATAAAAAAAATATTGTCGTCTGCTGCAGTTGAGATTGGCGCTTTAAGGGTTAAAGACATAAAAATAAGCTGTGTCATCATTAGTCTTATCACTGATAAGGGACTAGGTACAATGAAACCTAGTATACTGTGAATATAGGATAAACAGGTAGAGGCCCAATAGGGGAATTAAGTATCAGCTTATTTGTCTAATTCATAGGTAATATCCCCTTCAGAATGTTTATTACCCCTCAGAAGGCCTCTTTACCACCCCCTGCTGGGATATCATTATCAGCCCTTATTGACACGCATTTGATCTCTCTTGCACAGCGCCTAGGAAGGGGAAATAAAATCACTAGTGAGTGGTACTACTTTTGGTCTCATTTTAGCTATGTCCTTAAGGAACATCATATCCTATGACACGGAAGCTGTAACAAATAAATGAAGCATTGCTGAAAAAATTTCCAGCCAAATTGGAAGTCATACCCGATCTGCCCAGATAAAAATCTACTGCTCTAACCACTGAGCCAAAGAGTCGACTCCCTGACACAGTTGTCAGAGCTTGAATATGTACCTACAAGCTATGCATAATCTGCCATGGTAGATAATCAAAGGTAGGAGTGCTAGGTCTTAACACTCCCCCTTTTCAAGGAAGTCATCATTTATGATGGCGTGAAGCATTTTTTCGGCGAAATAAAGTCCTAACACAGACAAGCCCCCATCTTCCAATATGAAATTTTTAAAGTAAAATTAATTTCAATTAAAGCATACTCACCTCAAGATATTATAAGCCTTATTTGAGCGGTTCACCGCGAGATCGACCTTCAAAAGAAAGACAACTAGGAAAAAAAATTGTTTGAAACAGACTATAGCTCGTCCTAGTTGTCCCCCCTACCAAGCGTCCTGTTTCTAGGTGACCAAGGTCGGGTACCAGTCATGCACTGGTTCCCTTCCGTCCACGCCACCGTAAGCAACCAATCAGGACGCGCCAGGTATATTCCCGCCAAAGCACGCACCAAGCGTGCGGCACGCCTAACACATGCGGTAGACATTGTTACTATAAAGGGTAGACGCAAGGTAGAAGACATCCCTATTTTTTGGGAGCAATAAAATTTAACAATGAAAGCGGGGTGGGAGGAGGGACATTTGATAATATCTTGAGGTGAGTATGCTTTAATTGAAATTAATTTTACTTTAAAAATTTCATTTCAATGTCAGCATACATCACCTCAAGATATTATAAGCCTGAATAATAAGCATAGGTGGGTAGGTAATAATAAAAATAATATAAATCTCTACTCACCCATGCTGGAATCCGGTGAAGTTCAGCAGTCCCCTGGTAATTCATAGTATTTTTTAGGGGAATATTTTTACATTGTAGGTATGCTTGCGGGTCGAAATCCAATATCCATTGATGGAGAAGAATAAGACAGACCCTTTGAAGAAAAGTTTCACACCGGATTCAAGCAGGCTTAAAATACTGTGAAGAGACTTAAGATACAGAACGATGGCAGCCAGTAATAGACTGCGCCGCCACGAGAGGTCCCAATGACGATGTATCCTGCCTAATTGGGGCCAAATCTCTAAGGTAAAATGAAGAAAAGGTACTATTTGTACGCCAATATGCAGCCCTTACCACATCCTCAAGGGCGACAGAATTCCAATAAGCCCAAGACGAAGACAAAGCTCTAACTTCATGAGCCGAGATTTTCATGAATGACAGATCCGAAGATGATAAATCTGCATAAGCTAGTTTGATAACGTCACAGATCCAACGAGAAATAGTGGAAGGTGAAATATCTTTAGAGCCCTTCAGTGGTAAAAACAGTCTCTTCCTTCCCAATCTCTTAGCTTTCACTCTGGACAAATAAGCTCTAAGAGCTCTGACCGGACACAAAAGCCTATCATCCGTATCAGAACCACAAAACTGAGAAAGACCTGGAATAACAATAGGTTCTGGTAATGACTCTGGAAGCTGGTTTTTTGCTAAAAACCCAGGTTGTGTGAGGAGGGTAATGGAATCCAAGTTGCGGTCATACCTAAAACAGCCTTCCTCAATTGACAGAGCATGAATCTCACTTCTTCTTCTAGCAGCCGCAAAAGTAAGAAGAAACACTGCTTTAAGCGTGATGTATTTGATGTCAGCAGTCTTTAGCGGTTCATAAGGAGCTTTATTAAGAGACCAAAGAACACAAGTCAAATTCCATTTGGGCGTAAGAGATCTGGAAACCGGTTTTCTCAGGGCAAAACCTTTAATAAGATCTGAAATGATTGGGTCCGCCGTACAGTCTGCTGATTTGGAAAATTTCAGTGTATTTGAGATGGCGGAGCGGTAGCCTTTAATAGAAGCTACCGATAATTTCAGGGTGTCAAAAAGGTAGCAAAAAAAATCTACCAAATCATTTAAAGCGGGATCGACAGGATTAACTTCCCTTTGCAAACACCAATCCGAGAATATCTTCCACCTCGCAGAGTAGACCTTGAGCGTAGACTCTCTGCGGGATTGAGAGATACACTGGGTAGCGAATTCAGAAATGTGTCTACCTCTGATTTGACTCCTGACAACTTCCAAGCGTGAAGATGCAACATAGCTGGATTCTGATGGAGTACTTTTCCCTGATGTTGTGATACCAAACCCCGATGAACCGGAAGTTCCCTGGGAAAGTCTATTATGAGACTCAAAATGACTGAAAACCAGCTCCTCTGAGGCCAACACGGGGCTATGAGAATGAACCGACTGTTGGAATCCCTTATCTTGTTTAGAACCAGGGGAACAAGTTTGAATGGAGGAAATGCGTATGCGAATAGGTTTTTCCATTCTAGTGACATAGCATCCATTGGTATAACAAAGGGAATTCCAGCCACATAAATGGAAGGATTCATCCACCATTTGATTGCTACACGACATGAATGGGATATTGGAATAGATTGGACCAAACTGTCGCGGTGAGGTTTCCAATTGGCCAGAAGATGGAACTGAAGAGGTCTCATATGAAGGCGACCTAACTGAATTAAATCTGCTGCTGCATTGAGTGATCCCAACATGGACAAAAATTCTCGGGCGGTAATGAATTGAACCTGTAGAAGCCGAAATAGCAGGACAAGAATTTTGTTGACTCTCTCTTCTGGAACTCTGACAATGCCAATGTGAGTCAGGAACCTCATTCCTACATACACGAAGTCCTGAGATGGAACTAGGTCTGATTTCAGGGGATTTGGTATTAGACCCAGACTTGTAATGATTTCCCAAGCTAGTGAAAGGTCGGACAGTAGGGACTCCTGTGAAAGACGATGGACAAGCCAATCGTCGAAATATTGGTGAATGTTGGGTCCTAGAGATCGAATATGTCCCGCCACAATCTCCATCAAGTTTGTAAAAACGAAAGGCGCTGTTGAGATTCCGAATGGAAGCGCCCGAAATTGGTATATAGTGCCTTCTAGGGAAAATCTCAGGTACTTGCGAGACGCTGGATGAATAGGAATATGGAGGTATGCGTCCATAAGGTCTATAGAAACCGCCCAAGCCCCTGGAGGAATAGCTCTCCGAATGGAGGCCGCAGTTTCCATCTGAAAGTGATCTACCTTCATCATTTTGTTTAGCGATGATAGGTCTATGATAAGACGAAAACGGCCGGTTTTCCTCTTCACTAAGAAAATCCGGCTGTAGAAACCCGGAGAGGTGGTATCTCTCACAATTTCCACAGCCCTCTTTTCCAGTAGAATCTGCACCTCCTCCCTCAAGTGATTTAAATGTTGATGAGCTACAGGGAACAGAATTGGAGACAACGATAGTGGAGGTTCCTTTGCAAAAGGAATCCTGTAGCCCTTCCGGAGAATAGAAAGGGCCCAGGAATCCTGAGTTATGGCTGACCAAGCCTCCACAAAACTTAACAAACGAGCTCCCACCGGAAGAGAGGGATGAGGTGCAGATGGAAGGGCCCTGATGATGTCATTTACTCCTCCTAGCAGGGCCCCCCCTGAAAGAAGATGATCCACCACGGCCCCCTTTGGTGGATCGAAACCGTTTGAAAGAGACAGCAGACGAAGAAGTGGAGGTGGGAACCCGGCTAGCTTTTGGTTCCCACCTAGACTTCTTCGCTGGATTTGAATTAAAAGAAGAGGAGGAAGGTCTCTTTCTATTGGCCGATACTCCTGAATAATTTGCTCTCAGGAGGGAATGATGTCTATCGTCTAGATTAGCTCTGAAAACTTCCTCTATTTTACCTCCAAAAAGAGAGGAAGAATTCAGAGGAGCTGCTCTAAGACTGTCCTTGTTATGAGATAAAAGTAAATTAGATGTATTTAGAGCAGCGTTACGGCGCTGATGCAATAGTACAGCAGACATAGATAGGCCTAGGGCCATGATGTGCTTAGCAGAGCGGTTCACTGCTAGAAGTAGACTACGCAGAACATCCGGGTCAACATGTTCTGCGCAGAGGGCCTGAAATGCAGCCGAACCAAAAAAATCACAATGTGAACTGATGGCCACCGCTCTCCTTGCTAACCGCTCCAGGTACTCTAAATGAGCCACTGGTAAAGAGGCGAATCTGCCCACTGAGATGCCTAGCCTGCCAGCGTCAGCATCAAGGGTGGGTATCTTACTCGGCCAAAATTCCGTATTACAAGCGTAAGAATGAGGTCGAGTAAGGTAATCAATTGTTTTCTTAGGTACATACCAATTTGGATTATTTCTAGCCTCTGCGGTGTTGTCAAACAGCTTCCCCATCAACTGATTCACTGTTGAGGATTGTGGAAGTGTTGACCTGGAGGAAGTAGGCTGGTCCAAAATAGACTCAAGCAGGGATTGGACTCGCGCACTGTCTTGAGTTTGGTCAGCCTTGGGGCAAAGGTCTCCCAAAAGGGAGTAAACTTCCTCCAGTGTCTCATGGTAGTTTGTGGCAGGCTCATGAGACTGGCTCTTTTGAGAAGGACTTAATGAACTCTCTGACAGAGCCTGGTCCGGGACATAATCACATTCATGATATGGAGCCCGGGGGTCTTGGCTAATGGTCCGAACATGGTCGCGACCATTACCAGTGGATCCAGACTGACCCGTGAAAGTTTGCCCCTCCCCTTCTTCAGCAACAGAAGGGAGATCCACTGACGAAGCCAAGTTGCCCAACCCTGATAGAGTCCTCAATACTGCCTGGGATATGGCTGAGGCAATGTCAGGGGTGCTACGTGAGGGGTTGGTTACCCTCAATGGCGTAGCTGTAAGACCTAAAGAACTATCCCTGCTCAAAGCAGGGATAGTCACAGAAGGTCTGACTGCAGAAACACTAGGACCTATAGGGACATCGTCCTCTACAGATCCCAGTGCGCCTACAGATGAATAGTCAGCCAATGGAACCCTGCTGCTATTCTGTACCTCCGTATACAAATGCCCGAAGGCTTCATTAACATTATGACTTACCCTGACTGAAGGAAGAGCAGATGATGTGGAGGAGGTACCCAGACTATTCTTACTATTTCTACTTCTACCCAAGTTGGTAGTACCAATAACTGGTTCCGATATTAAGGAATCTGAAAATGAACCTTCCTGAAACATAATACCCGAACAAGTCGGAATGGCTCTAGTATTATTATGTTGAGAAGCCTTACTAATAGTAGGCACAGTGGAAAGAGATACTTTGGCCTTACCACTTTGAATAGGTTTTGGATTCCTAAATGAACTCACCGCAGGAGTAGTATGAGAAACAGATCCTGTAACCTGGATATTTGGTGTGGTACGAATGCCAGCAACTAAAGGGAGAGAACCATTCTCCTGGGAAACAGTCTTAGTAATTGAACTGGACGAGCTTGGAATGGCTTCGGGACAGGGCAAATATCAGTTGGGGTAATAATCATACCCACTAAAGCCACCCCAAGAACCCCAGGGATAAAAATATGGCCAATAAAAGGCCCCCTGATCTGCGCCTTCCTGCCAAGAAAATTGAGAGGAAGGCACAGTTACATTACTTGGGAATCTGCCCGCCGTATTAAAGGCCGCCGAGTTAACATACCTATAAGGTGTACGATAACCCGGCAGGTACCTAGGTTCGGAATTTCCGCCGGAACAGGGGTTCGCCAGCGCCCCCTGCGTTGCCTTCCGTCGGGAAGCATCGCTGGGGGCGGGGCGAGGTCCCCTAGTCAAGCATTCATTACCAGTGACGGTAACGGCGACCTGGGGTCCCCTACGTCTGTTTTCCAAATCTGGAGCAGGCCCAGAGTTCAATTGAAAATTATTCACCAGAGTACTAGAAGGGAATCCCTGAGCCTGCTCCCGACCAGAAGATACATAAGAGGGGAAGTGGGATAATTCTTCCCAGATCTCTGAAGCCCAATTGGCAGACCTGGCACAAGGAGATAGCTGCGAACACCCGCAACATCTAACGCATAAAACATGGCTGTCTGCCGGAAGTTTAGTTTGCTTGCAATTAATGCACAACATCTTACTACTGATATGGGCTACAAAGAAAAGCTTTAGTGAAAATAAAGATACAGACTTATCTGTTAGCGAAAAATACTTCTTTCCAAATCCAAACGTCGTAATCTATACAGAAGGTGCTGACCTCGCAAGCGACCAAAAAATAGTGATGTTTTCTACCTTGCGTCTACCCTTTATAGTAACAATGTCTACCGCATGTGTTAGGCGTGCCGCACGCTTGGTGCGTGCTTTGGCGGGAATATACCTGGCGCGTCCTGATTGGTTGCTTACGGTGGCGTGGACGGAAGGGAATCAGTGCATGACTGGTACCCGACCTTGGTCACCTAGAAACAGGACGCTTGGTAGGGGGGACAACTAGGACGAGCTATAGTCTGTTTCAAACAATTTTTTTTCCTAGATGTCTTTCTTTTGAAGGTCGATCTCGCGGTGAACCGCTCAAATAAGGCTTATAATATCTTGAGGTGATGTATGCTGACATTGAAATGGAAGTTGTAACAAAGGAATGAAGCACACCTGAAAACTTTCCTGCCTCTCTTGGGATTCAAACCCGGTCTGTCTGGATATAAATCCAATGCTCTAACCACTGAGCCAAAGAGTCGACTCCCTGATGCCGTTGTCAGAGATTGACTATATACATACAAGCTATGCGTTATCTACCAAGGCAGATAATCGAAGGTAGGAGTGCTAGATCGTGACACATAAAATAAGTTTTTGCCATTTTTTTTTACAAGACACACTTTTTGTGACTTCCTGCTCACCTCCCCTTCTGAAAAGGGGTACCTCCTAAAAGGAAAGTGAACTGGCAAAGTATAAGCTTGTGGTAAATTGAATTTGTTGAGAGAATTGGCCAAGTGAAAGGAATATGCTTAGGGAAAAAGAATTTGAAATAAAAATGACTTTATAAATATTAGTGAATTTGCAATGTGAATGATATTTGTAATAATTATAGTGAAAAGAATTTGTATTAGATTGAATTTGTCATTGTCATTGTGAGAAAGTGAATTTGGAGCCATATGAATTTAGTACAGTGCTTTGAATGGGCCGAGTTGAATGAAATGACATTGTACTTTACAGTGAATTGAATTTGCAAATTGACATGAATAGTATATGTTCTATAGGAATTGAATTTGAATTTAGTTGAGTTTGCAAAATGGAAGGAATTTGTGCGTAAGTGAGTTTGCAAAGTAAAATGAATTTAAAGAGTGGAATGAATTTAGTAATATGAATTGAATTTGCAAAGTGATGGAATTTGGAAAGTTGTAGTGAATTTGTGAAGTGAATTTGGCAGTGAACAAAAGAATTTGCAAAGTGAATTTGTCTAATATGAATTGTATTTGCAGATTAAAAGAATCTGGAATGAAATAGTGAATCTGTAAAGTGAATTTGGCAGTGAAAAAAAGAATTTGTGAGGTGAATTTGTCCAAGTGTAGTAAAAAAAAGAATTTGCTAAGAGAGCAAATTCTTTCCTTTTATAGTAGACCCTTTTCAGATGGGAGGCAAAACAAGTTTTACAGCAATATCTTTTGTTGAAATTGTATTTAGTAATATAACAGTTCACATAATTAGGGGTGAGAAGATAAGCTAATAATCAATCTTGAAATCTAAAATTCAATAAAAAAAACTACTAATTTTTTCTTATTTCTCATTAAAAACATGTTGTGGGTACTCATTAGAAGCACCTTCCCAACAACATATGTTTTTATTGAGAAATAAGAAAATTATTATGTGGATATGCCCTCTTAGCTGTAGCTATACAACTAATAATTTGTTTAATAATTAGTTTTTGAAGTCATTTCAGGCAAATATTAACAAAAATAATTATTTCTGACACAAATGGATGGCCTTGTGAACAAATGTATGTGGAATTTCATGCTTAAAATAAAAGTTGTCAATCCTGAAATCAGGATTAATCCTGAAGTTTCCCACCCCTGGAGATAATTACCTGCCAAGTCCACTAACTCCTCCTCAGTTGCCTGTTTTAACACATCATCCCATTCTGTTTCGAAATCATCTCCAGCACTCTTACTGGCAGGTTTGGGTTGCTCCTTTGGCTTCCAGGGGTGTGCTGAAACATTAGGGCCAGCACCTAAATAAGGAGAAATATCAGAATGATGCACAAACAACATGCAACACACACAACATGCATTATGAACTCATGCTTAAATAAGACTAAAATAGAAACCAGCTCTATTAAAAGTTGAAACAGAAGAAATCCAAATTGATATACAGTAGACTTCAGCTATTAACTCTTTGTTTGCTGGGTACCGGTAATTTTGCACACTGGTTACCGGTTATTTTGCATGCTGGGTACCGGTAATTTTGCAATTATTTTGCATGCTGGGTACTGGTAATTTTGCATGCTTTTCTGTCCTCTGTGGATTTTTTTCCAAAATCTACTTTTTCAAAAAACTTTTCAGGAATACCATCAGAGTGTCAAACAGTTTGGATACAGATCAGGCCCAACATTTTGTTGGGCCTGATCTGGGTCCAAACTGTTTGCAAAGGTCATCAGCTGATGACAAAAGTTGCCGCTAGTGGGAAATGAATTAAGACCACCTTTGGTACTGCCTAAAAGTTATTAGTCCGTGTGTCTGTCCGTCTGTCCGCCCTTAATGTTGTACACAGCTCCAGATAAGTGTTTTTTTTTTTTTTTTCACCCAAAAAACACCAATATTTTCTTTTTTTCTCTACAAAAACGTTGTAGTACTCATTAAAAGTGCCTACCCAAAGTGCTTATAACTCAGGGGTCAGGCTACAGGGCGACTGGGACGAAATAGTCGCCCTTGAGGGCTCTAAGTCGCCCTGGGAAGCCCTGAGGGCGACAAAAACTTCGCCCTCGATTTTTTTAACTTTTGAAAAAGCTAATACTTGTGCAAAACAAACTTTTTGTTTGGGGAAATCCAGTAAAAATTGAACAAACATGCAAAGGTAAAATTCTTTTGAAAAAAAGTTGTAAGAAGTATCAGAAATGCCACAGAATAAAAGTCTAATGTGGTTAAACAAGTTTTGGAGGAAAACTGTTTGCCTACTCAGTGACCAAAAGATCGTTTTCGTCAGTGTCATTAGTTTTCGTGGGTGTCCGTTTTTTCATAAATGAACCATTTACATGCTGAAAATTGGTCAGAAACAGAATTAAAAACGCTAAAAACTAAGTTTAAAAGTTGACAGACATTTTAGCTAACAAATTTCTTTTTATCATTATGTTTATAGCTTATCAGCTTTTGATGTTTTGACTGAGAAGATCAGTTTCCAAAAAGATATGGGTGCAGATATGATGCATTTGCCCTACTCACGTCTGTGTTTCTGTGGATCATTTAATTGGTTTAGAAGTAAAAATTAACAGATCTACAGTAAAAATTGTTTCCTTTTTCGTTAATTCCCAAGACAATGCGGTAAAGCGAGTCGAGAGTCCATAAGTGTCATGCTTTCAATAAGGTGATAGGTTAACCGAGTCTTGACTTCTCCCTCATCCTATAAAACTTCTCCCTGTTTTGTCTGGAGGGAGAAGTCACTTCTCCCTAAATTTCTGAGCCAGCTTGACCCCTGTTTAAACTAGTACTCACAACATATTTTTTGTGGAGAAAACAAAAATATTATGCAGAAACTCCCTCTGACCTGCCCACTATATAAAATAACAAGAAAAAAACATTTGGGACTGGCAAAAAGCCAAACTAACAGAATGGACCTGATCAGACTGTGTGGATGCACAGGCTGATCTTGGCCTTCCCAGCCTTCCCTGTCCACATATGTCCAAAGACACATTTTTGCATGGCATGGCCTATTTGAAAATGAACTACCTGTTGGTGTCTAAAAATTGCTGTTGAGAAGATGCCTGCTGCAAGTTCTGGTCTGGGTCTACAGGTTTTGCATAGGTCTAATGCTTAGTCTAGTACTGGTATTTACCATAAATATTCAGCCACCTAATTTTTTTACCACACTGATCCTAATATTTCAACAAGAGGGCCAAGATGGCCCTACATCGCTCACCTGATAACCAGACAAGTTTAGTCAATTGGCCTTTCAGTTCAAGAGAAGAAGTTCAATATTGATTTTCAAGATGGTGGCCATCTCGGATTTCCAATCAGAACGATTTTAGCTTCTTTTATTCTACATGTACAAGTCACCTTGATACTTCCAATGAAGTTTGAGTCAATTACCCTTTTGGTTCAGGAGAAAAAATTCAACATAGATTTTCTACATGGCTGCTAGGGCCACCATCTTGGATTTCCGATCAAAATGAGAGCTGTTTTTGATCTACAAGTCACTCCAATACTTCCTATCAAATTTCAGGTCAATGGGCCTTTCTATTCAGGAGAAGAAGTTTAAAATAGATTTTCAAGATGGCAACTGTGGCGGCCATCTTGTATTTCCTATAGGAACAATATTAGCTATTTTTTAAATACATGTCGACTCTATTATTCTTACCAAATTTCAGGTCAGTTGGCCTTTTATTCAGGAGAAGAAGCGAAAAATAGATTTTCAAGATGGCTACCATGGCAGCCATCTTGGATTTCCAACTGGAACAATTTCAGCTATTTTTTATACCCAGTCACCCCTATCTTCCTACCAAGTTTCAAGTCAATTGACCTTTCAGTTATTGAGAAGAAACGAAAATATATATTTTCAAGATGGCCGCCATAGATTTCTGATCACATAAATTTTAGATTTTTGATCTACAAGTCACCCAAAGCCTCCTACCCAGGTTTGAGTCAATTAGCCTTTCGGTTAAGGCAAAGAAGTTCAATATAGATTTTCAGGATGATCTTGGATTTCTGATCGGAACTATTTTACTTTTTTTTTATTTACAAGTCACACTGTTGCTTCCTACAAATTTCGACTCAATTGGCCTTTCCATTCAGGAGAAGAAAAAAAAAAAACATTTTCCAAATGGCAGCCACTGCAGCCAACTTGGATTTCCAGTTGGAAAGATTTTAGCTATTTTTGATCTACATGTCACCCTGACGATTCCTACTGAGTTTCAAGTCAAATGGCCTTTCAGTTCAGGAGAAGCAAAAAATAAATTTCATGATGGCTGCCATCCCTACAAGTCACTCTGATGCTTCCTACCATTTCAAGTCAATTAGCCTTTCAGGAGAAGAAGTGAAAAATAAATTTTCAAGACGGCCGCAATATCTTGGATTTCCAATCAAAAGGATTTTAGCAATTTTTGATCTACGAGTCATCCCAATGCATCCTACCAAGTTTTGAGTGAACTGACCTTCAGTTCAGGAGAAGCAAAGAAAAAAAGATTTTCAAGATGGCCACCATGGAGGCCATCTTGGATTTCTAATTGGAAGGATTTTAGCTACTTTTGATCTGCAAGTCACCCCAATGCTTCCTACCAAGTTTCCAGTCAACTGACCTTTCAGTTTAGGAGAAGTGAAAAATAGAGCTTCAAAATGGCGGCCATCTTGGATTTCTAATTGGAAGGATTTTAGCTATTTTTGATCTAGAAGTCACCCCGATGCTTCCTACTAAGTTTCGAGTCAGTTGGCTTTTGGTTCAGGAGAAGAAGCAAAAAATATATTTTAAAGATGGCTGCCATGGCAGCCAGCTTGGATTTCGGATCTGAATGATTTTAGCTTTTTAACTGTTGACGCTGCATGACAGACTTTGACTGACCACAGTAGCTCACCTGAGCACTGCACTGCATGCTCAGGTGAGCTAACAAAGCAAAAGGCTAGACAGCAATCCAGCCCCAGAACAGAAGAAAACCACATACAGGACTGACAAGAAACTAGTCTACAAACTACGATAAATGTCCTAAAAATTCAAATGCTTTACTTGATACTTTGGGTCTAAATTTTGCTGTTTATGCAGCTGTTTCTTAAATTAATTAGTGGAATGGCAAACAGTGCAGACCCTGATCAGACTGCTCCTTCAGGTCTGCACTGTTTGCATATGCCATTTTGTCAGACAGTTCGGTGCACGAAAATTTAGGACATTTACCGTACCAATTCCTCACAACAAAACATCATCATCAAAATTTCAAATAGCAGGTGAATAATCCAAACAACGTGCTTGTTAGTGCTAGTGTTGTGCCGATTAATTGAAATAATTAAAAACTAATAAGACGAGCCCACTATCGGCAACTATAGATAATTTGTTTTCACAAACGATTATTTGAAATTCTATTTTTAGAAATTTGGGCCAAAGGTCAAATAATGAGATTTATTATATACAAAGTAATGAAATATAGAGAATTATTAATGAAATAAAATGCATATTTCGAAAAAGTTTGAAAATATAAAACTTATATTTTCACTTCTCTGAGCAGTGAAAAATATAAGATCTGGAACTACTTTTTTTTCTTATTTTTAATGTTTTCATTATACAAGATGAAAATTTTTATGGTATTCACTGAAAAAGAGTAAATTTTCTTTTTATTTTATTGTTTACAGGCCAATGCGCGTTTCTGACATCATATATAACGTCACCAAACAAAACATGAACGTCATGGCGTCGACGTCAACTTCCCCTTGCAAATGCAAGATTTGCATCTCTTCTATCAAAAGTGATGTATATACATGTAATAAAAAGAAAATTCAAATATTTTATACGAGATATATATATCTCGTGAAGTGAAAAAAATGTATATTTCATTCATGCCTTTGGCACTCATGAAATATACATTTTTTCACTTCACTCGATGAAATAAAAGTCATATTCACTCCAAACATTTGAATATCCTCTATATACAAATTAAGAGTATCGTGAAAGACTCATTGACACAAATCATGGCTGCAAAATCTGCTTTGTCTTGAAACAACCTATATCTTAAATTACCCTAGTTACGCTATCATATGTTGTTGCATTTTAAGTAATATAGACATATAAAGTGCATAAACTATAATAATTTATTATTTGAGCAGTTATGGGATATCCGATTGTATAATCTATAGTCAATCGGCTTTATTTTCCCGATAATCGACTGTGCTCTGATTCCCAACACTAGTTAGTGCAAAAACATATAAAATTAAACAACTTGCTTGTTAGTGCATAAACATATAAAATTAAACAACATGCTTATTAGTGTATAAACATATAAAATTACTTTGCCTATTTCTACTCAGATTAGAGGACTTGTTAAAGAATATTTGGTGATAATTTAATTAAATCAGTCAAAGCCTCCCCCCCTCAAAGTGGACACTTTTTATCCAAGAAAAGTTTAATAATCATAAAATATGGCATCTGATCTGACAGCCTCTAAAATTTCAGTTAGTCCGTCGTTTTTTAACTGGATCAAAACCAAAATGATTTTTTATCGTATCTCTGAATTAATGTTGGCAACATTAAGTCAGAGATATAAGATAAAAAATCATTTTGTTTTAAGAACGAGAGACTAACTGAAATTTTACAGGCTGCCAGGTGCCACATTCTATGATTATATTAATGCCCTATATCCACTGATTAAGCCTTTCTTGGATATAAAAATGTATATTTTTGGAGAATATGGAGCCTTTAAGGAGTATTTGGTGATAATTTAATTAGATACATGTAAGTTAAAGGGCCAGATATATGTACAATACCAGCAGACAACATTCTGAAATATGTTTTATAGTTTTGCAGAGAAAATCTGGCTTGACATTTCATGTAATTCACCTGAAATGTCAAGCCTTATTAGCTCAAAACAAATGGATTCACCGTGAATGTATTCTGCTACATTTTTTAATGGTGCTTTAATACAGGTTTGACAGTATTCAGACATAATGTAAATCGAGGGTTGAGCGCAAGACTGACATAAGTCAGATGGTTGTTTTTCCCCCAAACCTAATCTCCTCACCATGAAGGCGTTATGAAGATTACAACATTTCTTTCTGTAAACAATGAAAATTTAGGTGCCATTGCTCGTATGAGCAATGGCATCTAAATTTGCATTGTTTACAAAGGGGTCCAAGTTGCCCCTAAACAAGGGTTTCAAAAATATGTTTGAGTTACCATAGTCTTGCGCTCAACCCTCGAAATGTCCTTAAATTTCGTACACCAAAGTTTGACAAAATAGCATATACAAACAGCATCTACAAACAGTGCAAACCCAGATCAGACTGCTGGGAACAGTCTGATCAGGGTCTACACTCTTTGCCATTCCGCTAAGTATTTTAAGAAACAACTGCATAAACAGCAAAATTTAGCCAAAAGAGTGGGGAATTACATGTAAGTGTTTGAAATTTTATCACATTTACTGTACATACATACAGGTCAAACCATGCACATTTTTTGGGATAAATAAGAAAAACATTTATCTGGACACTAGACGTGTATGAAATTCATATGCATAACTTTACATTCTGTGTGACCAAACAGACAAATTATACACAAGAAGATCCTTATCTACTCCAAATAGGTCCATGCAAGCTTGCCATTAATTTTGGATACCATGACACTTGATGAAGTACTGATTTTAAGCCTTATTATGCTGAATAAATTAAGATGTCACACCTACTTCTTATTACCAGCCAATCAGATTACTTGATCAATGTTGATAAAAATTCGCTTACAGGCCTGAGCAAACAGTGTAGACCCAGATTAGACACCACATAATGTAGCATCTGCATGGTTTGTTACACATTTCAGCAGTTTTTACACCTATCACAATATATTACAATGTCAAGCCGCAAAACACTGTAACCACCAATGAGCTACTTGCACGGCTTGGCATTGAGGAGCTGGACCTCATTCTGAAGGAGAGAAGGCTCTGCTGGTATGGACATGTGGACTGCTCCAATGGTGCAGTCAAGACAGCCTTTGACAGAGGTTGATGGAAAGCGTAGGCCTGGGAAGCCCCAAGATGACATGGAAGCAGCTGACTGTGACAGAGAGGAATAGTTTGATCTGAATCTACACCATTTGCTCAGATTTTCTTGTCCAAAACATTTAGCATAACTATTCTATCCCAGAACAGGGAAAACAACTGCTAGGTTTCACCAGGAAAATTAGGAAAGGTAGGGTTAACCTAAACAAACATAACATTCTTTAATTTGGCCTTATCAACATACAGTCGAACTTCAATGGCTCGAACATCTCTGGGACCATAGAAAATTGTTCGAGACATGGGTAGTTTGAGCCACTGAGGGTTAATCATGGTGCCAGGTCAGGAAGCAAATAGCGATAATTTAGGGATTTTTTTAATTTCCTTCACAATAATTGTATGTTGATTGTACTCATTAGAATCGCCTCGATGAGGCGATTCTAAAGAGTACACACAACATATAATTTCACGATAAAAGATGAAAATTTCCTTAAATATTTGTTTTTTTGAGCTATCGAAGAATTTCGTAGGGACAAAAAAAAAAAAGAGTTCGAATTAGCCATGGCAAATGAGCCATCGGTGTTCGAGCCATCGAGGTTCGACTGTACATATTCTTTTATTTGGCCCTATCTGGGGCAGGCAGAAACAGATCTTACCAGGCTCGTTTTTAACATAACAGAAACAAGTCTTACCAGGCTCCTTTTTAACATAACAGAACCAAGTCTTACCAGGCTCCTTTTTAACATAACAGAAACAAGTCTTACCAGGCTCCTTTTTAACATAATAGAAACAAGTCTTACCAGGCCCCTTTTTAACATAATAGAAACAAGTCTTACCAGGCTCCTTTTTAACATAATAGAAACAAGTCTTACCAGGCTCCTTTTTTAACATAACAGAAACAAGTCTTACCAGGCTCCTTTTTAACATAACAGAAACAAGTCTTACCAGGCTCCTTTTTAACTTAATAGAAACCAGTCTTACCAGGCTCCTTTTTAACATAACAGATTCAAGTCTTACCAGGCTCCTTTTTAACATAACAGAAACAAGTCTTACCGGGCTCCTTTTTAACATAACAGAAACAAGTCTTACCGGGCTCCTTTTTAACATAATAGAAACAAGTCTTACCAGGCTCCTTTTTAACATAACAGAAACAAGTCTTACCGGGCTCCTTTTTAACATAACAGAAACAAGTCTTACCGGGCTCCTTTTTAACATAACAGAAACAAGTCTTACCGGGCTCCTTTTTAACATAATAGAAACAAGTCTTACCAGGCTCCTTTTTAACATTAACATAACAGAAACAAGTCTTACCAGGCTCCTTTTTAACATAACAGAAACAAGTCTTACCGGGCTCCTTTTTAACATAATAGAAACAAGTCTTACCAGGCCCCTTTTTAACATAACAGAAACAAGTCTTACCGGGCTCCTTTTTAACATAACAGAAACAAGTCTTACCAGGCTCCTTTTTAACATAATAGAAACAAGTCTTACCAGGCTCCTTTTTAACATAACAGAAACAAGTCTTACCGGGCTCCTTTTTAACATAAGCAATCACGTTTTCCCAGTCTTTCTCTTCCTTTGCCTTCTTCTCGAGGAAAGCCAGCAACTTTTTACGATTAAATGGACCAGTGGCATCCTTCAATGTCTGAGGTTTCATACGCTCCGACGGTGGTAAGAATGAGTTCTGAAAAGAAATACATGTATGTTTGTGACATGCTCAGAGGTTTTAGTGCTTGTGGAGGCATGATGTCATCAACAGTAGATGTAGCGAGAGGTGACGTCATTAAAATTTCACGTCGACATAATTGAATTTATTGAACACTTGTTGATCAATTTTAAAGACACTTTTTGATGGTTTGTTGAAATAAGTTTGCACTGGAAATAGATCTGCTGCATTCCTGACGCCTTACAAATTCACATTTTGCACTTGAATGAAAATACATGTATGAGTACTGTTTATCTGATTTGCCATATAAGTACGATATCATATGCTAATTTGATATAAATGAAACTATTCAAACAGTTTAATGGGTGTGCTCAAATTGTTAATTACATGTATTGAGGAGGTAACAATGCATGGAGTAATTGTATTTCCTATCAAACAGCTTCAGAAAGACAAATCTTTAAGAAAATTTAAAAATCTAAATTTCGATTATGTGACTCTAGAATTGGTCAGCTCTGTGTCAGTTTAAGGCCACAAAAGAATGTTGCTGACCCGGCTGGGGTCAAACCCAGAACCTCCTGATCACTAGTCGGACGCCCATCCAAATGAGCCACTGAGGCTGGCTCCCTTTCTGATACTGGGTCTACTTTAACAGAGAAGAATTCGCTATTAGAATAACCCGTTTTTCAGAAGCCAAAACATTGTTAAGAGTTTCCTCCCCTGACTGGTTTGTCTGTTTCATCTGGGTTTTACGTCACTTTCAACAATCTTTCACTATCGCGACTATATCTGACTTTGGCAGGGAGCTCAATGCTCACTTTTAACTCTTGTCCTTCTGAACCCGGATATACCCTGCCTTTGCAAACAGTGTAGATCCAGATCAGTTGGCTTCTGCAGATGGGGTCATGTCGAGCGTGGTCCGATTACCTAGCCTAATCCTCTAAGCAGTTAACCAGAAAAGCGCACATTCTTTCACTAGAAACTGACAATTGCCCTTCTTGAACCAGTTGATCAAATCTCCATGAAAGAATGTTGCCGACCCATCAGAGGTTGAACCTGCAACCACCTTATCTTCAGCAGGACGCGCATCCAACTGAGCCACAGAGGCTGGCTCCCAGGAGCAGATACGGGATTTCTGAGGGGGTTTGATTTGAGCAAAGTATCCTACTTCCTCTACCTGTTTGAACAGGCAGGCTTGAGCAAACAGTGTAGACCCAGATCAGATGCTTCAGAATGCAGCATCTGGTCAGTTTCTACACTGTTTGCCACTCATCCAGCAATTTTACACACATAGATTATTAAATAGACTTGTTGAAGAGAAGTATAAGCTAAAGTGTAAGGTGTCATAGCTACAGATAAGAGGGGGTATCCACATAATATCTTTCTTATTTCTCCATGAAAAAATATGTTGTGGGTACTCATTAGAAGTGCCTCAGCGAGGCGCTTCTAATGAGTACCCACAACATATGTTTTCGCGGAGAAATAAGAAAGATCAACATTTTTTTCATGAGAAAAATGCCTTATCTGTTGCTATGAGGTGTATGAATATTTAGGGTAAATATCCCGAATTTATCAAATTTCTCTAAAATTTCCCATGAAAATGAATTTTGAGTAAAAAAGGGGATCAACTGAATCTGCCCCTGGAGCCACGATGCTGGTAAACTTTTCCCTTAATCTTTGCTGTTTTTGTTCTGTTTGTTTTTGGTCATGCGCTATAATAAACTTACATCTGGATCAAAGTCACCATTCAATTCATCAATCTCTTCTGCCGTCAACTGTGATAACAGAGCGTCAATATCCTCAAGGTCAAAGTCTTCAACATCCTTTGTTGCCTTCAACTGCGGAAAGTCTGTTTTCGACATCTTTGACTAGATTATTTTTGTTTCTTTTACCTGAAATCATATATGGAAGTATGACTGATTATTCAGTTGCATTTATATGTCTCCAGATTAAAATAAATGTCCTAAAAATTTCCAATACGTTATTCTGTTGTTCATCTGTCATTACTGAAATACTGTGCTTTCGACATCTTTCAGAAAGTCGTTTATTGCTTGGCGCTTTACACAAAAGAAGTAAATTTGCAAACTTTTGTCATGATTTAATGCAAAACCATTTGTCGTAACTACCTATGCACAAAAAGTTTTATTCTATTCATTGGATTTTAAAAAAATCAAATATTTTCACTTTTTCCTATAGTAAAAATGAATGCGAATTTTGCAGAAATCTGTAGGGTAGGTAACTTGGAGGCAGATTTTCAACAAGTTCCGCTTGTTCAATTTTTCTGAAATTTTCACAATATTGTTGTGAAACATCAATAATTTAAATTCAGCAAAGAGAAGTAAAAAATGTTTTCGTAGACAAAAACTCCAAAAAATCACTTTACTATTGAAATTGCATAGGTCAGACCAATTTTTGGCCGTAAATTTAATTTTACTGTAAATATTTGAGAACAAAACACTGAAACAGAAAAGACAAATGGTTTCTGATTAGATATGGTCAATCAGAACAAAATATTTTCATTCAAAATAAAACGCCAAGCAAAAAACGTCTTTCCGAGAGATGTCGAAAGGACAGTAATTGTGAAGTTTTATTGTTTTTGTGTTCTAAGCTGGCTGATGTGGCCAATCTAAGCTCTAAACTGCCTATTGCAGATAGAATAAGGAAGGTCTGAGGAAGAAAGCTCTGTTGTTGATGCCTTAGCTCTGGCTTTCCGATGAGCAGATTTCTGCTCGGCTTCGCTGATTCTTTTTGCTTCGTATTCACCAGCACCCCTTCTTATGAGGCCTCGCCACTTTGCTTGATCCTCTGCAATCTGTTCCCACAACTGTTGGATGTCGAAGTCTTTAACGGAGGCTTTGAGGGTGTCCTTGTAACCCTTCTTCTGACCACCATGGAAGCGTTTTCCCACTTAAATTTTACATGTAATGTGGGTTTCCTAATAAACTGTATTCGATCTAAAAAACGCACTGTGTGAGTACCAACAATATTTATAAAGAAGCAGATAAAAGTACAAAAGCTGTAATTTGAAGACTACAAATTGCTTGACTATGCACTTATTTGCCGTAATTAGGTAGCATATGGTATTAACCCATTGTAGTCTGTAGACCCCTAAAAGGGTATCTGGCAAACAGTGCAGACCCAGATCAGACACCACATTCTGTGGCATCTGATCAGGGCCTCCACTGTTTGCAAATAGTTCAATCATTTTTCTCTAAGAATATATAAATCACATAGCCTGACATACCTAAAATCAAAATTAGAATCTCCCCATATATAGTGCGGGACAGCTCATTCAGTCTACAATAGGTTAATAAGTCTAAAATCTAAATTCTGCAGGTAGAGTTCTAAACAGTGTAGACTGATTAGATGTCACATTTTGCAACATCTGATCTGGGTCTACACTTTTTGCTAAGGTCTGTTCAAATACTTAGAATACAGTACCAGGACAGGTTTTGCTTGTTTGAGTTGAGGTTATACGACCCAGTCAACTCAATGGGGTAATGTCGAGCGCGGTCAGTTTACCTATCCACACGTTTACTGGACAGGCTTAGTCCTCTAAGCAGTTAACCAGTATTGTGCACATTCTTTCGCCAGAAACTGACAATTGCCCTTCTTGAATCAGCAGAAGGGAGAGAATGGCGGTAGAAAATATTTCATGATCAATCTCCACAAAAGAATGTTGATGATCCCTTGGGGCCTGGGCAGGGATTTAAAAATTTCTGGATGAATGAGGAAAAGTGTAGACTGATCAGATGCTGTGTTCTGCAGCATCTGATCTGGGTCTACACTGTTTGTTCAAGACTGTCCCAATATTTTGCATTATTATATGGTAACTAGACAGTTTGCAAAGCATCAACGGCCACAGGAGCTAAATGGTCACTACAGATAAGACACCTTTTTAACCAAAATACAGAGAACTTGTTAACCTTTACCACTCTCTGGGCATTTTCAGCAGACGACAAACTGATGATATTTTTCTTATTTTTCCCAGAAAACAGGATTTGACATTTCATGCAAATTGTCTCCTTAGGAGACAATTTGCATGAAATGTCAAATCCTGTTTTCTGGGAAAAATAAGAAAAATATTTCAAAATGTCGTCTGCTGAAAATTTTACCCAGAGTGCTAAGCGTTAAGGAGGAGTATCAGATGATAGGTCTATAGCTACAGATAAGAGGGGGTAGCCACATAATATTTTTCTTATTTCTCGACGAAAACATATGTTGTGGGTACTCATTAGAAGCGCCTCACCGAGGCGCTTCTAATGAGTACCACAGCATATGTTTTCGATGAGAAATAAGAAAGATATCGACATTTTTCGGATGAAAAAAAAAAAGTGCATTATCTGTTGCTATGAATTATTATTCTGGGATAATTTTTTTTCTATTTCTCCATAAAAACATTTGTTGCGGGTACAAATTAGAAGCGCCTCGCCGAGGTGCTTCTAATGAGAACCCACAACATATGTTTTAATGGAGAACTGGGGAAAATTATCCCAGAATTATCATCAAATATTCCTCTGTATCAAGTCCCCCGATATATTGTATTTTTCTTATTCCTCCATAAAAAAACATGTTGTGGGTACTCATTAGAAGCATCTCGACAAGGCACTTCTAATGAGTAGCAACAATGTATGTTTTCATTCAGAATTAAGAAAGATATTTACCTGATTCCCACTCTCTTATTTGGAGCCATGTTTAATGATTATCTTTCAATATGCTAGTAGTGTCTGCAGGACTCCAGTGATCCAGATCTAAATCATATACATGTAGCCCCAGATATATGTTAGAGGGGAGTACCACATAATTATCAATATTTTTCTTATTTCTCCATGAAAACATGTTGTGGGTACTCGATGAGGTGCTTCTAATGAGTACCCACAATGTATGTTTTCATTCAGAATTAAGAAATATATTAATCTGATTCCCACTCTTATTTGGAGCCATATCTAATGATTATCTTTCAATATGCTCATAGTGTCTGCATATTTGATCTGAAAGACAGCAGTTAGCCTGGCACCAGGCTATGAGTTCTACATTTCTAATCTAACAAAGGTACAGTACTCCATCTTGACTATTTTTCTGCATATACACATATTATCTCCCTTACCAGTCAGACACTCATCAGCTACAGAGAAGGACATTCCAAAAGAAAGGAGTTTTGTAAAATATACATGTACCGTATTTACCATATGTATTCGGACAGACAGGCCTGAGCAAACAGTATAGACCCAGATGAGACGCCGCAGAACGCGGCGTCTCATCTGGGTCTACACTGTTTGCCACTCATCCAGCAATTTTTAGACACAACATCGGGTAGTGAATTGTACTGGTTCAAATTTTAGAACATATATGGTAAGGAGTTGAGGTGTCCGAATACTTAGGGTAAATACGGTATATAGTTTTTATGCTGATTCATATATCAGTGAGACAGGAGCCAGTCTAGACTGCAGTGATCCAGATCTAAATTATATAGATCCAGATAAGAGGGGGTCTCCACATAATTATTTTTCTTATTTCTCAACAAAAACATATGTTGTTGGTACTCAACAGAAACATCTCAATGAAATGCTTCTAATTAAAAACACAAATTTTGGCTTCACAGAAAAATAATATAAGTACTTTTTGGTCGAAAAAAAAAAAAGATTTATCTGGAACTATGCACATGCAGAATATTGATATTCTTGTCAGTAATTTGTAAACCCCCCACCCACTAACCCCACCCCCTGCCCATGTTGTCGGTTAGGATGACCTTAAAAAATTGTTGGTTTGTGGTTTGCTGTGCTCCTATCTACATGTGTACCTACCTACCAAAACTGGCCCTTAGTAACCCAGAAAAAATTTTTTTGGCCATTCGGGAAATGTATTTTTTTTTCTTCTTAAAAAGCCTATAAAAGACATATTTACAGCCTACAACAGACAGATTTACATTCACTACAATCTTATTATCATAAACTTTATTTTCAGTTGTAGAAAATGTTTTGAAATATCATATCTTTATGGACAGCATTTTGGACCATACAATGTCTACAGTAACAGAAAAAATGTACAGATAACCCTCTTTATACCAACACTCGATACAACAAAAAAATTCATTATAATGACAATTTGACTGTCAGGAAACCTTCACTTAAGAGGTTACAATTAGTCACAAATTATGCAAGAATATTGTATTTAATATTTAGAAAAAAAACAACATATGTTTTGGATATTTGTTAGAATTGCCTCAGTGAAAATAAGGAAATAAGAACAAAACAAGATCTTTCTTACACACCAATTTGCTGATTAAATATTCTGTACAACAGCAAATTCACTTTATTTGTTTGTGTTGAGGTTTTACGACCCAGTCAACCAAATGGTGTCATGTCGAGCACAGTCACTTTACCTAACCATATGTTTACTGAGCAGGCTTAGTCCTCTAAGCGGTTAACCAGTATTGTGCAATTTCTTTCGCCAGAAACTGATAATTGCCCTTCTTGAATCAGTGGAAAGGAGAGAATGACCATAGAAATTATTTCATGATCAATCTCCACGAAAGAATGTAGCTGACCTTGCTGGGGGTTGAACCTGCGACCTCCTGGTCTCCAGTCGGACGTGCATCCAAGTAAGCCACCAAGGCCAGTAAATTCACTTTAATGGCAACGTCTTTGGAACAAATGCTGTTATTGTAACAAGGGTTCGCTGTATCTGATTAAAAAAAAAAAAAAAAATAATAATAATAATTATAATCTACATTTGTACCTACATGTACCCACACATTCTGGAATTGATGGGTAGGTGCACAATAAACAAATAATATTTAACCCTCGTCCTGCTGAATAAATTAAGATGCCATACCCACTTCTAATTTTCTGCCAATCAGATCACTTGATCTGCATTGTTACTATAAATTCACATACTTAATGGCAAACAGTGCAGATCCAGATCAGTTGGCTTCTTCAGAAGCCAACAGATCTGGATCTACACTGTTTGCAAAGGCAGGGTATATCCGGGTTCAGCAGGACAAGGGTTATGGATGACCTTAATACTAGTAGCATCTCACTGTGATAATACTAACAGAAAAACCACAATGCATTGTTTTACCAGAGAAACAGGATAATAATTCATTTCACTGACCCAAAGCTCTAGTCTAAACAAGGCACTCTAAGATGAAGGTTTAGGGGACATCAGAGTCAAAAAAGGGCCAAGTTTCGTGTTTTTGAGGGACAAGGAAAACCCTGCAGTCGAACGCACATCCAACTGAGCAACCAAGGCCAGCTCTTATCTGGAGATACATAAAAGATCTGGTTTAACTACAGCCCTGGTGTACATGTAATAATGCATGAGCATACTGTAGACTGTTCCTAATCAATATGATCTGGTAATAATCCCAACAACAGAGCTCTTGGTAAGATGTCTTCTTCAATCCAAAAGTATTGATATTTTTCTTATTTCTCCACGAAAACATATGTTGTGGGTATTCATCAGAAGCACCTCGGTGAGGCGCTTCTAATGAGTACCCACAACATATGTTTTCGTGGAGAAATAAGAAAAATATACCGAGGCGCTTCTGATGAGTACCCACAACATATGTTTTCGTGGAGAAATAAGAATGATATTTTTCTTATTTCTCCACGAAAACATATGTTGTGGGTACTCATCAGAAGCGCCTCGCTGAGGCGCTTCTAATGAGTACCCACAACATATGTTTTCGTGGAGAAATAAGAAAAATATACCACCGAGGCGCTTCTGATGAGTACCCACAACATATGTTTTTGTGGAGAAATAAGAAAAATATACCGAGGCGCTTCTGATGGGTACCCACAACATATGTTTTCATGGAGAAATACCGGTAAGAAAAATATTTACCTGTTACACACTCTTATCTAGACTTATGGACTATTATGGGTGTCCCAATACTTTAGGTGTCCCAATACTTAGGTATATTACGGTAAGAAAAATATTTACCTGTTACACACTCTTATCTAGACTTATGGACTATTCATAATCATTATGATCTGGTAATAATCCTAGCAGTGTCCCAGATATGACAGGCATCAAGATAGACATTTTTTTTTCTTTTTTTTTTTCTCAACAAAACAACAAAAATGTGAGTGCTGATTAAACTTGCCACTGGCAGATACTTCCAATGAGTACACACAACAGATACTTATGACGAAGAACAAGAAAAACGTGCATGTTTTATAACTCAGGATAACACACTTTGTTCTATCTCTAAAAAGTATTAATATTTTTCTTATTTCTCCATAAAAACATATGTTTTCGATCTCATTAGAGGCCTCTCAATGAGACACTTCTAATGGGTACCCATAACATATGTTTTTCGTTGGGAAATAAAAAAAATATACCTAGGACGTCTGTCTAATCTGATTTTATGGCATTTTCCTCATAACATGAGCACCTTATCTGGAGTCTATTACAGAATGGTGCCAAATTCATACCATCGTATCAGAGCTCCAGATAACCAACCAAACCCAAACCAAAATCATTCTGAAGAAAAAATGTACTTTTCTTACATTCTAACAGTTCAACAAATAACATGTTGTGTCTGTTCACTGCAAGCAGTGAGCTGCTTGTAAAGAGTTTGTTTTAGGGTTTAATGACACGTCAACCCTTGTGAGCCATTTTGTGTCATCTCCCAGAGAAAGGGAGAAGAGAAATAGAAGAGATAGAAGAGGAGCTGACAGACAGAAACAGGAGAGAAAGGAAATTGAATGAAAGTGAAGAAACAGAAGAAATAAAAACATTCCCTCTCTACCCTTACCTGCTACAAAGGATAGCAGGCCTTCCCAGACTGTTAGCCAATATCAGTTGGACACCCCGGTGCCGCAGGATACAATGTACACGACACCTTTGCCTCTTGCAAACTTGTAACATATGTTTTCATGTATACCACTCTCGTCTAGAGCAATACAAATTCTCCGATTAAATCATCATAATTACCTGTATACATTGTATTATCATTAAGAAAACCTGCAGTGCTTTATATCCTATGCAGAAATATATACAATATTTATTGACCCTTGCCATGCTGAATAAATTAAATTGCCACACGCACTTCAAATTTTCAGCCAATCAGATTACCTGATTTGGACTGTTGCTAGAAAATTCACATACTTAACGGCAAACAGTGCAGATCCAGATCAGTTGGCTTCTTCGGAAGCCAACCGATCTGGAGCTACACTGTTTGTAAAGGGCAGGGCATATCAGGGTTAAGTAGGACTAGGGTTAAGGCTGCCATAATTAATTGAAAAATAAATTTATTGATCAATAAATTCCACAAAAAATGATTATTGTTACAGATTTGCTAAAAATTGATCATTTGATTTCTGTGTGTGTTACATTACCATACTTACCCTTAGTATTCAGACACGTCAACTCCTTACCATACTTTATCTAAAATTTGAACAAGTACATGTAGAATTTACTACAAAATGTGTCAGTATGACACAGATGCCCCCGCCAAGGGACCATCCTCCCCTGCACACAGGCATTTTGCAAAAAATGAAGTTGAAAAGGGGCCGTAACTCTCATAATAATTGGCAGATTTTACTCTAAATTGAACTTGACCTACATGTACAATTTATGATTATATATCTGTGTATAAAATATGATTCAAATACACTAATCTTTTCAAAAAAATTTATGTTGAAAGGAAAATTTTTTCGAAGATGACAAAGGGCCGAAGCTCCCAAAATAATTGGTGGAGTTTAACTTACATCGTAAATCGAACTTGATGACCTATATTTTATTGTTATATACCCGTGTATAAAATATGAATCCAATACCTAATCTTTTTAAAAGATATCAAACTGAAACCATTTTTTAAAGTTGAAAAAGGGCCATAACTCTCATAACAACTGGTGGATTTTACCCTAAATCAAACTTGACCTACACTTTATGATTATATACCTCTGTACAAAATTTGAATCCAATACACTAATCTTTTCAAAAGATATCAAACGGAAACCATTTTTGGTACGTAAGGACAGCACAGATGTACGTATTGTGGTGACACTATACGCCCCCATAACACGCTGAAAATGGTAGGGGCATACATATAACAAGTCCACGTGGAAAAAAAGCAAACACTATAGATCCTGACCAGATACCACATCCTCTGGTCTGGTTTTACAATATTTCCTCAGGCTTATCCAGGATACTCCCTTTTTACCTGTAGTTGGATGTATGCATATAATGTTAATGCCACATAGCTCCAAGTAAGAAGGGTTATCAGGAATGTAACTGTCATATTTCTGCACCAAAACATATGTTGTGGATACTCAATAGAAGGGACACGCCAAGGGTTTCTGATGAGTACAACATACATGTATGTTTTCATACATAAATAAGTTTGTTTGTTTGTGTTGAGGTTTTACGGCCCAGTCAACCCAATGGGGTCATGTCGAGCGCGGTCAGTTTACCTAACCACACGTTTACTGGGCAGGCTTAGTCCTCTAAGCGGTTAACCAGTATTGTGCACATTCTTTCGCCAGAAACTGACAACTGCCCTTCTTGAATCAGCGGAAGGGAGAGAATGACCGTAGAAAATATTTCATGATCAATCTCCACGAAAGAATGTTGCCGACCTCGACGGGGGTTGAACCCGCGACCTCCTGGTCTCCAGTCGGACGGCGCATCCAACTGAGCCACCGAGGCCTCATACATAAATAAGAGAATTATCAGTAGTTTTTGGTTGAAATAGGTCTAATATCTGGTGCTTTGGAGAGAACTTATCTCATAAACAATAATAATACTATTACAGATTATTATAACTGAAACACATGCTTACAACAGACGGATCCAGACAAGTTGTTAATGGGGAGTATTTAATGAAAATTCTGGGATAATTTTCTTCAGTTCTCCATAAAAATATTTGTTGTGGGTGCTCATTAGAAGTGCCTCATGGAGGCACTTCTAATAAGTACCCAAAACATATGTTTTTTATGGTGAACTAAGATGAATTATCCCAGAATTATCACCAAATACTCTTCCTTAACAATTCCTCAGCAGATCCTAAAATGCCAAGGTTGTAGCAGGAAAATTACTTTCAAGACCTATTTCTTTACCAGCGGTAAAAGATTAAAATAGTAACCTAACTTTTGTGTGCCAACATTTTAGTAAACAAATGAATACAGGGCAAGAACATACCGTATTCAAACTAATAACCACACATACATGTACCCCTATAAGCCTACAGTCAAGCGGTTCTGTAGTCTTCAGATTACAGCCAGTGTACTTTTTGTCTACTTCTTTATAAAGGCATACATGTACCTTGTGGATACTCATCTGAATTGCATCAACTAGTCGGTGCAATTCAAATGAGTACACAAAACATATGCCTTTATAAAGAACATCAGGGAAAACAAAAAAAAAACAAAAAAAACATTGCATAATCGTCATCAAATAAGTCCTTTTCCGACCTTTTTTTTATAGTGTGCCTTTAGTACATGTAGGTAGATATATATTTGGTGGCTCAGTTGGATGCGCCGTCTGACTGGAGACCAGGAGGTCGTGGGTTCAACCAAAACCGAGGTAGGCAACATTCTTTCGTGGAGATTGATCAAGAAATATTTTCTATGGTCATTCTCTCCCTTCCGCTGATTCAAGAAGGGCAGTTGTCAGTTTCTGGCGAAAGAATGTGCACAATACTGGTTAACCGCTTAGAGGACTAAGCCTGCCCAGTAAGCGTGTGGTTAGGTAAACTGACTGTTCTCGACATGACCTCATTGGGTTGACTGGGCCGTAAAACCTCAACACAAACAAACATATTTTACTACCCTAAGTGTTCCCAGTAATTTTGAAAAACCTAAGCATAGTAATTAGGTCAATTACGGTAATTATATATCCTCAACAAATAAAACACCACAACCCATTTTAGACCAAACAGAATCCCCATACTACATACTGGAAGAGTCCAATTTCAATTCTAGGAATGTCAGGCTATATGATTTAGATGAAAGAAAAATTGCTCAACTATTTGAAAACAATGCAGACCTTCATCAGATGGGTCTGCACTGTTTGCCAATTACCTTTTTTGGGGTCTACAGACTAAAATGGGATAAAATGGTTTTGTTAAATGACTCATAATGTTCCTGACCTTTTCATAATTGGTAAATATCCCTGATATCAATCTTTAAATGTTTGGGTTGATGACAGATGTAAATTTCACAAAGTCAACACAGAACCACAACAGCTAATGGATACCATATTTCAATACTGTCTACATGAAATCCTAAGGACACTGGTCAGATAAATAATTAACATGTACTTGAAATTTTTAGATTTTTTGCTGAACAGAACAAATTTTTGTCCACATGTCAGACAAAAAATTTGTTTGGCACCTGTATGTCAAAAATTCTATTCTAAAAATTACAAGTACATTTTTTACTTTGAAAATTAAGTTTTCATGTACTCTGTATTAACCCTTATCCTTCTGAATAATTAAATTAGCCACACCCATTTCTGACTATCAGCCAATCAGATTACATCATAAAATGTTTTTGTTCAAAATCCCAAATGGAATGACAAACAGTGTAGATACATGTATCCTGATCAGATGGCTTCTGAAGAAGCCATCTGATCTGGATCTACACTGTTTGCAAAGGTAGGGGTTGGAGTGAACAGCAGGATAAGGGTTAACAATTTTCCCTAAGTATAAGTGTTCTGAAAAACAGGCGTGAGCAAACAATGCAGACTCATAGATGTGGCTGATAAGGGTCTACACTTTTTGCCATGTGTCTTAACTACATGTAGTTTGTGTTGAGGTTTTACGGCCCAGTCAACCCAATGGGGTCATGTCAAGCGCAGTCAGTTTACCAAACCACACATTTACTGGGCAGGCTTAGTCCTCTAAGCGGTTAACCAGTATTCTGCACCTTCTTTCGCTAAAAACTGACAACTGCCCTTCTTGAATCAGCGGAAGGGAGAGAATGACTAGAAAATATTTCATGATCAATCTCCACTAAAGAATGTTGCCTACCTCAGCTGGAGTTGAACCCGCGACCTCCTGGTCGTCAGTCAGACGGTGCATCCAACTGAACCACTGAGGCCGACAAAATGTGTCTTAGCAAATGCGGACAGCGAAAGCTCAGATCAGCCTGCACACCTCCACAGTCTGATCAGGACCTTCACTGTCCCCTTTAGAATCAATTTGGGTACTGTAGACAGTCGGCAGTATAATGTCTACAAGTTATTTTTTTTAACTTTACCCTTGTCCTACTGAATAAATTACAAATGTAGTACGAAATAAAGTGTTCAAAATTTTAGTACATTTATAGTACTGTTGGTTGAAGATAAAAAGAATATTTTCATACCGAAGAATATAGAAAAAAAACCTGCCACAATGTAGATGCTAGAGGTTTAACAATGCATAGCGACAGTATTGTGATAGTCATAATTTGGCATGACAGTCAGCCCAAGTAGATGCAATACTTAGGTGCTTAACTATATACAATTTGATTGTTTGTTTGACCTCTGTGTATAGCCAGGCTAAATTAAGCCTTAAGTGCCATGATAAAATAGAGCTCCAGGCTAAAAGTTATATTCCATCCAAGTGTATGCCAGGCTGTGAACTTCAGTCAAAAGGTAAGGGCCACACGCAGAAGGAGTATTTGAGGATTGGTTAAACCATAACAGTTGACTATAAGATATGGTAACTTCCCATTTCGTCCACTGTTTTTATTCCTATTCTGTCTATTCCATTTCTGATGGTAATTCACATTTCATCTACAATGATGGCCTTTCATATACTGGTTGAGGGAATGCGCAAGCCTGGGAGGCCCATTTTTTTTTTTTTTTTTTTGATTTGGGTTTTACGGCCCTTTCAAGAATATTTCACTTATATCGAGCCGATCGTTCATCAAAGGTGGGCGAAAACCGGAGAACCCGGAGAAAAACCACCTGACCATCCATAAGCAGAACTTGGCTTTCCCACATGTGACCCGAGCGAGGCTGGAACCACAGCGGTGAGAAACCTAATGGACTAAGAGTCAACTCTCTTATCCACTAGGCTACGGGGGCCCGCCCTGGGAGGCCCAAGATGACATGGAAGCAGCTGACAAAGAGGGATTGCAGAGAGAGGAAGCTGTCGGCTATCAACCCTCATGATAGAAATATGTGGAGACCTGGTGTGAGATCTGACATGCATGCAGCAAGTAAGCTATCGGGAAGGGGACCCACTGATGTGAATGTTGCTCCTGTACAAGCACATTAATCAAAAATCTGATTATGATATGATACATGGCCAAGTCATCGAGACCTGGGCCAAAACTGATCAGATATACAAATGTACTTTATATGATTAATATTGATATATTCTCAAGTCTGATCTGAGACAACAACGGTTGATTTGCCTGAATGCCTTGTTTTCCAAACAATCAGAACCAGAATATTTTACTGGTGACACATCAATAGACATTCATTCACCAGGGCCAACGATTGCAAAGACTAGTCTCTACAAAGACGTATAAGAGGTATTATTTACGTCCTTGAGTCTCTAGATCTTACAAGTGATGTGAATCTAACGACAGGGTCCTCAGAACTTTCAGCAGAGGAGATTATAGCTGCAGGGAGTGCATTCCAATCCCTAGTGGTACAAAGTATGTGATACAGGTTTATACCACTATTGTGATCTTGAGAAGGCTGCATAACTGTGAAAACATCCTAAGTAGATGAAATGGGAATGAGTTGAGTAGACAAAATGGGAAAAATGTCAAAACAGATGAAACGGGAATAGACGAAATGGGTATAAATCACTAAGGATGCTCTGGACAAAACTAACGTCTTCTCTACTTTACTTTTTATTTGTACATTATTACCAGCTAACTTCCCAAAGGCTAATTAAAATAACCTAAATAAGATGGGACATGTTAATCAACATAGTTATCCACTGAGTCATAACCAACACTGTAAACATAACCTCATGCAGGGCCGGGATCAACATGATCAAGTGGACACGAAAAAATAAATTAATTAACGCCATTAATCACATCAAAAGACAATAAATGTTAAGTCTGTTTTTTTTATTCGACCATGTATATAAGTTGGTACATTATGTGTCCAAAAAAAATGTAAAAATACTGTTAAACTTGAAGGGAAATACGAAATCTTTCTTACCGAAAAATGCACAAAATCTCCGGATAGCAATTAACTGGTGACCTTGACATTCTACAACCGGTGCGAAGGTATATTTTGTATCTGTAGGATTCGTTAGATTATAAAATTAACTATAGGCCGAAGCCGTCCTTCAGCGTCCTGCGGCGTCTAATCTGAGTCTGCACTATTTGCCAGCAACACTTTCAAAGGTTTCCCGACTAAAATGGGCTAAAAAATAAAATATGCATACCTTGTATATGCAAATATGGTCGGGCGCCCGCATTCCGAGGTATCCGATCTGGCCCTATACTGTTTGCTATTGCGTATCTGTCAGGATACTTAGGGTAAAGACTGTACCTGCGAATAGCTAAGATCCTGCTCATCCTGAGCTCGGACCTAATAATACCCGGACTTGTCACTAACGGAACTGCCAAAATATGTTGTCGTGGCTTGATTTTAGGGCTATTTTACTGCGCTATTGTCATTAAAAACGATTTTAGCTAATAACTGAAATTGTAATAAATTGTTTTTAATAGGTTTGGTTGAAAAATGTTAAGTCACAATTAATAAAATTGAAGTTATAACAACATTTTGGGTGAATTTCGGATGATTTTCTGCTAAAAGTGCCGAAAATAGCTAAAATGGGTACCTAGGTTTCTTGTTGATGTTAATAAAAAATATTGGTTTTTCCTTAAATATAATGCTTCTGTCTTGAAGGTAGTATATTGAACTATTGCTTTTTAAAAACAAATCTCAGATATTTGGAGAAATAACTGAAATATGAGCATTTAAACTTCATCATACAAAATAATGGAAACTCAGCCACGACAACATATTTCCAATACCTGTACCGTAGTTACTAGTCCAATGTATATTGGGTCCCATCACGAAAACACGCCTACATAATTTTGACCCCCTTAAACCCCACTTTTATATAGTAAAACTGGGGTTTACAGGGGTATACATTATTTATCTTATTTCTGCTCAAAAACATAGATTGTGGGTACTCGTTAGAACCGCCTCGCCGAGGCGGTTCTAACGAGTACCCACAATCTATGTTTTGAACAGAAATATAAAAAAAATATCTGAATTTTTTATAAAAAAAAATCCCTTTTTTGGTTGTAAAATTTTCAGTATATTTGAATAGGCGTGTTCCCGTAATGAAGTCCTGAGCAACTACGTACGCTGATCATGACCTTCGCTGTCCGCCGTTAGGGAGCATGGACACTGACAAATAACTAGCGGGAAATGTATTGATAAGGGTGACTTGGTTGGAGCCCATTTTATCGATTTTCGGAAGGCTTTTAATCTAGTTGATCACGCCATCTTGTCGAATAAACTTGCATTATACAAACTTAACCCTTCTGCCATACAGTGGTTCAAATCAAATTTATGTTCTCGACAACAAAAAATAATCGAGAGTGATAAAGGGTTGACGGATTTCACCACCGTACAATCTGGTGTGCCTCAGGGCTCAATATTGGGCCCGACCTTATTTCTCATTTTTATCATCGATCTTCCGCTTCATATCAAAAAGTGCTCCTCTGATTTGTATGCAGATGACACGACGATTCACACGCATGGTAAAGATAAACAAAATGAATGTTCACATGACCAAAACAACTTGCATGCTAGTTGGCGCTAGAAAGCTCTTGAACGACTCTCGACCTCTAAATATTATTGCTGACCATGTCAACATTCAATCCGTTAGTAAACAGAAACTCCTTGGTGTTTATATCGATGAACACCTTTCTTGGTCTGCCCATATAGACCACTTATGCTCCCTTATCTCATGTAAAATATCTCTATTACGCCAGTTAGCAACGTATGTACCGACACATATTCAAAAAGTTTACTATCAGGGGTATATTCTTCCTTATATTGATTACGGCTCTGTTACCTGCGGGGTCAGCCTCTGCAACTAATATTGAACGCATATCTAAACTGCAAAAACGCTGCTCGAATCATCCTGCGAGCAAATTACGATACCCCATCAGTAGATATGTTCAGTCAGCTGGGATGGCTGTCAATTCCGGACAGACTTAAATATAATAAGGCTGTCTTGACATACCGAGCAATAAATAATTTATCCCCTGAATATATAACACAACTTCTAAAACCAGTATCCGAGGTACACACTCTGAACATGAGGTCATCAGAAAATGGCTCACTTTATGTGCCGAAAGCACGGACAGCACTTTTTGATGGCTCTTTTTCGTGTTCCGCACCAAGACTATGGAACGCTCTACCTCAAACAGTAAAAACATCGGGGTCATTCTCTACCTTTAAGCAGTCTCTTAAAGCAACATTTTAACCCATATAAAATGTCTTTAACTATGATTTTAAATGATATACCATGTGTAAAATTATCACTGAAACCGTTATTGTAACTGAATTGAGAGCTTTTATGACCTAGCATAATTGTTTTAGATATTGGTTTTATGCGCTCGTCAAATCTTAAAGCACTTACAGAAACTGTGATAACATAGATTTGTCTTTGATATAATTAAGTGCCATGTTTGGTTTTAAATCACTTGCACATACCTATTAGCACTTTTATTTGACAAAAACTTTATATAAGCATTCACTTCGCTACAAGCTACTTTTATCCCATGTCATCCTCTTTAAACATTGTTTAAATAAATAAATAAATAAATAAATGAAGACACTGATCAGACTGTGGGAATGTAAAGCCTTCAGTGTTAGGATTTCCTTTGATGCGTTCATGCAGGCATTATATGGTCCAGGAATTCAGACTCGGTGTTCACAGGGAGAGGGCGCTGTAAATGGTGTAATTCTAGCACTTGGCTGCTGAACTAGCGGTCATGGGTCTAATCCACCTGGTGTAGAATTATTCTCATGACTATCATATTTTCATTGTCCTGAAACGGTTGAACTAATGTCGTGGCCGACTGAGCCTTTTTGTTAACATAGGCACGTTTTCTGAGCAGATAGCAATTATTGAGATGTTTTCTAAATTTAGAATATTTCCGGATTGCGCATGTTCACAAAGAGCAAACTCTCCAACGGACATAAAAGGCTATAATAGCGTGGGATTCCCTTCAGTTATCTACACTGATATGAATTCGGGGATTTTCCCATCTAAATATAGAACCAATAGTCCGACTGTTTATATGATTGTCGTATACGTCCAATGTAAGGACGAGGGTGAGTAAAAAAGAAAACAAAAAAACTACCCCTCAAATACCAGGAAAATATGCATCTAAACGACGACTTATTTCAACTTATTTTGAAAACCCTGGATGCTATCTTGAAACGGCTGGAATACTGTACCAACACAGAAAAGACGAAAACGGAGTGATTCAGACCCAGTTCAGTCATTTGTTAATATAGGCACGCTTCCTGAGCAGATAGCAATATTGATTTTTTTCTAAATTTAGATCGTTTCTGGATTGAGCATGCTTACCAAGAGCAAGGGACATAATATAATAGCTTGGAACCCTCAGTTATGTACCCTGAAATTGAATTTGGGGGTTTTCCCGTCTAAATGTAGAACCAATAGTCCGACTATTTATATGATTGTCGTATACGTCGAATGTAGGGACGAGGGTGAGCAAATACGGAACTACCCCGACAATACTAGGAAAATAAGCAGCTTATGATGACTGGTTCCAATATAATTAGATTTTCATCGGTAGTAGTATATGCACATCACACGAGAAAATCTGTTTTTGGTGCCAACTGTTTTTACCCTAATTATTCGGACATCTGATCACCTTACTGTACTTGCCCTATGACTGGAGTTAGTCCATTTTACTAACTGTTAAAGTGCCTAAAATACTATTGAATAAGTCGCAAACAGTGTATGCCCACATCAGGTGCTGCAGAACGCTGCGTCTGATCCGGCATATACTATTTGCAGAGGTCTGTCTGTCCAAACGGGGCATCGGATCTGGTTTTACAGTTGGCTTAGGTCTACCTGCCTGACTACTTAGAATAAATACGGTATGCGAACAGTAAAGATCCAGATCAGCTTGCAAGGTCGATGAATCTGATACATCAATGCATTTTACAGTACTAAAGCATCAGTAAGCGGACAGCGAAGACCTGTTCAGAATGTTCGGGTGTGCAGGCCCTTCTTTATGTTGATACAGCTTTACTTCCTATTTGGAGCAGTAACACAGCTATTCTTTATATTTAATGTAGTAACATAATTCTACTTTATGCATGTTGAGAGCTGTAACACAGCTCTACTTTATGTTGAGTGTAGGAGCATAGTTGCATTTTATGTTGAGAGTAGTAACATAGGTCTGCTTTATGTAAAGAGCCATAACACAGTTCAACTTTGTTGGGAGTAGCAACAGCGCTATCTTTATATTGAGAGTTGTAACATAGATCTATTTTACGTTGACAGCAGTAACAAATCTCTACTTTATGTTAGGAGCAGTGCATAGTGTTCTACCTTTTCTTCGGTTAAAGTACATGGCCCACTCTGGAGTACTGTCGTGCTTGGAACTATGTATACGGTGGCGGTGAGGCGCGAACAAGTGACGGATAAAACTGCAGGTTTAAAGCATAAAAAAACAGCCCTGTACCCCTGCTAGCATTTTTTTTTATAAATCTATCGCGGGCCGCTGGGCCCGTCAGCTACCCTGAGGGGCCGATAGCAGCCCGCTATAGATTTATAAAGAATGCTAGCAGGGACATAGCTAGTGTAGGGTGGTCAGACCGCTCTTGAAGTCCTCAAGGGTCTCTGACATGGCGATATGCTCTGGTAGCTGCTTCTAAAGTCTGATGCCCAAGGGGAAGAAGGAGTGCAGGTAGATATCTGTCCTACAGAATTTTGTGATATCTCTGGGTGTGCCCTCGTGCATTTGGGGGGTCTTTTATGTTGAGAGCAGTTATAAAGTTCTACCTTATGTTGATAACAGTAGCTCAGTTCTGCTTTATATTGAGAGCAGTAACAATTCTACCTCATACATGTTGAGAGCAGTAACACTCCTCTACTTTATGTTGAGAGCAGTAACACAGCTCTACTAATTTTAGTTGTTTATTTTGGGAGCAGTAGCACATCTCTAATTTATGTTGAGAGCAGTAACATAACTGTGTTTTATGATAGAGCAGTAACCTAGATGTTTAATGTTGAGAGCAGCAACACAGCTCTACGTTATGCTGAGAGCAGTAACACAGCTCTACTTTGTTGAAAGCAAAAGCATAGCTGTGTTATGTTGAGAGCAGTAATATAGCTGTGGTTTAGGCTGAGAGGAGTAACATAGCTCTGTTGAGAGAAGTAACACAGAGATGTCTGTCCTACAGAATTTTGTGATATCTCTTGGTGTGTCATTGTGCATTTGAGTGATGTTTTATGTTGAGAGCAGTTATACAGTTCTGCCCTATGTTGATAACAGTAACACAGCTCTGCTTTATATTGAGAGCAGTAACAATTCTACTTTATACATGTTGAGAGCAGTTATACTCCTCTACTTTAGGTTGAGAGCATTAACACAGCCCTACTAATTTTAGTTATGTTGGGAGCAGTAGCACATCTTTATGTTGAGAGCAGTAACATAGCTGTGTTTTATGATAGAGCAGTAACCTAGATGTTTAATGTTGAGAGCAGCAAACACAGCTCTACTTTATGCTGAGAGCAGCTCATCTTTGTTGAAATCAGTAGCATAGCTGTGTTTTATGATGAGAGCAGTACTATATCTGTGGTTTAGGTTGAGAGCAGTAACACAGCTCTGTTGAGAGAAGTAACACAGACATGTCTGTCCTACAGATTTTTGTGAGATATCTCTTGGTGTGCCCTTGTGCATTTGGGTGATGTTTTTATGTTGAGAGCAGTTATACAGTTCTACCTTATGTTGATAACAGTAACACAGCTTTACTTCATATTGAGAACAGTTTCATAATTATACTTTATATATGTTGAGAGTAGTAACGCTCCTCTACTTTTAAATTCAGAGCAGTAACACAGCTCTATGTTGACAGCAGTATCATAGCTGTTTTACTTTGAGAGCAGTTACAATGTACATATATAGTTCTACTTTATGCGTGTTGAGAGCAATGTCACACCTCTACAGTAACATAGCTGTGTTTTATTCATGTTGAGAGAAGTAACATAGTTCTACATTTTGCATGTTGAGAGCAATAACACAACCTCTACTTTATGTTGATAGCAGTTACATCGCTCTACTTTATGTTGAGAGCAGTGACAAAGCTGTGTTTTAGGTTCAGATAGTAACATAGTTTTACTTTATGCATGTTGAGAGCAGTAACACAGCTCTTCTTTATGTTGAAGGCAGTAGCATAGCTCTACTTTAAGTTGAGTGTAGTAACATACTACTGTATGTTGAGAGCACTAACATAGCTGTGTTTTATATGCAGACAGTAACAAAGTTCTACTTTATGCATGTTGAGAGCAGTAACACAACTATTACTTTATATTAAGGGCCGTAACACAGCTCTACTTTATGTTGAGAGCAGTAACATGGCTGTTTTAAGTTTAAAAGCAGAAACAGAGCTATGTTTTATGTTAAACAGCAATCACAAACTTCCACTTTATGCTTTTTACAAGTAGTAACACACCTCTATATTGTGAGTGGTATCATATTGTGCTTTATGCTGAGACAAGTTACATACCTCTACCTTATCTTGAGAGCAGTAACATAAATGTAGTTTTACTTAATGCATGTTGAGAGAAGACAATACCTCTACTTCATGTTGAGAGTTGTAACAAAGTCTTACTTTATGTATGTTGAGAGCAGTAACACAGCTCTGCTTTATGTTGCAAACAGAGACAGTCCTACTTTGAGAGCAGCAACACAGCTGTTTTATGTTGATAGTAACATAGTTCTACTTTATGCATGTTGAGAGCAGTAACTACTCTACTTTATGTTGGGAACAGTAACATAGCTCTCCTTTATACATAAGAAATGTAACAGCTCTACTTTGTTGAGAGCAGTAACATAGCTGTGTTTCATGTTGAAAGCAGTATCACAGCTCTACTTATTGCAAGATGAGAACAGTAACACACCTCTCGTTATATTGAGCGCAGTAACAGTTCTACTTTATACATGCTGAAAGCTATAGCACAATTCTGTGTTGAGAGCAGTAACAGCTATTTTGTTAAAAGCAGTAAGAGTTCTACTTTATGTATGTTGGGAGCAGTAACACAGCTCTGCTTTGTTGCTGCTCTCAACAGTTCTACTTTATGCATGTTGAGAGCAGTAACTTCTCTACTTCATGTTGATAGCAGTTAAAATATCTCTGGTTTATATATGTTGGGAAGAGAAACACAGCTTTATGTTGATTGCAGTAACAGCTGTTTTATTTTGAGAGCAGGGAGTCCTACTTTATATTTGTTGAGAGCAATAACACACCTCTACTTTATGTTGAGAGCAGTAATATGGTTCTATTTCATGCATGTTTAGAACAGTAATATAGCTCGATCCAGCTATTTTCAAGGCAAAAAAAGCATATTGATGTATTTTGTTTAATTCCTCTCCTAAAAACAAGTATGTTGTGGGTATGTGTTGGAAGAATACTGTCAAGTACTCACAACATAGGTTTTTGTGAAGAAACAAGAAAACAAAACATCTCCCCACCCCCCTGGTATGCCTGAGTCATAAATGAAATACATGGCCTATTGAGTGTGATTGCTTTGAGGTTTTACCAGTCAACCCATTAGGATCATGTCAAGCTGGTCAGTTTACCCTACAACACTTTTCTTGGGCAGGTTTTATATGGTCCTCTAAGCAGCTGACCAGTATTTGTGCACATTCTTTCACCAGGAATTAACAGTTGCCCCCTTGAATCAGAGGAAGGGAGAGAATGACTGTAGAAAATATTTCATGATTAATCTCCATGAATTAATTTTTCTCAACCAAGGGGGGATCAAACCTGCTACCCAGCTAGCATTCTACGTAAATCTACATCGGGCTGTCAGCTACCCTGACGGGCCGATGACGGCCCGATATAGATTTACGTAGAATGCTGACTGGGTACCTTCTGATCACCAGTTGGACGGCACATCCGAATGATCCACCTATGCTGGCTCTACTGAGTGTGATATTAAAGTGGGTTTGTAAAGCAGACCACCATAAAATCATACACAAAGACTTTTGTGTGGATGTAAACTTTATTTTCCACATTTTCTTAATGCTGAAAAAATAACCTTTCAAAAACTGTGAACAAACAAATAAAAGTGTGCATATGTAAACAACAATATATATATTCAAACTTTTCAAATAAGCAGGCACACGACAAAACCTACAATAAGACTTGTGCTACCACCGAATCCTCAGAACAGCATAGGCATCGGCACAGTCTCACCAGTCTTCACTGATCGCATGCACCTTCTAGAGCCTCCAATGGGATAAACGAGAACCCTTGCTATACTGGATGGACATACTACAGGCTGATACGAGTCTTTGCTGGTTTGACAGATTTTATTGTAGGTTTTGTCATGCACTGGCTAAAATTATACATTGTTAATTACACAATATCCTTACTCTTGATAATTGGTGAAGTATCCACAGTTGGGCTGCGTCAAGCAAAACAATGACTTTGAACATACCCAAAATGTGCATAGTCAGATCATCCTGCACATGCCCAAAGTATCATCCGGGCCTTTAATTACCAATCATACATTATGTAGTATCCAATGATTCTGTTAATGAACAGTGCAGGCCCTGATCAGACTGTGCAAATATGCTGGCTGATCTGGGCCTATGCTGTCCACATACACTACAACCTCTTTATAACATGCTTCGATATAACATGGTTTTGGATATAACACGGTTCAAAGATGGATCCCAAAAAATTCAAAAGATAGATCCCAAAAATATATAGATTATATTGAAAAATGACCATAAATGGTCATTTTTCAAAATAATTTTTACAGTTTTTTTGGATATACATTAAGAACTGTTTAACTAACACAGTTTATGCTATGGACCACAACAATAGGTTGTGGTGTATTCTGCTTGTTTTTGCATGACGAAGCCCATTTAAGCCATTTCTTAGTCTCCCTTATTTTGTCCTTAATAAAAACTTAACTATCCTTACACCTACTAAATGACACTTGTTGGAAATTTAAGACAGAACAACTTCATTTTAATCTATTAAAACAGTTTGTTTATAACTTCAAATTTCACTGATAAAAAATGGAAGACTTGCTAGCTCCCCTGTGGTGATTCACAAAATATATTTTCTTAACCCTTAAATTTAAGTGCCAAGCAAATGTAAATTGAAGCAGATGACATATTTGTTGAGACTTGATTCTTACATAAAAAGCTGGATTAAATTAGGCCAATATTAATAATGTTTTGTTTCCCCTTACCAGACCCTTTCAAAAAGAGAAAGGTCTAACAGTCAGTGAATTTTTTTTTTTTGTTTTTCATCTTGAAAGAATAAATACAGTCGACTCTCGTTATCTCGAATTTCAAGGGACTGTCTGAAATACTTCGAGATATCCATACTTCGACATATCAGATTTGCAGAACTGAGGAAAAAACTAATTCGATTAACCTCATTTAACAAATATATGTGTAATTGGACTCTTGAAGTTAGAGATATATTGAAAATATTGTAGAAAAGAGGAGAAACTGCTCCTTGAGATCTCCTTCGAGATAAGTGGTTATTCGAGATAAGCGAGGTCGAGATAACGTGAGTCAACTGTATAATGAAGTAGGAGATAAACAGCAAAATGTTCATGTCTTAAAAATATTTAATTTTAAAGACAAAGACAGACTTAAATTCTTTGCAATAGTAAAACAACAAAATCGTACAGAAAACCTAACTTCAATTGGCAAAGTTTAGATTTGGATAAAGGAAAAAAAATTTGATTTTCCAAATAATGAAAAAAATGTTTTACTTACGGGCCAATTTTTAGGGTCGGTAGGACAAGGGGTAGCAAACAAATATTTTAATTTTAACCTTATGGCTTTTTTTTAGCAATTATTTTAAAATGTTTTTTTTTTTTTTTTTTTTTTTTTTTAACTTTTTCCAGTTCCTGATAATGATGATCATGATGATGATTTAGTATTTTATGCCCCTTTCAACATTATCTAAGTCCTATCAAGATGATGGATAATTGGTGGTAATGAAATTCCAATATAATCATGCATCACAAAAACATGCCTATATAATTCTGACCCACTTAAACCCCAATTTTATATACAGTTGACTCTCGTTATCTCGACCTCGCTTATCTCAAATAACTACTTATCTCCAAGTGAAAATCTGGTCCCTGATTAAACATGAAAATCTAACAACAGGTAAAAAATATTGTGGAAAAAAGGTGAAATTGCTCCTAATTTCTCCTCTTTTCCACATTATTTTTAATATATCTCTATCTTCAAGAATCTAATTACTTACATATATATTTGTTAAATGTGGTTGTTTGAATTATTTTTTCCTCAATTCTGCAACTCTGATATGCCGAGGTACGGATATCTCTAAGTATTTCAGAGATTCCCTTGGAATTCGAGATAACGAGAGCTGACTGTAGTAAAACAGGGGTTAACAGGGGTATACATTATTTTTCTTAATCTGCTCAAAAACAGATTGTGGGTACTCATTAGAACTGCTTCGGCGAGGCAGTTCTAATGAGTACCCACAATCTTTGTTTTGAGCAGAAATATGAAAAATATCAGAATTTTTATCCGAAAACTTTCAGTTTTTGGTGGTGAAATTTTTAATACATTTGAATAGGCGTGTTTTCGTAATGAAAAGAATTCTGCTTTCAGTGGAATTCAAACCTGGGGCCTTGTGATCCAAAGGCCACCCAGATTTTACCTGGTTTCGGATTATTATGGCCACAGAAACTATTTATTCTTACATAATGTAAAAGCTTCAAGGTCATATGCACATCTCGAGGGTTGAGCGCAAGACTAGCGTAACTCAGATGGTTGTTTTTCCCCAAACCTAATCTCCTCACCATGAAGGCATTGTGAAGATTACAACATTTCTTTCTGTAAACAATGAAAATTTAGGTGCCATTGCTCGTATGAGCAATGGCACCTAAATTTGCATTGTTTACAAAGGGGTCCAAGTTGCCCCTAAACAAGGGTTTCAAAAATATGCTTGAGTTACAATAGTCTTGCGCTCAACCCTCGATCTTTTATCACTTTCAAAAACTGTCACTGTTCATTCATTTTTGTTTTCTTTTCATCAAAACAACCCTGTACAAAGAAATCCCACAAATGGTTCATATCATACATAGCTCAAAATAAGGGTATCCAGATGATATTGTTTTCTTATTTCTCCACAAAAAGATATTGTGGGTACTCATTAGATGCATCTCAGCATTGTGGTACTTCTAATGATTACCACAACAATCATTTTTGCAGATAATATTTTTTTTTTCTTATTTTTCCACAAAAAGGTATGTGGGTACTCATTAAAAGCATCTCATTGAGGTGCTTCTATTGAGTACCTACAAGACATGTTTTTGGGGAAAAATAGATATTTCTGCACAAAAAGGTATGTTGTGGGTACTCATTAGAAGCACCTCATTGAGGTGCTTCTAATGACTACCCACAACACGTTATTGAGGAAAAATAAATATATTTCTTATTTCTACACAAAAAGGTATGTTGTGGTACTCATTTGAAGTGCCACACATCCACACTCTAACAAGTATCCACAACATAAGCTTTTATGGAGATATAAGAAATATACTAACATTTTTTGGTCAAAAAAAAAAAAAAAAAAGTCCTTATCTGGAGCTGTGTATTAATTGTATACACAAAAAATATTAGCACTACCTGTGCTTCAGGTAAATAAAAATTATTAAAGTTTCTGCGTTATATTCAAAGAAAACAAAATACGAAAAAAATTCCCTATCCTGGGGAAATTTACTGAAACCAAAATTTCTAAATTCTGAGATTTTCAGTAAAATACTTGTGATAAAAAGTTAAGAGAGATACAGAAAGAGACTTGATTAAAAGGTACTGAATTTTTAAATACTTAAAATGCTTGCCTTCTCACATAGCCTAGGAAATTTTACCAGTTACTAATCATGCTTTTGTTCTGTTTAAAGCATAGCTCTATATAAGATACTGTTTTTCTTATATTCCATGAAAATATTGTTATGGATGGTCATTAGAAGCGCCTCACTTTTAATGAACACACACAACCTATTACAGTCGACTCAGGTTATCTCGAAATCCAAAGGACTCTATGAAATACTTAGAGACATCCGTACCTCAACATATCAGATTTGCAGAATTGAGTTGGGGTGGTCGGGTGGTGCGAAGGTGTCATGTATCTTATGTCACCGGGGCGTCCAGCTGATATTGGCTTACAGTTGGGCAAGGCCTGCTACCCTTGTAGCAGGTAAGGGTAGGGAGGTGATGTTTTAATTTCTTCTGTTTCTTCACTTTCATTCCTGTTCCTCTTTCTTCCCTGTCCCTCTCTTTCATCTCTTCTGCTATCTCTTCTCTTTTCTCCCCTTCTCTGGGAGACGACACAAAATGACCCACAAGGGTTAATGTGTCGTTAAACCCCAACACAATCGCAGAACTGAGCAAAAAAATAATTCCAACAACCTCATTTAACAAATATATATGTAATTGGACTCTTGAAGTTAGAGATATTTTTTTACCTGATGTTAGATTTTCATGTTTAGGCAGGGACCAGATTTTCACTTCTAGATAAGCGGTTATTCGAGATAAGCGAGGTCGAGATTATGAGAGACAACTGTATCTGGATACAACCTCTTCTTTAGAGACAAACAATAACTGGTAAAATGTCTTAGTCCAGGTATAGAATTGAGCAAGACTCATTTTCCTTTCATTAGATTAAACTTTTACATGAAAATTAAATCAATTAATTTAATTAATGAGATAAAAGAGATTCAAAGGCCTTACATAATGATAAAGTTTTGAATTAACCAAAGAGTTTAAAAGGCAAATACACCATAGAACATATATAATATTTACTTGAAAATAACTACAGCTGTCAATTAACCCCTGCCATGCCCACTTCTAACTTTCAGCCAATCAGACTGCAGAATTAACCCTTGGTATACTGAATAAATTAAGATGTCACACCCAATTCTAATGTCCAGCCAATCAGGTTACCTGGCCCAGGTCGTCTTTTGCATGTGAAACATCTACTGGTCCTCCTCTTCATCCCTACCAAATATGAAAGCAATTCACTGAAGAATAAAGGTAACATATAACTTTGAGAAAAGGTTAACCAAAGGTTTAACCTGGGACAACCCCCGATGCCCACCCAGACCCCGCCTGCACGGACATCGCTATTTTAAAGGACGGATTTTTTTTCAAAAAATCTACTTTAACCCTAGTCCTGCTGAACCAAGATACGCTCTGCCTTTGTAAACAGTGTAGATTGAGATCAGAAGGCAACTGATCTGGATCTACACTGTTTGCCATAAGATATTTGAATTTTTATCAACAACCTGATTTGGCTGAACATTAGAAGTGGGTGTGGCATCTTAATTTATTCAGCATGACAAGTTTGCTGATTGGCTGAAAATTAGAAGTGGGCATTGTATCTTAATTTATTTAGCATGACAAGTTAGCTGATCAGCTGAAAATTAGAAGTTGGCGTGGTATATTCATTTATTTAGCGTGACAAGTTGACTGGCTGAAAATAGAAGTGGGTGTGGATTAAATACTGCTCCATCGCGAAAACATGCCTATATAGTTTTGACCCCCTTAAACCCCACTTTCATACAGTAAAACTGGGGTTTACATGGGTATGCATTAATTTTCTTATTTCTGCTCAAAAACATAAGAGTGTGGGTACTCGTTAGAACCGCCTCGCTGAGGCAGTTCTAACAAGTACCCACAATCTATGTTTTGAGCTGAAATATGAAAACTACCAGAATTTTTCATCTGAAAGTTATCATTTTTTGGTGCTTAAATTCTCAATATATTTGAATAGGCGTGTTTTCGTAATGTATATCTATATGAAAGCATACATGGTGTTTATAGGGCAATATCAATGAGTACCCAAGATAATGTTTTTCCAGAAAAATAAGAAAATTGAGCTGGGGAAAAGCATTTCCCAGCAAAGATTCAGATCAGCCTGTGCATAAACAATGACCTACCAGTCTTCACTCCACATTCTGTGGATAGCTAATTATCTTAATGTGGCTGGCAAAGATTTTGATCAGATTGCGCAGATGAGCAGGCTGAACCGAGTCTTTGCTGGTAACACATGTAAGCACATATAAAACTGTAAATATTTTTGTGCCCAGTGGCTCAATTGTCAATGATTTTTGGATGAAAAAAAAAAACATCTTTACTATAGGCATATATGCCAGGAAATTTTCACTTTAACTTTACCACTCTTGGGTAATAATTCAGCCGACGACAAAGTGGCAATATTATTCTTATTTCTCACAAAAAACATAAATTTGACATTTCATGCAAATTCTCCCAAATGGAGACAATTTGCATGAAATGTCATATCTTGTTTTCTGAAAAAATTAGAAAACTAGAAATGTGTCCACAGTACACGGATGCCCCCACTGTGGGGTACTCGACTATAAAACTGCAGAATTCTACCTGGTACAAATGCCTTAACCGGAGTCTAATAGCATCACATATGTACGTGCACACTCATACGCACGTACGCAAAACTGAAAAAACTATATGCCCCCAGTAACATCCAATGCAGGGGCATAAAAATATTGCAAAATGTTGTCAGCAGAAAATTTTACGTGTTAAGCAGTAAAATATACAAGAAACATAAATTTTGTCAGTTGACAACGAGGCTCAGCTTCACTGTAAACATTTTTCCCTCCCCTTACTGTTTGTAAATTTAGCAGACAATACATATTACTGTGCCGATTTTGACCTAATTATCGTACTGTGCACTTAGGTTTTTCATAAAAATACTCAGAAAACTTGTGGTAACATGTACCTACCCCTATACTAAGGATACACTTAAAAAAAAAAAGAACCTGGGAAGGTTTATGATTGAGCTGGGGTTTAACGACATGTCAACCCTTGTGGGTCATTTTGAGTCGTCTCCCAGAGAAAGGGAGAAAAGAGATAGAAGATATAGTAGAGGAGATGAAAGTGAGGGACAGGGAAGAAAGAGGAGCAGGAATGAAAGTGAAGAAACAGAAGAAATAAAATCATCCCCCTCTACCCTTACCTGATACAAGGATAGCAGGCCTTGCCCAGCTGTAAGCCAATATCCGTTGTACGCCCTGGTGACATAAGATTTGTTTGTTTGTGTTGAGGTTTTATGGCCCAGTCAACCCAATGGGGTCATTTCGAGCGTGGTCAGTTTACCTAACCACACGTTTACTGGGCAGGCTTAGTCCTCTAAGTGGTTAACCAGTATTGTGAACATTCTTTCGCCAGAAACTGACAACTGCCCTTCTTGAATCAGCGGAAGGGAGAGAATGACTGTAGAAGATAAATAACACCTTCGCAACCTGGGAAGGACTTCTCAAATGCCATGTTTTATGTGTGTGTATATTTTTTCCTGATTTTCTTTATAAAAGTATATCGAGGGTTGAGCGCAAGACTGGAGTAAGTCAGATGGTTGTTTTTCCCCAAACCTAATCTCCTCACCATGATGGCATTATGAAGATTACAACATTTCTTTCTGTAAACAATGAAAATTTAGGTGCCATTGCTCGTATGAGCAATGGCACCTAAATTTGCATTGTTTACAAAGGGGTCCAAGTTGCCCCTAAACAAGGGTTTCAAAAATATGTTTGAGTTACTATAGTCTTGCGCTCAACCCTCGATATGTTGTGGGTACTCATTTGAACTGCATAAAGTCGATGCCGTAATTATGTAGAATACTGTATTTATGATTTTTTTTATGTCTCTTTCAATATACTTTCACCAATTTACATCAAATGGACTCTTCTACAACAACTTTTTGGAGCAGTCTGTGTCCAGTTGCAGGGCATCTTGTTATTTTTTAAAGTGTTTTATAGAAATTCTTGTATTTAATGCAAAAATACAAACAGCAGAAACCCTGATCAGATGCCCCATTCTGTAACATTTGATCTGAGGATCCACTGTTTGCCAATTACCATTTTTAGGGGTTTCCCAACTAAAATGGGTTATGTGCAGTTGGACAAAGGGTTGATAATGAAAGGCTCAATGCAATTTGTTTATGTTGAGGTTTTATGGCCCAGTCAACCCAGTGGGGTCATGTCCAGCATGGTGGCTCTTTGCATAAGCTGAATTTAGTTAACTGATCAGACACCAACCACACTTTTTCCCGTCAGCAAACATGTTTCAGACATTGTCGAGTAGTCAAATGGATTTGCTTGAAATTTAGAAGAGGCGAGGAATTATAGTGTCTGAATATTTAAATTATTTTTAGGTGCAATAGGCCTACTTCCACTTAATATTAAGAATTTGTTTGTGTTGAGATTTTATGGCCCAGTCAATCCAATAGGGCCACACTTTTTCACTGGCAGGCTTAGACCTCTAGGTGGTTAATCAGTACTTGTGCACATTCTTTCGCCAGAAATTGACAACTGCTCTTCTTGAATCAGCAGAAGGGAGAGAATGACCGTAGAAATATTTCATGATCAGTCTCCACAAAAGAATGTTGCCAAAAACAGCAGGAATGGAACCCCTGATCACCAATTAGTTGCACATTCAACTGAGCCACTGAGGCCGGCATTATATAATAATCTTACTTCAACTTTATATCAAGAAAAATGTAACTGTTGTCTGCTAAATTTGCCAACAGTAAGCAAAAGGTTCATAGCTTTCAGTTAACTAATAATTGATTATCATTTAAATAATAATTGACTCTCAATTAAATAATAATCAAATCAATAATCAAAAAGAAATTCATTGATCTGTTGAAGCATCTTATTTGAGTTGAACCAATCAGGAACAGTCTAAACCCTTGCCATGCTGAATAGATTAAGATGTCATGCCCGCTCCTAATTGTTAGCCAGTCAGACTGTTTGATCCAGTTTACTGAATGACAGTGCAGATCCAGATCAGTTGGCTTCTTCAGTTAGAAGCACACTGATCTGGCTCTACACTGTTTGCAGGGGTGGGGCAAATTGTTTGTGTTGAGGTTTTACTGTCCAGTTAACCCAATAGGGTCATGTGCAGTCAGTTCACCTAACCACACTTTTACTGGCTTAGTCTTCTAAGTGGTTAACCAGTATTGTGCACATTCTTTTGTCAGAAACTGACAACTGCCCTTCTTGAATCAGTGGAAGGGAGACAATGACCATAGGAAATATTTCACAGTCAAACTCCATGAAAGATGGTGCCGACCTGGCTGGGGTCGAACCCGCAACCTCCTGATCACCAGTCGGACCCGCATCCAACTGAGCCACCGAGGCTGGCTCCAGGTTCACAGGACCAGGGTTAACATTTAGCAGTTTCTGAGCAAATTCAGCAGACAAACTGGTGATATTTTTCTTATTTTTCCCAGAAACTATGGTCTGACAATACGTGCAAAGCATCTCAATTTGTAGTTTGCACGTAATGTCAAATCCTGTTTTCTCAGATCAATATGAAAAATATTTCAAAAAGTTATCTGCTGATGACAAATATTTCATTTCAAATATTTGTCATCAGCAGATAACTTTTTGAAATATTTGTTTTATCCAGCATACAAAGCATTTAATCCTATATAATAGGCAGTCTAATGTGAGCTTTTGCTTCTCTTTCTCCCAGAATTTACTACATCCCATGATATATATGGAGATAGCAATTTCTGACAAGACCAGACTGACCAATCATGACCTTTCTTTCTCACACATGCTAAAAGACCTATTCTGATTCGTTCAACTCAAATGAAAGCTGTAAGTTTAGACAAAAACTGTACAGTACAATTATGCACATATGCAAACATTTAACATACCGGTATGTAATATATGTATTAAAAGAAGGAACATTTATTTTTATCTGCACTAGAAGAGTGCTTTTTTTTTCTCATTTTATCATTTTTTAAAAGACTTTTTTCACATCTTTATATGATAAACACAAGAACATATAATACAAGCTTAAGACTAAGTTTAAGTGACTATACTTAGTTACTTTATGAGATAAGTTTTTATATTATAACCTAAAAATAGACTGTTTTTTCATTAGCTGAGAGCTGTTTTCAGCCAAGTGAATATTTCTGATGTTCATAGCTCGGGGTTTTTCCCATTAAATATGTGTACCTAAAAAATTAGAACATTCAGTGAAAGAAAGTGTTCTGGGAAAACTATGAAACTCTACATCAGTCTGTTCACTGGCTGAATAATATAACAATTGTTGACTACTGAGTCATTGAATAGATGTGATATTGACTGGAGAATGCCAATATTGATCTCTGCTATTGCCTTGGTCAATATTGGTATATTGGTATTCTCCAATGGATATTTTTGTTTGTTTGTGTTGAGGTTTTACAGCCCAGTCAAACCAATGGGGTCATGTCAAGTGTGATCAGTTTACCTAACCACATGTTTACTGGGCAGGCTTAGTCCTCAAAGCAGTTTACCAGTATTGTGCACATTCTTTTGCCAGAAACTGACAACTGCCCTTCTTGAATCAGTGGAAGGGAGAGAATGACCGTAGAAAATATTTCACGATCAATCTCCACAAAAGAATATTGCTGACCTCGGCGGGGGTTGAACCCGCGACCTCCTGGTCTCCAGTCAGACGGCACATCCAACTGAGCCACCGAGGCCAGCTCCAGTGGCTATCACATCATATTCAATGACTCAATAGTCAATAATTGTATAATGTTGTTGAATTAATCTTGTCCCTTGCCGAGTTTCAGTGATCACAAATGTATTATTAATTATTGATGAATTTAAAATTAAAGTATTTCCATTTTATCTTCGAACTAGCATAAAAATCTTTGAGGTCTAACATACCACTTTTAAAGCTTTAAAAAATAAGCTTAGCTAAGTTTTTATGTTGTTGATTAAATGTTGTTCCTTGCCAAGTTTAAGTGATCACAGATTTGTTCTTAATTATTGATGAATTTAAAACAAAACTGATTTCCATTTTATCTTTGAACTTGCATAAAAATGTTTGATGTCTAGAATGTCATTTTAAAGCTTTAAAAAATACTCTAAATTTTTATGTTGTTGTTTAAATGTTGTCCCTTGCCAAGTTTCAGTGATCACAAATGTGTTCTTAATTATTGATGAATTTAAAATTAAATTATTTCCATTTTATCTTCAAACTAGCATAAAAATCTTTGATGTCTAGAATGTCACTTTTAAAGCTTTAAAAAAAATACTCTTAGCTAACCTTTTTAATAAAACCGCATCATTTATGTTTTCATGCACTGAAAATTATTTGTTGAATATAAAATCATAGAGTTGAAACTTGGTTAGCAGAAAAATAAAAATTTAGTTAAAGACATTCCACTCTACTCAAATTGGGCCACAAGAAAAAAGATGTCTTTGAACATGTGCAAAGTGCACATTATTGCATAACAGCCTTGCATTAACCGGCGAAAAGCCGTGTATTAACAAGGCAATTCATGCCCTGTTAATGCACGGCTACGCAACTTTCAATATGACCGTACCAGGGCCACAGATTTGCTGCCATTACGAGGTGTACTGCCCGGCCCTAGAACAAGCATAGTTGGTGGAAATTGCATTCGCGAGACATCAGTGAAAAAGCAACACAAAACAGTGCAAGAAATAACGCGAAATGTAGCCAAAGTTTTCAGTTTTTATGCAATAATAGTGATCAAACATGGTTTTTCAACGCATCAACATTCGCCAGGTCCCTAGGGAGGTGTTGAAAACTGCGGCCTCCGGCCTCGGTTTTCAACACCTCCCTCGGGACCTGGCGAATGTTAATGCATGAAAAACCATGTTTGATCCTCATATTCATCCCGTGCACAGACTCGCATTCATCCCATACAAGTGCAAAGGCTCATCTGGTATTTGCTCTCCACTGGTAATTCTATAGTATCCAATGGTTCTGTTAGCAGTCAATGAAGGCTCTGATCAGACTGTGCAGATGCCCAGGCTAAGCTGGGACTTCACTGTTCATACATGCCTAAAGGCATGTTTCACACGGTGTGGCCCTATTAAGTAATCATATTTCTTTCATCAATTTTAAAACTAGAGCATGACAGAGAAATTAGTTGGCATATGCAAACAGTCTATGGGGGTCTCAAATGCTTATCTGATGATGGGCAGGTTTAGTCCTCTTGCGGTTTACCAGTATTGTGCACATTAATTCTTTTGTCTGAAACTGACAACTGCCCTTCTTGAATCAGCAGAAAGGAGAGAATGACCGTAGAAAATATTTCATGATCAATCTCCGCGAAAGAACTTTGATGACCTGGTGGGAGTTGAACTTGCAACCTCCTGGTCACAAGTGGGACGTGCATCCATCTGAGCCAACTGTTTTAACAGTAGTAGTAATGCTAAATAAATGTCAAAACCTGTTTTGGCAAAAAATAACAAAGATATTTCAGTATGTGAACTGCTTAAAATTTTACTGCTAAGTGTGTTAGCATCCCCACATGGCCAAGACATTTAGCGCTTGCATTAGCGCTTGCATACACCTCTTGCTCTGCCTAACTCAGAATTCCTTTATTTTAAATTAATCTTTACTGCATTCTGGGCTTATTCAGCAGATGACAAATTGTGAAGATATTTTTATTTTCCCAGAAAACAAATTTTGTCATTTCATGCAAACTGTCTCCAATGCAAACAATTTAGATGAAATGACAAAACCTGTTTTCTGGAAAAATAAGAAAACTATTTTAAAATGTCATCTGATGAATTTTTTACACATAGCGCTAAGCATTAAAAACACGGAAAACCCTGTAACCAGACCAAAGCCATTCTAGACAATTAAAAAAATTAAGATATTAGAAGATGACTGTTTCAAAATTAATGTGAATGAAAATGCATCAAAATATGAACAATGGATTCAAAATTGAATGAAATGAGTTTTTTTCAATCTTTAAAATTATGATATCAAAATATGAAAATGGTATTTTTTTGGCATAAGTAATCCTGATCTGATATGATAAAGACACTCGGCTTCTTCCTTGCCATATAAAAGTAATTTGAGTTGATGTACACATAAAGTATGAGATCTGCTCTGTTCAGACTAGCAGCTTCCCTGCACGTGCAAGTGAATAATTAAGCAGACAGTCAGGGTGCAATTTAAGCTGTGATTTCAAACCCATCTATGCATTCCCAATACCGGCCATTTTTTGAAAATCTGGTGGTTCCGGCGGGTGGCACAAAATACAAGTCCTGATGCTCATCATGAAAATACACCTATATTATTTTGACCCCCTCGAACCCCACTTTTATATAGTAAAACTGGGGTTTACAGGGGTATACCTTATTTTTCTTATTTCTGCTCAAAAACATAGATTGTGGATATTCGTTAGAACTATCTCGCCGAGCGGTTCTAACGAGTACCCACAATCTATGTTTTGAGTAGAAATATTAAAAATATCAGAATTTTTATCTGAAATTTTCATTTTTTGGTGGTAAAATATTCAATGTATTTGAATAGGCGTGTTTTCGTAATGTTTTCTGACTCAAAAGTGTGCTACCACTTTATTTTGAGCTGCATTGTACTACACTGACTGGTTTCCTGTGTCTGCAGATAACCTGTTTTTCTTCTTTCTTTTTTTTCAGTGGTTCCAAACAATTGATTGTTCTCGGGCTAACATAGCCAACCCTCTTTATACAGACACTCGATACAATGACAAAATTCATTATAATGACAATCTGAATGTCACAAAACCTTCACTCAAAGAGCTGACAGTTAATGAGAAATTATGCAAGAATAATGCATTAAAAACTTCAAGCAACTTATGTTTTGGATATTTGTTAGAATTGCCTCACTTATAGAGGCAATTCTAACAAATATCCAAAACATATGTTCCATGAGGAAATAAGAATAAAAAAAAGGTCTATCTTACACATTATTCTGTCCATTAAGGAGTCTTTACAACAAGTCATTTTAATGGCAATATCTATGCTGTCGTTGTAACATGGGATCACTGTACATGCCTGGAAATGGCACCGTTTTCCTGGCTGCTCTCATCAGAGGAAAAGCAAAGCTGCATCACATTTAATAAAAGCAAGTGACTTCTGTGGCAAGCACAGAACAAATGCTTTGTCAGAACTGATAAAAACATCACAAAAACATACCTATATAATTTTGACCCCCTTAAACCCCACCTTCATGTAGTAAAACTGGGGTTTACAGGGGTATGCATTATTTTCTTATTTCTGCTCAAAACGTAGATTGTGGGTACTCGTTAGAACCGCCTCGGCGAGGCGGTTCTAACGAGTACCCACAATCTATGTTTTGAGCAGAAATATGAAAAATATTAGAATTTTTTATCTGAAAATTATCATTTTTTGGCGGTAAAATTTTCAGTATATTTGAATAGGCATGTTTTCGTAATGCAAGCAAGAAAAAGTGAACAGAACTTGGGTATGACTTAGCAGTAAAAATGCACAATGGAATATGCCTTGCAGAGATTTTCACTCGATGCTCTCTGTACTGAAATAGTTAGTTCTGCCAGAGCAAATCACATTCTGAGATTATAAACAGAAATAAAATATTTAATGCCAAGGAAATAATTACTGAACACATAAATTAGATTCGGCATGGAATGTACTGTTCCAAACATTTCAAAGTCATGAAATAAATAAAACTCTGAAAGTATTTACGGTAGATGTCCTAGAATTGTGTACCCCAAAGGCGGGGGGGGGGGGGGGGGGGGGGGGGGGGGGGGGGGGGGGGGGGGGGATATAATTCAGTCTTTGAAATTTTAGGACATTTACTGTACTACTTATTCAGGCTACACTTTCAGCTGAGAAAACTGTTTTCACCTCCCTTTGAAAATGAATCTTTTGTGCAAGGAGAAATTTGCTCTCACTGGGAGCAAATTCTTTCTTTTAAAGATCAAATGGCGAAATTTTTACTTTTTCAATGGAATTGTTATATACTGATATTGTGATACAGCTGCTAATGTGAATAATTTTGCCAAAAACCGCATAAAAAAAATTCCGATCCATCGCGAAGTTATGCCAGCTGAAAGTACATTTGGACATTTTTCACATCCAAAAAACTTCACTGCTATAAATAGAAATATAGCCCACAATGCTATATTTATATCCCACAATGCAACATTCTGTGAGCTGTTTGTAAAATGTTTGGAAAGGTCAAAATGTCTCAAGTTCAAATCGTTTTAACTCGGAAACTAACTGGAATTTTTGCATGCGGTTTTCTGTATGATGCTCCCTGAAACAATGCCTTTAAGGCTATAATGGAGAAACAAGAATATAAATCTTTGTTGTTTGATCTTTAAGAATTAGACTCCTTTTCACTAGAATGATGCAAAGACTTAGACTCCTTATCAGTAGGAGCCTGATATGCAGAAATGCTAACAAAGTCCCAAAAAATTGTCTATCTTCCAAACATCAAAGAATATAGCTTATTTGTTTGTGCTGACGACCCAGACAACCCATTAGGGTCATGTTGAGTGTGATCAGATTACTTGACCACACTTTTTCCTGGGCAGGCTTAGTCCTCTAAGTGGTTAACCCATATTAAGAATATTCTTTCGTCAGAAACCGACTTGATTCAGCAGAAAGGAGAGAATGACTGTAGAAAATATTTCATAATCTCCACGAAAAAATGTTGCCATCCTTGGCGGTGATCAACCCCGTGAACTCCCGATTACTAGTCGGGATGCTCATCCTACTGAGTTACTAAGGCCAGCACTTGACTTCTGCACACCATGCCCTTTCTGATTTTTTTTTTTTTTTGTTTTACGGCCCTTTCAAAACTATTTCACTTTTATCGAGCTGACCGTTCATCAAAGGTGGTCAAAAACCGAAGAACTCGGGAGGGGGGGGGAGGGGGGGGGGGGGGGGGGGGAACCACCTGACCATCCGTAAGCAGAACTTGGCTTTCCCATGTGACCCGATCGAGGCTCGAACCACAGCGGTGAGAAACCTAATGGATTAAGAGTCAACTCTCCTATCCACTAGGCCACGGGGGCCTGAAGCTCCTTCTGAATACAGGTATACTCTAAAAAGAATCTGCTCCCTAGTGGAACAAATTCTTAATTTTAAAATGGGCACCTTTTCAAAAGGGACAAAAACAATTTTTCCAGAGTTATCTCCCATGAAACTGTATCCATTCCTCTGAACACTTTGCATGCTGAGTAAAAATTTCAGCAGACGACAGTTTTCATTATTTTCTTTGTTTACCCAGAAAATAGGATTTGATATTTAAAGATCAAATCCTATTTTCTGGGAAAAATAAGAAAAATATCTTCAATTTGTCATCTGCTGAATTTGCCCATGGCACCGTAAGTGTTAAAGATAAGTATAATTTACTCCAAATAAAACCTGACATAATTACCTTAAATTTTCAGACAAAATTTCTCCATTAAACTAAGGAGACACATATCATGTTGCTATTGGCTGTACTATCGTTGCATGCATAAGCAAAAAGTGCCTCCGAGCATGTGCAAAAGGTGGCGATTCTCACCATCTTGCAGATGAACAAAGCTCTCATCCGGGCCTTTGCTCTCCATTGATATATTATATAATATCCAATGATTCTGTTAGCAGACCCTGATGGTCCTGATCAGACTGCATTAATACACAGGCTGATCTGAGCCTTCACTGTCTGCGTATGTCTGAAGACAGGTTTTTGCATGGCGTGGCCAAGGTACTTTTTTCTTTTCACATTGCAACATACAGTATGGGGTTAACCCATTGTAGTCGGGAGACCCGTAAAAGGATAATTGGCAAACAGTGCAGACCCTGATCAGACGCTGCAGAATGCAGTGTCTGATCAGGGTCTCCACTATTTGCAAACAGTTTAGCTATTTTTCTCTAGGAATATGTAAATCTCACAGCCTGATCTCCATAAAATTGAAAGTGGACTTCCAATATGTAATGTGGGAAAGTCTATTCAGTCTACAATGGTTTAAAGTGTCTGAATATTAGGGTAATTATGTTTGATGGTAAATGAAAGACTGTTCGTACGAATACGTCAACTAATTATGAAATAAAGAAAAAAACACACCTCCTATTTACAAATAAGAAACTGAAAGACTGTTGAAAATAAGTAAGACTAGCACATCTAATAAGCCCAGTTATTTCAAGCGGAAAATTATGAAGCCCCCTGACTTGCACTGAATCCTATAAAATATTAAAGAATTCAAATTACAATTTCTATGTTGCACTAGATGAAGAAAAATATTAGGCCATTTTGATGTCTGTGATGCATGAAGCCTCATGGTTTTCATCAACAAGTGCAAGCCAAAACTCTGAATTTCTATTCTCATATCTAAATTTTATTTTATTTGTCCAATTTTTGGTAGTATTCTACCTAACAGGAAAAATATTGTTCCTAATACCTGAGGTTAAAGTTTTGTGTTTGTGTTGAAGTTTTACGGCCCAGTCAACCTAATGGGGTCATGTCGAGCGCGGTCAGTTTACCTAACCACACGTTTACTGGGCAGGCTTAGTCCTCTAAGCCGTTAACCAGTATTGTGCACATTCTTTCGCCAGAAACTGACAACTGCCCTTCTTGAATCAGCGGAAGGGAGAGAATGACCGTAGAAAATATTTCATGATCAATCTCCACGAAAGAATGTTGCCGACCTGGAAAAGCTAGAAGGCAAAATTTGCCCACTATGTCATGGCAATATGTGTGCAACAACAAAAAAACTCAGAAAACAAAAAAATTATTGGCCAGTATTCTCAAATAATATTCTTTGTCTTCCTGGCTTGACATTGTTTTTCATCAACAAATGAAATGCATTAGAAAGTTATGCTTCATTTAAGAAGTAAACCTATAACTATTTGCCTGAAGTATTCAGACAGATAGGACAAAGCGTCTGTGGTGAGAATTGTCGCTAATAAGCAATCTTGAAATCTAAAAATTCAGTCCAAAGAATTACACTACAACCTCTTTATAACACGGTTCGTTATAACATGAGTTTGGATGTAACACAATTCAAAGATGGATCCCAAAAATGTATAGATTAAATTGAAAAATGACCATAAATGGTCATTTTTTAATATAATCTATACATTTTTGTTTGGATATAACTTGGGTTGTTTAACTAACATGGTTTATGCTATGGACACCAACAGTAGTGTTATAAATAGGTTGTGGTGTACTACTAAATTTTCTTATTTATCAATAAAAACATAATCAGAAGCACTTCTAATGAATATCCCTAACATTTTTTCATTGAGAAATAAGAAAAATATTACTTTTTGGTTGAAAAAAAACAAACAAACATATCTGGTGCTATGACCATGCTTGAGATAACTGGGCACACAGTTCAAACAAATGAAAAATTACAAATTAAATAAACCAACACAACAATACAGCACTTGCCATGTTTGTCAAAAGAAGTATGCACCAAAATTTTCTTTATATATGTTATTTACATAAAGATAAACAACAGAGCAAAAACTGAAAGACTTGTAAATAAACACAAAAGTCACAATAAACACACTACATAAAATGCAAAACTGACCAAACAGCAAGAACATCGCAAGGAATGTAAAGATCATTCTAATGGACTTGTGTATGTAACGTGACGTCTGATTGGATAATGTCAAAAATTTGCGACAGTATATAGCGATATACTGTCGTAAATCCGAGGTCATCGTGTAACGTCGCTTCTCATTGGCTGGCATTTGGTTTTACGCAGCTCATAGCACTTGTCACTTTTCAACAGAAAAAAAATAAATTAATGCATTAGAATGGGGATAACTGCATTCAAATTTGTCATTTGGGGAAGTAAATGGGCGGTTTTACAGTCGCAAATTACGCTTTACTGCTTCGCTGATGCTTCACAGTAAAACAAAATTTCCAACTTATAAATATTTGCCTGAAGTATTCAGACAGATAAGACCAAGCAAGCAGTGTCCATTGTAAAACCGCCGATTTACCTCCCTCAAATGACAAATTTGAAAGCAGTTATCCCCAAACTGAGTACAAATACAAGACAAAGTGAGAAAATGAACCTTTCGACATGCGCCCTGCAAAGACTCTGATCAGTCTCCCTGTCTGCACATAGCTACAGTTGAAGGGGTATCCAGATACTATCTCATCTCTCCTCAAAAACGTTCATTATTGCATAAAAAGCAGTGTCGCACGTTTTTAAAAGCTGTGCATTAACTGACGAAAAGCCGTGTATTAACAAGGCAATTCACGCACTGTTAATGCACGGCTACACAACTTTCAATATGCTCCTACTGGGGCCACAGAATTGCTGCCATCACGAGATGTGTACTGCCCTGCCCTATAACGGGCATAGTCCATGCAAACAGCGTTTGCGCGCATCGGGGAAAAGGCGAAACAAAATAGTGCAAGAAATAATGCGAAATGTAGCAAATGTTTTCAGTTTTTATGCAATAATAGCGATTGAACATGGTTTTCCAATGCATTAACATTCGCAAGGTCCCTTGGGAGGAGTTGAAAACCACGGCCTTCGGCCTCGGTTTTCAACACCTCCCACGGACCTGGCAAATGTTAATGCATGAAAAACCATGTTTGATCCCTACATTGAGGGCCTTCTCATGAGAACCCACAACACAGGTTTTCATGAAGACATCAGAAAATATCCATGCTTTCTGGTTGTAAATAGTGCTATCAATACATGCCATAAGCTGTGGACTAAAATCTGCCAGATAAGGCAAAATTTTCGGGGAGACTTTACAAAATTCTGTGAGATTTTCTTAAACATCACTTTGGAGCTTCCCCAATATACATGTAGTCTAAAGTCTTTTTTTTCACGTGAAAAGCTTGTGAAAACTACAACAGTGTGTGACTTATGTTTACTTCTTCATAAAATCTGTTGTAACCTGGTCTGAAAATTCTGTGAGATTTTAATATTTCATGGGGTCATTTCATTTGAATCATCCTATCAAATAAAGATATATGTACATGTATATAAGCACTATATATCTAGCACAGTTGATTAATGTGTTGGGGTTTAACTCTTCTCTTGCTGAGCACAACATGCCCTGTCTTAGCAAACAGTGAAGAAGCCAACTGATCTGGATCTGCACTGTTTGTCATTAATTATGAATTTCTATCAAAACCTCGGATCAAGTAATCTGATTGGCTGCAAAAAAGAAGTGGGAGTGGCATGTTAAATTATTCAGCATGACAAGGGTTAACGACTTGTTGTCTCCCAGGGAAAGGGATAAGAGAGATATATTAGAAGAGAAGATGAAAGAGAGGGACAGGGGAGAAAGAGGAAAATGAATGAAAGTAAAGAAACAGAAGAAATAAAAACAGTCCCCACCACTCCCCGCTCTATCTTTACTGGCTACATGGGTAGCAGGCCATGCCCAACTTTAAACCAAACTCAACCGGATGCCCCAGAGACGCAAGACACACAATACCTTTGCCTCACCCAATCACCCCCTGCACACTTGATTAACAGCACCAAATGCTTTTGTTTTGATTTAAAAAAGAAACACTAATTTAAAAGCACCAGCCATAGGTCTTGATATGAATGGGTTTCAGGTAAATACTTTTCTTATTTCTCCATGAAAACGTTTGTGTTGTGTTGAGGTTTTACGACCCAGTCAACCCAATGGGGTCATGTCAAGCGCAGCCAGTTTCCCTAACCACACGTTTACTGGGCAGGCTTAGTCCTCTAATCGGTTAACCAGTATTGTGCACATTCTTTCGCCAGAAACTGACAACTGCCCTTCTTGAATCAGCTGAAGGGAGAGAATGACCGTAGAAAATATTTCATGATCAATCTCCACGAAAGAATGTTGCCGACCTCGGCGGGGGTTGAACCTGCGACCTCCTGGTCTCCAGTCGCATCCAACTGAGCCACCAAGGCCGGCTCCATGAAAACATGTTGTGGGTACTCATTAGAAGTGCCTCACTGAGGCACTTCTAATGAGTACTCACACTATATGTTTTCGTGGAGAAATCAGAAAATATTAATACTTTTGGGTTGAAAAAAGCATCTTATTAAAAGCTATCAACTGACTATCTGTCTTTGAACACACAAATTTAGCCAGCCTTGGTGGCTCAGTTGGATGCGATGTCCGACTGGAGACCAGGAGGTCGCGGGTTCAACCCCCGCCGAGGTCGGCAATATTCTTTCGTGGAGATTGATCATGAAATATTTTCTACGGTCATTCTCTCCCTTCCACTGATTCAAGAAGGGCAGTTGCCAGTTTCTAGCAAAAGAATGTGCACAATACTGGTTAACCGCTTAGAGGACTAAGCCTGTCAAGTAAACGTGTGGTTAGGTAAACTGACCGCGCTCGACATGACCCCATTGGGTTGACTGGGCCGTAAAACCTCAACACAAACAAAGCAATTCATATCTGAAAGCTCATACTTGTTCTGTGTGGTAATCTGGGGAAGTGTACCTGCAGAGTGCATAGTGAAGACTTAGATCAGTCTATGCAGTCTGATCAGAATCTTAACTGTCCAGCTGCAGAAGATGCAGATCCTTCTTTTGCTTTCGTTTGGGAGTTTAATGGCCCAGTCAACATTTCTGGTCATGCCAAGCTGATCAGTTTACCTACCACAAACACAAATTGATTAACCGCTTAGGGACTACTAAGCCTGCCCTGGGCAGGCTTAGTAGTCCCTAAGCGGTTAACCAATTTGTGTTTGTGTTCAGCATGTATTTGTGTGCTGAAGAGTCTAAAGCCTACTGGATGAGTGACAATCAGTGTGTATTTTATCTAGAGCTAGAATATAAGATTAGACTATGCAGCTATACAGACTGGTCAGGGTCTATACTGGTCAGATATGTCAACAGGTTCAAGCCCTCAGGATTCTGTAGAAAATTCTACAGACAACATGCATTTATTACCTTATTTTTCCCTGAAAATGAGGTATGACATTTCACTTGAATCATCATATCTAATAAAAGAAACATTCTAATGAAATACATGCCCAAATGCCAGGAAAAAAATATGTTTGTTTGTGTTGAGGTTTTACGGCCCAGTCAACCCAATAGGGTCATGTCAAGCGCGGTCAGTTTACCTAGCCACACGTTTACTGGGCAGGCTTAGTCCTCTAAGCGGTTAACCAGTATTGTGCACATTCTTTCGCCAGAAACTGACAACTGCCCTTCTTGAATCAGCGGAAGGGAGAGAATGACCGTAGAAATTATTTCATGATCAATCTCCACGAAAGAATGTTGCTGACCTCGGCGGGGGTTGAGCCCGCGACCTTCTGGTCTCCAGTCGGAGGGCGCATCCAACTGAGCCACCGAGGCCGGCCAGGAAAAATATGGACTATATTTTTAAGGTGATGGATATACATTCAAAGGACATCACTCTAAAGGTATTAGCCTTCTTTCTCAAAGTAGGGCTTTTTCTTTACTAGTAGCCCTACACAATGAAAGCAGTTCTGGAGTCTTCTTGTGTAGCCCCTTTTTGAGAAAGAATTTTGTTTTACCAGAAAAGAAGTCTTTTCTAGTGGAATGATCACTCTTTAAAATGCATGACAAACTTTCAGCTTAGGAGTGCTCTCCCTTTAATGAATATCCATTCATATTAAAATGTCTACCGATATGCGAATTCTATATCCTTACGGCATATAATCTTACATTCAGCTATGAATCTGGGCCCAGTTGTTCAAAGCTAACGACATCGTTAGTTAACGATTCGTTAAAATTTACATCGAGTGATACCCAAAATATGCTGAAATTTTTTGCTGAAAAAAATGTGAGTAGCTTTTGCAGTGCAAAAGCTACTCACATTTTTTCAGCAAAAAATATCAGAATATTGTATATTGAATCCGCTAAAACAGTTAACGAAATGACCCTTAACGAGCTCGTAAAGCTAACGACGCTTTGAACAACTGGGCCCTGTATGCTAAATTTTTGTATATTCAGTCTCAAAGTTTTGTTGTCATGTATAACAGAATACAGAATACTTGTATCATACTGGGTATTTCTGCGATCCTGTTGACCATGTTGTATCAACTTTATGCATTCATAAACTTAGATAAGTTCTAAAGAAGGCCGAGTAAGTTCTAAAGCTGGCCCAATAAGTTCTACAGCATGCCCAATAAGTTCTACAGAAGGAGCAGTAAGTTCTAAAGCAGACCCAGTAAGTAAGTTCTCTAGCAGGCCCAGTACTACAGCAGGACCAGTAAGTTCTATTGCAGGCCTAGTAAGTTCTAATGCAGGCCCATTAAGCGCCAACCTCATATCAAACCCACATTAGCATGGCCCTTGGTGTTACGGGAGAGAGGTTTGTGGTTGCGGAGTGCATCTGGCTCGTGTTTCCAGTACCAGCAGGTACGGCAGAAGTACTTGAAGCACTGTAAATCTCGGCAGAAGTAGGGCCCCGGTTGTAGACCACATAAAGAACAGATGGAATCTTCCAGGTAGGGGTCAATCTGAATCTGTAAGCAAAGCAAAAAAAAAAAATCAGCTTGGGCAGTAGGCAGGATAGTAGATAAGGGAAGTATGTAAGTTAAGGCCAAATAAAAAAAAAATTGTGTGTTTAGGGTAACATGTTAAAAACAAATGGGTCCATGGGCTACTACACTCACCAGAGCTTGTGGGCGAGCAAATCCGCTTCTGCCACCTTAAACCTTTGCATTCAAAACTTGCACTTTATACTTTTATTTTTCAGTATTTAAATTTTGATACAAGTTGCTTACTTTTCATATTTAAAATTAGGTCAAGGTCAGCCAATGTTCACCATCTGAAAATCTGGTAGGGTCAGAGTCCTCAAAGCTGAATACCAGTTTCAAGGTCTTCAGCCTTTCAAGTCCTGAGAAAAAAATTTCAAACGTTTCTTGCCATATATTGGCATGGTGAATATCTTGATCATTTGACCCAAATCCGTTAACTTTCATTCCCCCATTCCACAGGGGCTCAACATGTAATCTGGTCTCAATCAGCCTTGCAATTTTGGAGGAAAAGATAAAAATAATGAATCTGAGGCATCCAGGACAAAACTCAGTAAATGACCTTGACCTTTGCTGGTTATAAAAGTTCATAATTATATCAACTTTTGACATGATAGGCTATAAAAAATTCATATAAAGGCTATAAAAAATTCATATAAATCCAGAGTTTTGCCTTTTTCCCATACAAAAGCCTAAATGACTAAATTAGGTCAAGATCCACCAAGGGTCACCATTTGATCAGATTTAGTAGAGCCCGTGTGCCCAATGGTGCATATTAGTTTCAAGGTCATTGACCATTCTGTTCCTGGGAATTCTATAGTCTGCTATAAATTTTCTTTGCACTTTAGATTTAACTTATTCAGGCTTGGATGTTTTATTTGGATTTAAATGCATAGCTACAGATAAGAGGGGGTATCCACATAATATCTTTCTTATTTCTCCACGAAAACATATGTTGTGGGTACTCATTAGAAGCGCCTCAGCGAGGCGCTTCTAATGAGTACCACAACATATGTTTTCGTGGAGAAATAAGAAAGATATCAAAATTTTTTGAATGAAAAAAATGCCTTATCTGTTGCTGTGTTTAATGACCCAGTCAACACTAATAAAGCCCTGTCTAGCTGGACGGTTCACTTAACCACACTTTTCCTGGACAGGCTTCTTCCTCTAAGCAGTTAACCAGTACTTTTGCACTGAAAACTGCCCTTCTTAAATCAGCTGCAGACAGGGAATGGACATTCGAACTTGTGTGATCCTTGAATGATGATGATGATGATTTGGTGTTTTACATCCAACCAATAAGACGCAAATTCCACTGAGCCATTGAGCCCTGCTAAACAGGCTTATAGACTGACAAGAGTCAGAACTGTCTGCTGACAGAATCCTTGGATAATGCACTTACCTTCTTTGTAAATTTTGGTGTTTTGATTTCAACAAATGCAGCTTGTACAGCCTTCATGTAGCTCCGCCTACTGCTGAATGTGACACGCCCACTTCCTGTAAACAAATCCAATACAGTCAAACCTGTCCTTACCCTTTGTAGACTGATTGGACTCCCCACACTATATATTGGAAGAGTCCAATTTCAATTTTAGGTAGGTGAGGCTACGAGATTTAGGTATTCCTACAGAAAAAATGTTGGACTACTTGCAAACAGTGAAGACCCAGATCAGATGCACTGTTTGCCAAATACCCTTTTAGGGGTCTCCCGACTATAATGAGTTAATTAAGCAAGCAGCTATGGGAAATGGCAAAATTGCTTGCTTAAGACAGGAGCTTGCTTAATAGAGGTTCAACTGAAACCCAATTAAAACTGTTTTGTTCCAACCATGGGTATTCATTAGGTAGCTTTTATTTATGTTACTAGAATGTTCAATACACAAAAGATATCTGATAATAAAGGTTTATAAATCTAATCAGCAAATTAAACAAATATCCTTTGATGATTTACCCAGTTTTTTTAATTTTTCTTAATTTCTTACCTTAATTAACACTTACTATGCTACTTTTTTTTTTTTTTTGATTTGGGTTTTATGGCCCTTTCAAGAATATTTCACTTATATCGAGCCGATATTATGGCCCTTTCAAGAATATTTCACTTATATCGAGCCGATCGTTCATCAAAAGTGGGCGAAAACTGGGAAACCCGGGGAAAAACCATCTGACCATCCGTAAGCAGAACTTGGCTTTCCCACATGTGACCCGAGCAAGGATCGAACCGCAGCGGTGAGAAACCTGGGCCCAGTTGTTCAAAGCTAACGACGTCGTTAGTTAACGATTCGTTAAAATTTACATCGAGTGATATGCAAATATGCTGAAATTTTTTGCTGAAAAAATGTGAGCAGCTTTTGCACTGAATTTATCAGAATAATGTATATTGAATCCGCTAAAACAGTTAACGAAATGACCCTTAACGACGCTTTGAACAACTGGGCCCTGGTGGATTCGGAGTCAACTCTCCTATCCACTAGGCTACCAGGGCCCGCTACTATGCTATGGGTAGATTCAGCAGAAAACAAACTGATGATTTTTTTTTTTTCCCTAGAAAAAAAGAATCTGACACTTCATGCAAACTGTCTCCTTAGGACACAGTTTGCACGAAGTGCCAAATCCTGTTTTCTGGAAAAAAAAGAAGAAAAATATTTCAAAATGTCATCTGCTGAAATTTTTACCTAGCATGCAAAGTGTTAATATGGTAGGATTAGCAGGACTTGTCAACGTCATGGCACATCGCATTGTTTAACTATAATTTTCTCACCTCTGCTAAGTGGCAAACAAACTGTTATTATCCATTAATTGACTGCCTCTGCTAAATTACATTTGTATGCGGTTTAAAACAATGGTCGGCAACTAGCTTACTTTCCTTTTGACGTAGGACTTTGAAGACATTTAACTGGTTACCGGTCTCACTACACTGAATTCAAATATATACCGGGATCCAGCACATAAAAATAATATACCTGTTAATTTCCCTCTGTTGAGCTGCTGAGTCTCACTAATCAATGAAATTGCTGGCCTCAGCGCACCAAACTTTTACACTGATGTGCCAAAAATAAAAGATACAGCCGCAAAATAAAGGTAGCTAAAAAAAAAGGGTTTATGCAATTTTGGATAGTGGAATCTCCACTAATGGTCACCTCCAATGAGCGGTCACCTCCCGTTAGCGGCCATTTTTTATATTCCTCCCACACCCCCCTCGAGGAGTTTTCCTATATACACCACAAACTCTTAACACTATTGTTGGAGTCCAAAGCATAAACCGTGTTAGTTATACAACTGTGTTATATCCAAACAAAATGTATAGATTATATAGAAAAATGACCATTTATGGTCATTTTTCTATATAATCTATACATTTTTGGGATCCCATCTTTGAACCGTGTTGTATCCAAAACCGTCTTATAACGAACTATGTTATAAAGAGGTTAATGTGTATTTTACCTCTGATAAACGGTCACCTTCCTCCTTTGGTCAGTGGCCATCTTAATTTATTTTATGGCCAAAATCCTTCCGTTAAACAGTCAACTGACAGAGAGTCGGAAATCCGGCAGTACAGAAATCAGAAGTAGGAAAACAAAAATTCATGGAAATCGCATCTCGCATAAAAAAACTCAAAAAACTAGAAATGTGTCCACAGTACACTGACCCCCGCTGTGGGGTACCTGACCATAAAACTGCAAAATTCTATCTTGTACAAATACCTTAACCTGAATCTAACAGGATCATGTACGTACGTATGTAACATAAGTACGTATGTACACATTCGTACAGAAGGACGTACATTCGTACGCAGGTACCCACGTACACACATACGGAAAACATCCGATGCGGGGGCATAAAAAGAAAAGAATGAAAATAGAGAAATACATTTTTATTTATTGACAAAAAACAAAAATACGATAATTATGATAATATTTACATTGAATAGATATTTACAATATTTCCCCTATAGAGGAACCCATTCAATTTCATTCTGGAATGAGATCTACTCTGAAAGGAAAAGAAAATTCATCACTGAACCACTTTTCAATAGCGGATATGTGTAAAAAAAAAAACCTTTTCAGTAGGAGATATGTGTAAAGAAAACCACTTTTCAGTAGGAGGTATGTGTAAAGAAAACCACTTTTCAGTAGGAGATATGTGTAAAGAAAACCACTTTTCATAGGAGATATGTGTAAAGAAAACCACTTTTCAGTAGGAGATATGTGTAAAGAAAAGGAGGAAAGGAAACAGGAAGTAACAAAAAGTGTCTCCCTTGTAAATAAGAGCTGTTGCAGAACAAAGTAGCTTGTCTAAATGGCATTTTGCCTTTAAAAACTTTAACTTAAACCTTTTTTTGTTTGTTTGTTTGTGTTTTACATTCCTTTTAAGAATATTTCACTTATATCAAGACGATCATTCATCAAAGGTGGGCAAAGACCAGAGAACCCGGTGAAAACCCATCTGACTATCCGTAAGCAGTACTTGGCTTTCCCACATGTGACTAAGCAAGGCTCGAACCATAGCAGTGAGAAACCTAATGGATTAAGGTCACCCAAGTGGTCGAGATAGAACTTCAGACCGGTACCTAACATCAGGGCAAGTATGGATCACTTCCATCTAAAGGTTCTGGAGATATAGCCTTTTAAAAACTTTAACCAATGCCAACACTGTGAAAATTGCTAAAGTTCTATCTATACTTACGTTCAGGTGAGCTAAAAATGGTGGCAACTACCATGCATATCAATATTAGGATTAAACTGATCAGGGTGTACACTACAGTTGAACTTCAACGGCTGAAACATCTTTGGAACCATGGAAAATTGTTCGAGACATGGGTAGTTTGAACCACTGAGGGTTAATCATAGTGCCAGGTCAGGAAGCAAATGGCGATAATTTAGGGGAGTCTTTTAGATCTTGTATACAATAATTGTATGTTGAGTGTACTCATTCTAATAAGTACACACAACATACAATTTCATGATAATGTAAGAAAATTTCCTTAAATATTTGTTTTCTGAAGCTATCAGAAGAATTTTGTAGGGATTCGAAAACAAGTTTGAATTAGCCATGGTAAACCAGCCATCAGTGTTTGAGCTATTGAGGTTTGAATGTATTTACCATCCGTAGTCAAATATTCAGACCTAAGTTTTAGGTAATTGATTGATTGTGTTGGGATGGATGGATATTTTATTTATAGACGCTCAACCCTAAAAGGGCATATAGCGTCTAATAATTTTTATATTATATGAGGATTTTATTTAATGAGAAGTTAAAAATATCTAGGATTGATGTGTTCATTTTAAAAGGATAAAGTATCAATGACTTATTAAAAATACTAGTTATATTTTATTAAAAAGTCCGATCTCTTTAAGGAAGTCGAGTATTTTCTTCGTTGGTATATTATTAAAAAGTTCCTTTATAGTTTTTAAATTAAAATACTTTGTGCGAATATAATTAAATTCTGCACAAGTGATAAGAAAATGTTTGACTGTAAAAGGTTCGTTACAAGGAATGCAGAATGGAGCTTGTTCATTGTTTAAAATATAAGAATGAGTAATTCTAGTGTGTCCAAGTCTACATCTCGTGATTTTTGTTTGTTCTTTTCTGCTGAGATTAGAGAATGTGCATTTGCTTTTAAAATTTGGTTTGATTTCATTTAATTTATTATAAGTTTGTGTTTCCCAAACAGACTGACATTTGTTGTTGATGTATTGACAGACGTTTGATTTAAAGTCGGAGTGAGGAATTTTGAAATTGGTTATTACTAAGGATAATGCAGATTTGGCTTCTGAATCTGCTACTTCATTTCCACGAATATTAACATGGCTGGGAAGCCAACAAAATACAATTTCTTTTGAAGCAGAAAGATAATAATATTTTTTAAGAATTTGCTGAATTAATGGGTTTCTATGGTGTAAATTTTTAAGAGATTTTAATACAGAAAGAGAATCTGAATAAATGATAAACTGTTTTTCAGACTGATCTCTGATATGGTAAAGTGCAATATCAATTGCCTTGGCTTCGGCGGTAAAAATGGAGCTATTATCAGGTAATCTGATACTGTCAGTAAAATTTGGACTAATAACAGAACAAGCAACTTTCTCATCTTGTTTCGAACCATCTGTATAAATTGACAGGTAATGTTTATAATTTGATTTGATTTCTAAAAATTCATTCTTAAAAATATGCGACTCGACTTCTGTTTTATTTTTATGAAGGTCTAAAATAATCTTTGGAAGGTTTAACGTCCATGGCTCTTTTGATGGAAAAGAAAAATGCTGAACATTTTTAATATTGATATTGGCCTCTTCAAGTAACGGTTGTATTCTCAGGCCAAGGGGTTTAATAGCCGTTGGTTTGTTGTTGTAAAATCTTTCATATTTAGGGTTAAAAACACAATCATGAGCTGAATTACGTGGATTGGCGGCTAATTTAGTAACATATTGAAGAGACAATTTCTCTCTTCTTATATACAATGATGGTTCATTTGATTCAGCGTATAAACTTTCGACGGGGGAAGTACGAAAAGCCCCTAGAGCCAGACGTAAACCTTGGTGATGAATAGTATCCAAAGATTTCAAATAAGATTTTCTAGCGGATCCATAAACTATGGATCCATAATCCAGTTTAGATCGAATTAAAGATCTATAAAGATTTAAAAGAACAGTACGACCTCCTCCCCAGTCGGAACTGGAGAGAACTTTAAGAATATCAAGTGCTTTAAGACATTTAGCTTTTAAAGCTTTGATGTGTGGTATAAAAGATAATTTGTTATCGAACAAAAGACCCAGGAATTTTGCTTCACTGACGACTGGAATTGGACTACTGTATATGGTGAGATGAGGATCTAAATGTAGCTGACGTTTCTGACAAAAATGAACGCATTGAGTTTTTGTTTTTGAAAATTTGAAACCATTTTCTGTTGCCCAATTTTCTATATTATTTAAACATCGTTGTAGTTTGAATTCAATGGTTTCCATATTTTTCGATCTAATAAATATTCCAAAATCGTCAACAAAAAGTGAACAATCAAGGTCTTTCACACATTTAACAATATCGTTAATTTTAATGCCAAACAAGGTAGGTGATAAAATGCTTCCCTGTGGTACACCTTGTTCTTGTTTAAATATGTCCGATAACGTATTACCTATTCGAACATTAAATGTTCGATCTGATAAAAAATTTTGAATAAAAAGTGGTAATCGGCCTTTAAGGCCTAATTTATGTAAATCTTTCATGATGCCATGTTTCCATGTAGTATCGTAAGCTTTTTCAAGATCAAAAAATACAGCTACGACATGTTCTTTTTTAATAAAGGCATCACGAATAAAGGATTCCAAACGAATCAAATGATCGTTTGTACAGTTATTTTTTCTGAATCCAGCTTGATATTTTGTTATAAGCTGGTTTGATTCCAAGAACCAAACCAGCCTATCATTAATCATTCTCTCCATTGTTTTACATAAACAACTTGTCAAAGCAATAGGTCTGTAGTTAGTAGCTTCAGTATGATCTTTATTTGGTTTTGGTATAGGTATAATCGTTGCTTTACTCCAGTCTTTTGGAAATTTTCCAGTGATCCAAATATCATTTAAAATATTTAATAAAGTTTTTAAAGCGTTATCGGGTAAATGTTTAAGAATTTGATAATGAATGTCATCAGGACCAGCAGCTGTATCATGAGATTTATGAAGAGCATCTAATAATTCTGAAGCTGTGAATGGTACATTATATTTTTCATGATTTAGTGACGTAAAATTTAGATGCTCTTTCTCTCGTTCCTGTTTTATGTTTTGAAAGGTTTCGGAATAGTTTGCACTAGAAGAGTTTTTCTGAAAATTCTCTCCTAGTGCACTGGAAATATCTTTAGTCGTTGAGCATATATTTCCATTTGATTTAATATGGACATGCTTGTTATTTTTATTTTTGCCAGTAATTTTTCGAATCATGTCCCATATCTTCTTTGCTGGAGTTCTAGAATTAAGTTTGGAGACGTATTGCTGCCAAGATGTTCTTTTAGCCGTTTTTATAGTCTTGCGAGCTTTTGCTCGCATTTGTTTGGCATGGATAAGATTTTCTTTTGTTGGCTGCCTATTGAACTTTCGTCAGGCAGATTTTCTTTTATTTATTGAATTTTTAACATCTTTATTAAACCAAGGTCTATTTCTTTTTGAACGTGTCGAGGATTTTGGAATACATTTTTCGGCTACATGAATTAATGTATCAGTAAAAGCTTGTATATCATCTGCTGTTTTAAACATTTCAGGATTTAATTTTTGATTACATAGCTCCATAAAATTCTCCCAGTTTGCTTTATTCAAATTCCATCGGGAATGATGGTCTTCATTTGTCGATTCAATTTCTTCAATTTTAATTGGAAAATGATCGCTCCCATGAAGGTCATCTAGAACTGACCAATCAAAATCTAAGTAAATATTTGGAGAGCATATAGATAAATCTAAAGCAAAATAATTTCTTGTAGGAGAATGAAGATAAGTTGGTTGTTTATCGTTAAATAAACATAAATCATTTTCTGCAATAAAATTTTCTATTATTTCTCCTTTGTCATTTGTATCCAGACAACCCCATAGTTTGCTGTGACTATTAAAATCACCTAATAATAAATAAGGACGAGGTAACTGGTTTATAAGATTTTCTAAATCGTGTTTAGAAAATTTACAGTGTGGAGGAAGATATAGAGAACAAATTGTTATGGATTTAGACAGTGACATTTACAGCAACAGCTTGTAAATTACTATTTATATCTATCTGTCTATGAGGAACATTTGATTTTACAAGGATAGATGAACCTCCTGAGGCTTTCTGATTTTCAGTTGCGATATGATTATATAAACTATAATTTTTAAAATTAATATTATCTGTATTTTTTAAAAAGGTTTCCTGGAGACAAAAGACAGTCGGAGAAAGTAGTGTTGTTAAAATTAAAATTTCGTTATAATTTGCTTTTAGTCCTCGACAGTTCCACTGAATAATTGATTTTTTATCCATGATAAATGGAGAGATGATTTGAAAATAAGGAACTTAATCCTTTTGTTTTCTCTGAGACTGCGAGAACATGGAGGAGTCAGTCTCTAACTCCATGTTCTCAAGGGAATCGAACCGATTGACCAACTTGATCGGATCGGCCGACGCCCCTTTACTATATGGATTTGGTACTTTATCTTTATCTTTTTCTTTTCCATTTTTTCCTTTCTGGTCAGCTGTCCTGGACCTGGATCTCTGTTGTGATCCACTTGTTTTAGTCGGCTGTGTTTGTGAACTGTTTTGAGATTTTGTTGGTGGTCTAGACTGATGAGTAGATGTGGGTTTAGGTTTAGGTTTTAGAGTAGGAGTAATAACTTTTGAATTTGCTTTGATGACAGAATCTTTTTCGTTAAACTGGGTAGAACTTTCTTTGGTTTCAGGTTTAGTGTTTAGGGATTGAACAACTTTTGCAAAGGTGATTTCAGGTTGCTTTTCTTGAATCTTTTTGGCTTCCAAATAAGTAATTTTTTGTGTAACTTTAATTTTCATCATTTCTTTCTCTTTTTTCCAAATTTCACACTGATTTGATTTTGATTGATGGTTTTTGTGACAGTTCACACACTTGGCTTCATTTTTACAAGCATTTGTTGAGTGACCAAAGTCACCCATACCACATTTTTCACATACTGATCCAGGTAATTCAGGACAGCCGTTTTCATGATGTCCAAACCTCTGACAGTTGAAACACCGCAGAGGATTTGGAATGTAGACTTCAACCGGTATAATTCGGTAAAATATTTTTAGTGATTTCGGTAAAGTTGTGGTGTTGAAAGTTAGTAAAAGTGTATTTGTTTCTATAAAGTTTCCATCTTTTTTAATTTTAAAACGTTTGCAAGCTGTTACTCCTTGTGTGTTAAGATATTCTGTGATATTTTCTTCAGTTTCATGTTTTAGCATCCTGTCACGGATAATACCTTTGCAACTATTGAGTGTTTTATGTTCCGTGACAGAGACATTAATGTTAAAGAATTTTGTAATTTTTAAGAGATTATCAGTTTGAGATTTTCTGTTAGTTTCGACCAAAAGAGTTCCATTTTTTAATTTTTTTACATTTTTTGGAGTGCCTATTAAAGATTCTATTTGCTTTTCTATGATGAAAGGAGACAGTGAAGTAATTGGTTTGTCTTCCTTACTCGAAATCACTAAAAATTTAGCGAAGTTCTCATTTGCTTTGAAAGTAAAAGTAGTCGGTTGCGTGTCGTCCTCCGAAGAGTCGAACGCCAGAAATCGTTTTCGAGAGGCCATGGTGATGAAATTTTTGATTCGATAGCTATGCGCCCCACCCTCCATGGAGCCCTACAAGGGGACGTTTAACAGAAATGGATCTCCTATTTCTAACGTCAAGGCTACATTGCTATTATACTCGGTGTCAAGATCAGAGTCTTCAGCTCGGCCTCATGCTTAGATGATTTCCCACCTATTCATCTAAATTTCCATAGAAAAATTTATGAACAGTTGAGTTCATCCCCCTATCCACAGCCTCCACTCACAGAGGTTTCCGCCAAAGCCCCAATACAAGCCCCCCAATTGACCCTTCAGCCGCCGCCCATTGAAACTCACTTAAAGTTAGAGGAACATGAGAAAAATAAGCCCGGTTGGTACCATAAAGATACGTATGAAAGAGAGAAAGAAGCTAAGAACAAGTTGTGCGCTTCTAGAGCTTGGCACGACTGAGCCGATTGATCCAGGCCGGATCTAACCCAGACCGCTCTTCTATCTGAAATAAGGGCCAAAATGATGTGTTGAAAAGCTGGAGATCCCTGGGCTTTCCTCAATCATCAGGTTCCCCTCTCCCAGCATACGAGACGCCACCCACGGCAAACAGGTGGTTCCTGTTTTAACAGGGGATTACACCCTATCCACTACAGAAGGAAAGTGATCTGTAGATTTTATTCCCTACAGACAAGGGAGGCCGAAAACGTCTGGGAAATTGAAAGGTTATTTTTAACAAATTAGGAGATCCATATTTAAAATAAACAGTTTATTATAGAAAGAAGGATTCATTTTGGATTCATTTTTTTTAGGAGATCAAACAAACAAGCTGTGTTAGATGATATGTAGCTTTCAAATGATATGTAGCTTTCATACCTTGAAAAACGTTTAGTTTTTTATCTAACAATATTAAATGCATCTTACTTTTTAATGTGGAGAATGCTAGAGTTCGGAAAAATGACACAAACATAAGACAAACACATATGTTAAATACAGATGAGGTTATAATCTTCGTCCCATGTGCGACCCACGGGCACATAATGATACACAAACAAATGAAGCATGTTAGTAACATGAGATAGGAAAGGTTTAAAAGGATAGATCTCGTGAAATTTGTTTTTTCCAATTTAAGATGCATTTCAATAAATGAATTTTATATTCTGGAATTATACCGGTTGAACGGACGGTTGCTCTGTTATGTTAGGGGTTTTACCCAACTGCCACAGAAGCGGAAGGCAGCCACCTATTTTGAGGGCCCGGGTGGTCACGGGCGGCCTCTTTTAGCCGGCTCGTACGTCACGCAGAGGGTACGTCTGGCCTATTCTAAGCCCGGGACCAGCACGGGGCTGATTGTGTTGGGGTTTAACGACACGTCAACCCTTGTGGGTCATTTTGTGTCGTCTCCCAGAGAAAGGGAGAAAAGAGATAGAAGAGATAGTAGAGGAGATGAAAGAGACGATTAGGGAAGAAAGAAATAAAAACATTCCCCCTCTACCCTTACCTGCTACAAGGATAGCAGGCCTTGCCCAACTGTAAGCCAATTTCAGTTGGATGCCCCGGTGACGTAAGATACACGACACCATTGCCACTCCCGACCACCCCCAAGTTTTAGGTAAAGTAACCCATTTACTCGTACCTTAAATGGATTCTTCTACCTCAAGTCTTTGGACCGGTCTATTTCCAATAGCAGGGTGTCTGGTTAATTTTCATTATTTCTATGCTTTGTGGAATTTTCTGTATTTATGCAAACAGTGTAGACCCTGATCAGATGCCACTTTCTGTGGCATCTGATCTGGGTCTGCACTGTTTGGAAATTAGCCTTTTGTGGATTTCCTGACTAAAATGGGTTAAACAACAGATGTAAGCAAAATTTTCAGCAGACATTTTAAAACACCTTTCTTATTTTTCCCAGTAAACAAGATTTGACATTTCATGCAATTTGCATGAAATGTCAGATCTTGTTTTCTGGGAAAAGGAAGAAAAATATTGTTCAATTTGTCATCTGCTGATCTGAATTAGCCTGGAGAGTTTTTTGTTTGTGTTGAGGTTTCACTGCTCTGTCAACCCAATCGGGGTCTTGTCGAGCGTGTCAGTTTACCTAAACACACTAAACTAGGCAGGCTTAGTCCTCTAAGCGGTTAATCAGTATTGCACACATTCTTTCACCAGAAACTGACAATTGCCCTTCTTCAATCAGTGGAAGGGAGAAAATGACCATAGAAAATTTTTCATGATCAATCTCAACAAAAGAATGTTGCCGATCTGGCGGGGATCAAACCTGCAACCTCCTATCACCAGTCAGATACGCATCCGAGACACCTAGGCCAACCAAAATAAATAAGCAGTCCTTGCCTATAGGATACTTGTGTTTGTCTGTGTCTATCCCAGCATACACCACATTAGCGAACAAGTCATTCATGATAACAGAGAGCGTCTCGGCAGAGATCATCCCATGTAGTGCACCAACAAACACGGTCTTGTGAGCGTCAAGTCGCTGTGAGGGCTGTCTCACAAAGTTGCTATCACTCAACATCCACGGGATCACCTGAACCTATTTAACGGGGAACACAATATAAGTTGTAAGTATATCTTGGAGTATAGTACTTAATAAGCATTTATTTTGATGCAAGAGTTTTCAAAATTGGCCTAGAAATAAGGAAGTTATGGTGGTTTGAATATATTTGAAATGGCCCACACAGATGCTGCCATATTGTAGGCTTTGTGACGTCACACATCCCAAATTAAATATGCAAAACCAAATTATAAAGGTTTTTAAGAATAATTTTGCTACAGATTTTTTTTATTATCAAGCAATCATTTCCCCCAAACTAAACCAACTTTCTGAGAATAACTACCTTTATGAAATGTATTTTAATTTTTATGAAACCTCATCAAATATTCAAAATGGTGGCACCCATTCCACAAATGTTAAAATTTTCAATTATCTATAACTTACTTAATTTTCCACCGATTTTGATCAAATTTGTGTCAGAATTCATTGTTTGTAAAATTCTTTACTTTAAAGCAACAGACCTTTTATGGTTGCCTTCCCCTTTTTTGGGATCAAACATGGTTTTTCATGCATAAACATTCGCCAGGTCCCAAGGGAGGTGTTGAAAACCGTGGCCAAAGTCCGTGGTTTTCAACACCTCCCTAGGGACCTGGCGAATGTTAATGCACAAAAGAACCATGTTCGATCGCTATTATTGCATAAAAATTGAAATCATTTGCTACATTTCGCATTATTTCTTGCACTATTTTGTTTTGCCTTTTCACTTATGTCTCACGTATGCAATTTTCACGGACTATGCTCGTTCTAGGGCCCGGTACTACATATCTCGTGATGGCAGCTATTCTGTGGCCCCTGTACAGGCATACTGAAAGTTGCGTAGCCGTGCATTAACAGCGCGTGAATTGCCTTGTTAATACACAGCTTTTCGCCAGTTAATGCACGGCTGTTAATAACATGCAGCACTGCTTTTTATGCAATAATGAACATTTCAAAATGAGCTCTATGCAACCAAAATGAACTTTACATTAGGCAACTGTAAAAGTTTGTAAATACAGTGAACAAATTTTGGATATTTGTATGAATCCCATCAGTGAGGTAATTCTAACAAATATTCAAAACCATGTTTCTTGAAGTATTAAAACATGTTTCTGCATAATTTCTGATTACTTGTTTGTTTGTGTTGAGGTTTTATGGTCCAGTCAACCATCTGGGGTCATGTCGAGCGAGGTCAGTGGAAGGGATATTTTGGTGAAGAAATAAACAAGAGGGCCTCACCTGATTACCAGACAAGTTTCGAGTAAATTGGCTTTTGCTTGCAAGAGAAGAAGTTCAATACAGATTTTCACGACTACAGCAATCTTGGTTTCCAATCAGAAAAATTCTAGCTACTTTTGATCTGCATGTCACCTGAATACTTCTAATGACGTTTCTAGTCAACTGGCCATTTGGTTCAAGAAAAAAGTTCAAAATATATTTTCAACATGGCAGCTTGGGCAACCATCTTGGATTTCCAATCAGAATATGTTTTTAACTACAAGTCATCTCAATACTTCCTATCAAGTTTCGAGTCAATTGGCCTTTCCGTTCAGGAAAAGAAGTTCAAAATAGATTTTCAAGATGGCAACTGTGGCGACCATATTGTATTTCTGATCAGAAGAATTTTAGCTAATTTTGATCTAAAAGTCATCCAGATACTTCCTACCAAATTTCAAGTCAATTAGCCTTTCAGTTTAGGAGAAGTTCAAAATAGACTTTCAAGATGGCCACCATGACAGGCACTTTGGATTTCCATTCAGAACGATTTTTAGCTTTTTTTTTTATTTAAACAACAAGTTTCCCCAATACGTCCTACCAAGTTTTGAGTCAATTGAGCTTTCAGTTCAGATGAAGGGCAAAAGAGATTTTCAAGATTGCCACCATGGCACTATTTTTATCTACAAATTGCCTCGATATTTCCTACCAAGTTTTGAGTCAGTTGGTCTTTTAGTTTAAGAGACAAAGGGCAAAAGAGATTTTCAAGATGGCAGTCACTTGTATTTCTGATCTGAATCATTTTAAGCTATTTTTGATCTACAAGTTGCCCCAATTACTTCCTACCAAGATTTGAGTCAATTAGTCTTTTGGTTCAGAAGTTGAGTCAATTAGTCTTTTGGTTCAGGAGAAGCGCAATATAGCTAATCAAGATGGCTGCCATGGCAGCCATTACGAAAACACGCCTATTCAAATATATTGAAAATTTTACAACCAAAAACGGGAAAATTTCCAGATAAAAAATTCTGATATTTTTCATATTTCTACTCAAAACATAGAATGTGGGTACTTGTTAGAACCGCCTCGTCGAGGCGGTTCTAACGAATACCCACAATCTATGTTTTGAGCAGAGATAAGAAAAATAATGTATACCCCTGTAAACCCCAGTTTTACTATATAAAAGTGGGGTTTCAGGGGGTCAAAATTATACTGGCGTATTTTCGTGATGAATCTTGGATTTCAAATCAGTACAATTTTACCTATTTTTGATCTACAAGTTGCCTCTACTTCCTACCGTCTTGAGCCAATTGCCTGTGGGTGTAGGAGGAGTAGGATTCTAAAGCAATTTGTTGATGCCGCATGCCAAACGTTTTGATTGATCGACTGTGTTGGGGTTTAACGACATGTCAACCCTCGTGGGTCATTTTGTGTCATCTCCCCGAGGAAGAGAGAAAAGAGATAGAAGAGACAGTAGAAAAGATGAAAGGGAAGAATGGGGAACAGGAAAGAAAGTGAGGAAGCAGAAGAAATAAAAACATTCTCCCGTCTACCCTTACCTGCTACAAGGATAGCAGGCCTTGCCCAACTGTAAGCCAGCATCAGTTAGACACCCTGGTGACGTAAGATACACGATACCTTTGCACCAGCCGACCACCCCCTACCAAACATTTTGACTAACAACAACAGGTGAGATTAATCGCTAGACTCTCTAAGCCCTTAAAAGCTAAATTTGGATCCTCTATATTATCTATGAAGTTTCATCAAGTTACTCCTAACAGTACAGGAACTATATGCCAAACTCATGGTGGCCATCTTGGTCATGTGACCATTTGAATATAACTTCATTTTTTGCATTCATCATTGGCTTCATATGAACTATAACTTTCATTAGCCTAATAGTGTCTGAGAAAATGAAATCCCTTTCGGCTGGACAAAATTTCCCAAGGCCATGAGGCCCTCTAGGGCAGGTAACTCTCATGCCAGTGGTCCGATCTGCCCCAAAGTCAAACTTGTCCAAGACTTTATGACTGTCTTCATTACCTGCATGTTTGATGAAGATCCAATCAAAAATGGGCCCTCAAGGGCAGGTAACTCTCATGCCAATTGTCAAAACTGGGCCAAAATCAAACTTGTCTCAGATTTTATGTCTACTGTTGTTATCTGCAAGTTTGAAGAAGATCTGATCAAAAAAGAAGTCACTAATGTGGGGACTACATTTTCCCCATTATATATCTTTGGGAGACTTAAGGGCAAGTAACTCTCATGCGAATTGTCCAATCTGCCCCAAAAATGAAGTCCCTATCATCCCGACAACATTTTCCCAATCATACCTCTATGGGAGACTTAAGGGCAAGTAATTCATGTGTATAGTCCTATCTGCCCAAAAATCAAATTCTTCCTAGATTTTATGGCTGTCCTCATTACTTGTATGATGAAAGCATTGATCAAAATTGAAATTGCTATCATCCAGACAACATTTTTTGGAATCTATGAGACCCTCAAGGGAAGGTAACTCATCAAAACAGTCGAAACTGGGCCAAAATTTAACTTATCTGAGATGCCTGCCCTTATTATCTGTAAGTTAGATAAAATGCCGATCAAAAATGAAGTCGCTATTATCCAGACAACATTTTTTCCCCATTATATGTCTAATGAAGACTAAACGGCAAGTAACTCTCATGTGAACAGCCCTATCTGCCCAAAAATAGAACTTGTCCTACATTTTATGGCTGTCCTCATTACTTATCTAATGAAAATTCAATAAAAATTGAAAATTGCTATCACCTGGACAATAGTTGACAAATATGGGGCCCTCAAGGAAGGGTAACTCTCATGCCAACTGTCTAAACTGGGAAGAAATATATGTCCCAAGGTTTTATGCATGTCCTCATTATGACCCAATCATAAATGAAGTCTCTGTCAGCCAGACAACATTCTCCCCATTATAAGTCTGTAGGAGCCTGAAAGGGCCAGTAACTCTTATGTAAATAGTCTGATCTAGTCCAAAACTAGTTCAAGATTTTAAACTGGGAAGAAATCAAATTTGTCAAGAGTTTATGCATGTCCTCATTATCTACAAGTTTGATGAAGATCCAATCATAAATGAAGTCTCTGTCAGCCAGACAACATTCTCCCCATTATAAGTCTGTAGGAGCCTGAAAGGGCCAGTAACTCTTATGCAAATAGTCTGATCTAGTCCAAAACTAAACTTGTTCAAGATTTTATGCCCATCTTTATTATCAGCAAGTTTGATGACAATCAGATCAAAGATCAAAAATCAAGTCGCTATCATCTAGACAACATTTTCTACATTATACGTCTATGGGACTCTTTTAGTTGCCATGGAAACCATAGTTCTGACAAGATCTGCCAAAATACCAAATACAGCCAATCCCCTACCCCAATGATGGTACTTGTGAACTTTGATCAAGACTGGCCAAATGGCTCCAAAGTTATCATTGTTTGAAAGTGTGGACAACTAATGGAAGAAGGACCAAGCCCGAACTATAAGCTCACCTTGTCAGGTGAGCTAAAAAGGTCTAGTATTATTATTCGCTGTAGGTACTCATTAAAATCTTCTTGACAAGGCATTTATAATGAGAACAGTAAATGTTTCAAAATTTCATTTACCAAAGTTACTGACGATAGCATGTAAACATTGCAGACCCAGATCAGATTACTCCTGTTTGCCATTCCACTAATTATTTAAAGAAATAAGTGTATAGAAAGCAAACTTTAGGCAAAATTAGAAATGTGTCCAAAAGACACATTTGCCCCCACCTGGCACGCAAATTGCCAATGTCTGAAAAACTAAAACACAAATTGCTAACACCTGAAAATCAAACACATATTGCTAACGCCATCTCCGACGTGGATGGAGACAGACGGACGGACAGGGGTAACATGATATGCCCTTTCCACCATTCTTCGAATGGCGGGGGCATAAAAAAGGTATGGAATTTTAGGACAAAAGTGCCTTATTTAGAATAATGCAAACCTATCCTCAGAATACACTGATGGACTCACCTCCTTGGACCGCATACGTCTACTGGATATGTTAAAGTAATATTCTCCGGAACTGTAATCATGGGTACATTCTTGAAGCAATGCTCTCACAGCTTTCTCCGAATCAAACAACAGGTACACATAACCTGAAACATTAAGTCATTTAACAACAGTACATATCACACTTCCACACTTGAATTATTTCCTTCCAAAGAATTCTTTATTTGAGTTGGAGTTTAATTGGCCCAGTCAACACAGTTAAGGTCATGTGATTATCAGTTAACTACTAACACTTTTCCTGGGCAGGCTTAGTTCTCTATGCAGTTAGTCAATACATACTTTCGCCAGTAACCGACAAACAACTTTCCTGAATCAGAAGAAGGGGTAGTATGACCAGGATTTCATGATCAAATGCCATAAAGTTATGGGGCTCAGCTGGCTTAAAACTTTCAACTGCTAAATCTACCAACTCTGCTATGGAGCCTCACCCCAAAGAAAATTATCACAGATTTGTCATTTACTAGTTTTTTGATACGGGTATTGAACATTAATATTAAACATTACGAAAACACGCCTATTCAAATATATAGAAAAATTCACCTCCAAAAACTGAAAATTTTCCAATAAAAAAACCCTGATAATTTTCACATTTCTGCTAGAAACATAGATTGTGGGTACTCGTTAGAACCACCTCAGCGAGGCAATTCTAACGAGTACCCACATTCTATGTTTTGAGCAGAAATAAGAAAAATAATGTATATCCCTGTAAACCCCAGTTTTACTAAATAAAAGTGGGGTTTAAGGAGGTCAAAATTATATAGGCATCTTTTCGTGACGGCTGGTACAATTAATTGGATAATTAATTTATCAATAAATTCAGGAAAATGATCCTTGTTATAGTTTGCTAATAATCATTTGATTTCTGTGACTGTTACTTTACCATATTTACCTTTAGCATTCAGACACCTAACTACTTACCATACTTAATCTAAAATTTGAACAAGTACGATTTACAATGTTGTGTATAACTGTATGAAGTGGCAAACAGTGTAGACCCTGATGAGATGTATTTTGCGGCATCTCAAATGGGTCTACACTGTTTGCTCAGGCCTGTCTGCCCAAATATGTACAGTGAATATAACATATAAGAACCATGGTCAGACAGATGGGTAAAATTACGACCAAATTTTCAGTGATTACTACACCTGTGGACACAAAACTGTGCAAACTTTGATGGGCTTCATTTCATTTTGATATGCCACATTTATCTAATATATCCTAACATCCTGTCAGTCACTTGCTAGCCAGATATCAATGCAAATCATATCATGTTGTATATTTCACAGCAGACATCTGCATCAGCCAATTAAAACACATCTCAAATGTCAAGAATATACATCAGACCTAAAAGTAGGATGAGTGCTTGTCAAAATGAATCAGATCAATCAATGTAAATTGTTAGCTCCACTTTAAGAATTCTTAGATGAATGACATTTGATTGTCAAACAAACATGAAGCAAAGAGACTCATTGAAAGTTACTTTATTGGAGTTTGCACAGATTTGTATCCACGGGTGTAATAGATTATCACTGATAATCAGTAATCTTTTAAGCTCTGATTAGCCAGCCCTAATTAATATGCATGCCCCGAACTTAGCAATATTTTGAAATCTGAGCCCAGTTGTTCAAAACTAACAATGTCGCTAGTTAACGATTCGTTAAAATTTACATTGAGTGATACGCAAATATGCTGAAATTTTTTGCTGAAAAAATGTGCTACTCACATTTTGTCAGCAAAAATTATCAGAATATGGTATATTGAATCCGCCAAAACAGTTAACGAAATGACCCTTAACGAGCTCGTTAAGCTAACAACGCTTTGAACAACTGGGCCCTGGACAGCCAACATGCTTACTCTTTGACACTCTCTGGACTAATCAGCAGAAAACAGTATTAAACATTTAATGCAAAGTGTCAACAACTTTAGGACACAATTTGCATAGAATGCCAAAACCTTTTCTTGGAGAAAAAAAAATACACCTGAACCTCGGTATATCATGGAAGTCCAGGTCCAAGCATCAAATTTTGTTACCTAACTGATTTTTTCTTTTTCTTATTTTTTTTTATTTGTGTTTTACTGCCCTTTCAAGAATATTTCACTTATATCGAGCCGATCATTCATCAAAGGTGGGCGAAAACCGGAGAACCTGGGGGAAAAAACCACCTGACCATCCGTAAGCAGAACCTGGCTTTCCCACATGTGTCCCGAGCGAGGCTCGAACCACAGCGGTGAGAAACCTAATGGATTAAGAGTCAACTCTCTTATCTACTAGGCTACAGGGGCCCGCATTACTTAACCGAACCCTGCTGTAACAAGAACAAGAGGACCATGATGGTCCTATATCGCTCACCTGACCGAACAGATTTGCATATTTACTGTTGAAGTTTCAGCCAAGTTCACTGCTCTAGGATTTTTGTATAAACTTTATAGCACTAACCACCCCCACCCCCCTCCACCACACCCCTGGCCATGTTTTTTTACAAACATTGACGACTTGAACTGAATCTTAAAAGAGGGTCACCAAAGGAACATTTCTGCCAAGTTATATTGAAATTGGTCCAGTGGTTTAAAAAGTTTTATATAGCTATAAAGCCCTATGCCCTAACGGCCATGTTTTTTGACGAATCATGACAGCTTGAACAAACTTGGTAGAGGGTCACCAAAGGAACATTCCTACCAAGTTATATTGAAATCTGTTCAGTGGTTTCTGACAAGAAGATTTTTAAAGTTTTCTATTTAGATATATAGGGAAAACAAGCCCCACCCCATGGCAGCCATGTTTTTTCACGAATCATGATTGCTTGTACAATCTTGATAGAGGTTCACCAAAGCAACATTCCAGCCAAGTAATATTGAAATCGGTCATGGGGTATGTGACAAGAAGAATTTTAAAATTTTCTATGCAGATATATATGAAAAATAAGCCCCACCCCCCTGGGGACCATGGGTTTTGACGTATCATGAAGGCTTGAACAATCTTGGTAGAAGGTCACCAAAGCAACATTCCTGCCAAGTTACATTGAACTCGGTCCAACTGTTTCTTACGAGAAGATTTTTAAAGTTTTCTATATAGATATATAGGGAAAATAAGCCCCGCCCCCTAGCGGCCATGTTTTTTGATGAATCATGACGGCCTGAACAATCTTTGTAGAGGGTCACCAAAGAAACATTCCTGCCAAGTTGTATTGAAATCCGTCCATTGGTTTATGAAAAGAAGAGTTTTAAAGTTTTATATAAAGATATATAGGGAAAATAGGCCCTGCCCCCGGCAGCCATGTTTTTTGACGAATCATGATTACTTGAACAATCTTAGTAGAGGGTCACCAAGGAAAAATTTCTGCAGTTATAATGAAATCGGTTCAGTGGTTTCTAACAAGAAGAGTTTTAAAGTTTTCTATATAGATATATAAGGAAAATAAGCCCAGACTCCTGGCGGCCATGTTTTTTTATGAATCATGACGGCTTGAACAATCTTGATAGAGGGTTACATAAGAAACATTCCTGCAAAGTTACATTGAAATCGGTCAAGTGCTTTCTGAAAAGACTATTAAAATTTTCTATATAGATAAATTATATAGGAAAATAAGCCCCGCCCCCTAGCGGCCATGTTTTTTGACAAATCATAACGGCTTGAACAATCTTGGTAAAGGGTCACCAAGGAAACATTTCTGCGAAGTTATATTGAAATCAGTCCTGTGGTTTCTGGCGACAAGATTTTTTCAAGTTTTCTATATAGAATTATATCGAAAATAAGCCCTGCACCCGCTAGCGGCCATGTTTTTTGACAAATCATGTCTGCTTGAACAATCTTGATAAAGGGTCACTAAGGAAACATTTCTGCCAAGTTATATTGAAATCGGTCCAGTCGTTTATGACAAGAAGATTTTTAAAGTTTTCTATATAGATATATAGGGAAAATTAACCCCGCCCCCTAGCGGCCATGTTTTTAACGAATCATGGCGGCTTGAACAATCTTGCAACAGGATCACCAAAGGAACATTTCTGCAAAATCATATGGAAATCGGTCCAGTGGTTTCTGACAAGAAGATTTTTTAAGTTTTCCATATAGATATATAAGGAAAATAAGCCCCGCCCCCCCTGGCGGCCATGTTTTTTGACAAATCCAAATGGCTTGAACAATCTTGCAACAGGATCACCAAAGGAACATTTCTGCAAAATCATATGGAAATCAGTCCAGTGGTTTCTGACAAGAAGGTTTTTAAAGTTTTCTATATAGATATACAGTGAAAATAAGCTCCGCCCCCTGGCGGCCATGTTTTTTGACAAATCCAAATGGCTTGAACAATCTTGGTACAGGATCACCAAAGGGAAAATTTCTGCAAAATTATATGGAAATTGGTCCAGTGGTTTCGGACAAGAAGATTTTCAAAGTTCTCTAAATAGATATATAGGGAAAATAAGCCCCGCCCCCTGGTGGCCATGTTTTTTGACGAATCCAAATGGCTTGAACAATCTTGGTAGAGGATCACCAAAGGACCATTTTTGCAAAATTATATTGAAATCGGTTCAGTGGTTTCTGACAAGAAGATTTTTAAAGTTTTCTATATAGATTATATAGGGAAAATAAGCCCCGCCCCCTGGCGGCCATGTTTTTTGACGAATCCGAATGGCTTGAACAATCTTGGTAGAGGATCACCAAAGGAACATTTCTGCAAAATTATATTGAAATCGGTCCAGTGGTTTCGGACAAGAAGATTTTTAAAGTTTTCTATAGATATATAGGAACAAGAGGACCATGATGGTCCTATATCGCTCACCTGACCGAACAGATTTGCATATTTACTGTTGAAGTTTCAGCCAAGTTCACTGCTCTAGGATTTTTGTATAAACTTTATAGCACTAACCACCCCCACCCCCCTCCACCACATCCCTGGCCATGTTTTTTTACAAATCTTGACGACCTGAACTGAATCTTAAAAGAGGGCCCCCAAAGGAACATTTCTGCCAAGTTATATTGAAATTGGTCCAGTGGTTTAAAAAGTTTTATATAGCTATAAAGCCCTACGCCCTAACGGCCATGTTTTTTGACGATTCATGACAGCTTGAACAAACTTGGTAGAGGGTCACCAAAGGAACATTCCTTCCAAGTTATATTGAAATCTGTTCAGTGGTTTTTGACAAGAAGATTTTTAAAAGTTTTCTATTTAGATATATAGGGAAAACAAGCCCCAACCCATGGCAGCCATGTTTTTTGATGAATCATGATTGCTTGTACAATCTTGATAGAGGTTCACCAAAGCAACATTCCAGCCAAGTAATATTGAAATCAGTCATGGGGTATGTGACAAGAAGAATTTTAAAATTTTCTATGCAGATATATATGAAAAATAAGCCCCACCCCCCTGTGGGCCATGATTTTTGACGTATCATGAAGGCTTGAACAATCTTGGTAGAAGGTCACCAAAGCAACATTCCTGCCAAGTTACATTGAACTCGGTCCAACTGTTTCTTATGAGGAGATTTTTAAAGTTTTCTATATAGGGAAAATAAGCCCCGCCCCCTAGCGGCCATGATTTTTGATGAATCAAGACGGCCTGAACAATCTTTGTAGAGGGTCACCAAAGAAACATTCCTGCCAAGTTGTATTGAAATCGGTCCATTGGTTTCTGAAAAGAAGATTTTTAAAGTTTTATATATAGATATATAGGGAAAATAAGCCCTGCCCCAGGCAGCCATGTTTTTTGACGAATCATGATTACTTGAACAATCTTAGTAGAGGGTCACCAAGGAAAAATTTCTGCAGTTATAATGAAATCGGTTCAGTGGTTTCTAACAAGAAGAGTTTTAAAGTTTTCTATATAGATATATAAGGAAACTAACCCCCGACTCCTGGCGGCCAGGTTTTTGACGAATCATGAGGGCTTGAACAATCTTGACAGAGGGTTACATAAGAAACATTCCTGCAAAGTTACATTGAAATCGGTCAAGTGCTTTCTGAAAAGACTATTAAAATTTTCTATATAGATAAATTATATAGGAAAATAAGCCCCGCCCCCTAGCGGCCATGTTTTTTGACAAATCATAACGGCTTGAACAATCTTGGTAAAGGGTCACCAAGGAAACATTTCTGCGAAGTTATATTGAAATCAGTCCTGTGGTTTCTGACGACAAGATTTTTTCAAGTTTTCTATAAAGAATTATATCGAAAATAAGCCCTGCACCCCCTAGCTGCCATGTTTTTTGACAAATCATGTCGGCTTGAACAATCTTGATAGAGGGTCACTAAGGAAACATTTCTGCCAAGTTATATTGAAATCGGTCCAGTCATTTATGACAAGAAGCTTTTTAAAGTTTTCTATATAGGGAAAATTAACCCCGCCCCCTAGCGGCCATGTATTTTAACGAATCATGGCGGCTTGAACAATCTTGCAACAGGATCACCAAAGGAACATTTCTGCAAAATCATATGGAAATCGGTCCAGTGGTTTCTGACAAGAAGGTTTTTAAAGTTTTCCATAAAGATATATAAGGAAAATAAGCCCCACCCCCCTGGTGGCCATGTTTTTTGACAAATCCAAATGGCTTGAACAATCTTGCAACAGGATCACCAAAGGAACATTTCTGCAAAATCATATGGAAATCGGTCCAGTGGTTTCTGACAAGAAGATTTTTAAAGTTTTCTATACAGATATACAGTGAAAATAAACCCCGCCCCCTGGCGGCCATGTTTTTTGACAAATCCAAATGGCTTGAACAATCTTGGTAGAGGATCACCAAAGGAACATTTATGCAAAATTACATTGAAATCGGTCCAGTGGTTTCGGACAAGAAGATTTTTAAAGTTTTCTATATAGATATATGGGAAAAATAAGCCCCGCCCCCTGGCAGCCATGTTTTTTGACGAATCCAAATGGCTTGAACAATCTTGGTAGAGGATCACCAAAGGAACATTTCTGCAAAATTATATTGAAATCTGTCCAGTGGTTTCTGACAAGAAGATTTTTAAAGTTTTCTATATAGATATATAGGGAAAATAAGCCCCGCCCCCTGGTGGCCATGTTTTTTGATGAATCCGAATGGCTTGAACAATCTTGGTAGAGGATCACCAAAGGAACATTTCTGCAAAATTATATTGAAATCGGTCCAGTGGTTTCTGACAAGAAGATTTTTTAAGTTTTTAGTTAAAAAATCTATTTTTAGCTCCTGTGACCTAGATATGCAACGGACCGGAACCATTTGAACAACTTTGAAAGAGGACCAACCAAGGATCATTCCGGTGAAGTTTGGTCAAAATCCAATCAGTGGTTTTTTTGTTTTTTTTTTTGACTTGGGTTTTACGGCCCTTTCAAGAATATTTCTCTTATATCGAGCCGATCGTTCATCGAAGGTGGGCGAAAACCGGAGTACCCGGAGAAAAACCACCTGACCATCCGTAAGCAGAACTTGGCTTTCCCACATATGACCCGAGCTAGGCTCAAACCACAGCGGTGAGAAACCTAATGGATTAAGAGTCAACTCTCTTATCCACTAGGCTACGGGGGCCCGCCCAATCAGTGGTTTAGGAGGAGATGTTGTTTAAAGATTGTGGACGGACGGACGGACGGACGGACGGACAGACGGACGGACGGACGGACCCACGAATGGGTACATACGTGGCTATGCACTTTGTGGCAAAAATCATTAAGTGGCTACTGATTTTAAGTGCCTATTACTGTCCATCATTATGTGTCTACAAATTACATTTAGCCACATTAGGTATGGATTACCTGTCCATAGCTATTATTCTCTTGTGTGGGTAGCCATTTAACCACATTAGGTATGGATTACCTGTCAGTAGCTACCATTCTCTTATGTGGCTAGCCATTTAGCCATGTTAGGTATAGATTAACTGTCCATAAGGGGCTACTGATTTTAAGTGGCTTTGGATTACCTGTCCATAGCTATTATTCTCTTGTGTGGGTAGCCATTTAACCACATTAGGTATGAATTACCTGTCAGTAGCTACCATTCTCTTATGTGGCTAGCCATTTAGCCACGTTAGGTATAGATTAACTGTTCATAAGGGGCTACTGATTTTAAGTGGCTTTCAAAAGATGTATTACTGCGCAGGCGCATAAAAAAAGATGGTACCTGAGGGTACTTGGACGTCCTTAGGAATGGATGGATTTCTGACCATTATTATGTGCCTACAAATTAAAATAACTTTATTTAGCCAGATTAAGTATGGATTACCTGTCCATATCTCTCTCTTATGTGGCTAGCCTGGTATGACCATTTTGCCACTTAAGTATCTAAAATGCTGATGGTAAGCCACGCAAGTACCCGCTCGTGGGAACGGACGGACATACGGACAACGACGACGACGACGGACGGTGAGTGATCACAAAAGCTCACCTTGAGCTTTCAGCTCAGGTGAGCTAAAAATAAGCCCCGCCCCCTGGCGGCCATCTTTTTGGACGAATCCAAATGGCTTGAACAATCTTGGTAGAGGATCACCAAAGGAACATTTCTGCAAAATTATATTGAAATCGGTCTAGTGGTTTCTGACAAGAAGATTTTTTAAGTTTTTAGTTAAAAAATCTATTTTTAGCTCCTGTGACCTAGATATGCAACGGACCGAAACCATTTGAACAACTTTGAAAGAGGACCAACCAAGGATCATTCCTGTGAAGTTTGGTCAAAATCCAATCAGTGGTTTAGGAGGAGATGTTGTTTAAAGATTGTGGACGGACGGACGGACGGACATACGGACGACGGACGGTGAGTGATCACAAAAGCTCACCTTGAGCCTTCAGCTCAGGTGAGCTAAAAATGGACAATTTTGTTGTTATTCCACCTCCATAGGGTTTTCCTAAATAGCTATTTCTAGACAACTGGTTCCCATCTGATGTATAAGCCCAAAGACACTGGAAAACAAGAGAGACAGATCAAAACGAATTTTAATAGACCTAATTAAGTCAAATAAAGATAGCCATTTAAAAGCAGCATGAACATTATCAGTTTGGGAAGATATGACCGTTCATGATTTTTTAGACATCATTATGAAAAATAGTTGGTTGGGGAAAAAATTGGGTCAGGGCATGACAGTGTTATAACCAAATTTGTGCTATAATAAACCGTGTTAGCCCACTGAGCATGGTCAGTTTACCTAATGACATTTTTACTGGGCAGACTTAAGTCCTCTAATCGGTTAACCAGTATTGTACGCTTTCTTTCATCAGAAACTGACAACTGTCCTTGAATCAGCAGAAGGGAGAGAATCAGTGCTACAGCTAGGATTTTTGGGCAGAGGGATGCAAGGTAGGGCACTTTCTGTGCAATTGGTCATACAAGAATGAGGGCACCACATTTCATGTAATATGCTAAGTATCATGACATGTTACAAAATATAATGCCATTCCGCAATGAATGCCTCCGACTAGAATACACATTCTAATGCACTCGCGTATGTAATGCGACGTCTGATTGGATAACGTAAAAAATTTGCGACGGTATATTCTGCGATATACTGTCGCAAATCTGACGTCATCACGTAACGTCGCTTCTCATTGGCTGGCGTTTGGTTTTACGCAGCTCACAGCACTTGTCGTTTTGTGCAAATAGTACATTTTTTCAAAAGAAAAAATGAATAAATGCATTAGAATGGGGATGACTGCATCAAATTTGTCATTTGGGGAGGTAAATCGGCGATTTTACGGTCGGAAATTTCGTTTTACGGCGACGCGTCAAAATAACTTCTTAAATTCTTGTCAGATTTTCATGAAATTTTCAGTAAAATGTAAGGTTTTATGTGTGGCGTTTAAATGGCAGAGGGCTGCTTCAGAAGGGCGAAGCGGCGGCTGGAGAGGGCAGAAGGGGTGGCTTGCCCCTTACATAGGGCTAGCTGGAGCACTTAGACCAACTGTAGAAAATATTTTATGATCAAATATCCACAAACAAATGTTGTAGATCTGGCAGGGGTTGAACCTGAAACCTCCTGATCACAAGTTGGACGTGTATCCAACTGAACCACCTAGGCCTGCAGGAAAAGTTGACTTACCATCTTTGCCGGGCCACTCTATTTTGAAGTTGTCAAATTTGTTGAATGATGCCTGCAAACCAGCTGAAAAAACATACAAATTCTTGGCCCAGTTGTTCAAAGTATTGTTAGCTTAACGAACTCGTTTTGGGTCATTTTGTTAACTGTTTTAGTGGATTCAATACACAATAGTTTGAAATTTTTAGCTGAAAAAATGTGGGTAGCTTTTGCACTGCAGAAGCTACTCACATTTTTGCAGCAAAAAATTTCAGCATATCTGTGTATCACTCGATGTGAATTTTAACAAATCATTTACTAATGATATTGTTAGCTTTGAACAACTGGGCCCTTGTTTTCAGTCGCACTTATTTACCAGACAAGGAACATTTTTTAGCCAAACAGTACTTTAACATATTTTTTTTCTTATTTCCACGAGAAAACATTTGTTGTGGGTATTTATTTCACATTCTAATGCACTCGCGTATGTAACGCGATGTCTGATTGGATAACATCAAAAATTTGCGACGGTATATCCTGCGATATACTGTCGCAAATCCGACGTCATCACGTAACGTCGCTTCTCATTGGCTGGCATTTGGTTTTATGCAGCTCACAGCACTTGTCGTTTTGTGCAAATAGTACATTATTTCAATAGAAAGAATGAATAAATGCATTAGAATGGGGATAACTACATCAAATTTGTCATTTGGGGAGGTAAATTGGTGGTTTTACGGACGCTAACGCGTCACCGTAAAACGAAATTTCTGACCGTAAAACTGCCGATTTACCTCCCCAAATGACAAATTTGATGCAGTTATCCCCTAATTCATAACATAGGTCTTGATAAGGCCCTTTTCATTTCAGCCAAGGAGTGCTGGGCCCAGTTGTTCAAAGTATTGTTAGTAGAGGTGTAACAATGCATCGAAATATCGATGCATTGTGATAGTGACCTTCATGACAGTACTATCGTGACAGTGTTTTCAACTATCAATAACTATCCCAGATAGTCTGTTCAACTATCGATAGTTTTGATAGTTTTTGTCCCTTTAACTTTACTCCTTCTGTAATACCATTATGAAGCTGTCTTATCTAAATTAACTAAGTATGAGAACAAACAGATTTCAGTTTAGCAAAAATATTTGTTAAAATGGTAGTAAAGCTGACATTTGAGAGGGTAGTAATGTTAGGTACCTTTACAGGTAGACTGGTTTTATAAAATCAATGACATTCATTGCAATACTATGTGACCTGGAGATGGTGATAGTATCATGATGCATTGTGATATTAGACCCCTGATAGTGACAGTATCATGATAGGGATATTTCTGATAGTGATAGTATCATGATAGTCATAATTTGGCATGACAGTCAGCCCTAATTTTGTTGGCTTAACAAGCTTGTTAGCAGTCAAACTGTTAACTGTTCGAGTAAGTACAATATCTAATTCACGAATATTTTTGCTGAAAAAATGCTCGGCCCTGTTGTTCAAAACTAACAATATCCTTAGTTACCAAATCGTTAAAACTGTGATCATTAGATATGGCTAATACGATAAATTTTTTGCTAAAAAAAATGTGAGTAGCTTTTTGCTCACTAAGTTAACTATGCTTTGAACAACTGGGTCCTGATATTTTTCTAATTTCTGCAAGGCTCTTCTAATGAGCAGCCAATAGTATGTTTTCTAAGAGGAAATAAGAAAAATATTATGCAAATGCCTGTCCTATTTTGCAGTCTCAGCATAGGTCCAGGTAAGGCACTTTTTGGATGGGATTTTCAAAAATCCATTCTTTAAAAAAGCGATGTCTGGGCGCGCGGGCGGGTGGGTGGGCGGGCATTAGGCAAGCTGGCGGGCATTTGACATTGTTCGAGGTTTACCTTTTGGTTTAATCTTTCTGAAAAACCCTTCCATAATACCATCAGGCATTTTTCCTCCCTTTTTTTTTTTTTTTTTAGCCAAATACTGCCGATACTTATTTCTCTTGCTCCCTGAGGCACTTCTAATGAGTACCAGCAACATGTTTTTAACTCTTAAAGCGCCAATCACAACTATTGTCGTCTGCTTTGTCACCTACTTCTGATTTTAAGTCATTTTTGCAAACAGTGTGGACCCAGATCAGACTGCTCCTTTAGGAGCAGTCTGATCTGGGTCCACACTATTTGCCTGTATGCAAAACTAGGTTTGAGAAGTCTGCAAGAATACTCAGCAGACGACATAAACAGACGACATTTTCAGATGCAGTTTTTCTTGGCGCTTTAAGGGTTAAGGAGAAATGAGAAAAATATTATGCAAATACCGCACTTATTTGGCAGTCTCAACATAAGTCCATATAAGGCATCTTTTTTTCAGCAAAAAGTACTGATATTTTCTTATTTCCACATATGTTGTTGGTACTTATCAGATGCACCTTGCTGAGGCACTTCTAATGGGTACTCACAAAATATATTTTTGTTGAGAAATAAGAAAAATAATACGGAGGCCCCACACCCCTCTAATCTGGAGCTATGGTCTGTACAACAAAACAAATACCACACATACCGAAACTTGGTTATCCTCAGTCAGAAACCAAATTTCCTGACCATTTTGCAAAATTCCCCAACTTCCCTTATCTTGAAGAAAAATAAAATTTCTCCGACTTCTCTCTGACCAGTAACACCCTGTTCAGTGTAGATCCAGACACAAAGATTGCTATTCTAGTATATGTAGGTCCATGTGACCTACCATATTCACCCTAATTAGCACAATGAGCTCTTACATTTTTTCAAAATTACTGAAAACTAGAACAGTGTTTTCAGAGGAAAACGTATCTCCCCACTCCCCTGCACCCCAACCAGTTTGAACAGACATATTGTTGAAATAGGTTGTATCTATAATTTCTCTTTGTTTTTGGTCGATGGGGGCCATTTTCCAAAATCTAAGCCATCATGTGACCTTGAAAATGGGCTCAAGGGCACCAAAATCTAATCTTGTCCCTGTCTGAACACTATAGCTTTGCACGTTTGGTCGAAGTCCATCCATTCATTCAGGATTTTCTTTTTAAAAAGTACATATTGTGGGTACTCATTTGAATTACCTAGACAAGTTAAAAAGCATATGTTGTGGGTACACATTTCACTTGCCTCAACTTGTTGAGGCAATTCAGCTAAGTACCCACAGCATATGCTATTATAAAGAAGTAGATTATATTACACGGACTGCAATCCGAAGCCTACGAAATTGCTTGACTGTGTGCTTATAGGGGTATATGTGGTAATTAGGTTGAATATGGTATATTTCGAGCTCAAGTGACTTTTCTCATCTTGATTACTATTTTTAAATACATGAACATCACACTTTTGCTACTGCTTCTATATGGCACCAAGGTTGACCTCATACATACTATATGTAGGTAATATATATTGAATACTGCTGAAGCTGGTACTAAGGGGGTGGGGGAGGGAGGGGGTTAGAGGAGGGGATGAGGAAGGGAGGGGTGGGGTGAGGGGCATATACACAAGCTCCGTAAGCAGAGGCATCAAACGCAGGTGGCAAGTAATAAGATGTAGCACATATACATGCTCCTGTATAATTCAGAGCGCAGGATGTAAACTGTAAGTGGTGTTTGTTGGAAACCAAAAAATTACCAAAATTTCAAAAGGGCATAACTCTGCTACCATTTAGTGGATTGTAACCTCAAAACAATATGCGCTGCTCCACATCATGGTGTAACTATTTACGTTAATTAAGTTTCAGTCTGACTGGATGTAAACTACAGGAACAGTTAACTGTAAACAAATAGCTTACAGAATTTTTCTAAGGGGCATAACATATTACCATATAGGTCTAGATAAGGGTGGGTATAAGGTTAATAGTTTTCTTATTACTGGACAAAAACGTATGTTGTGGGTACTCATTAGAAGCGCCTCAGCCACCGTATACCCTTTGCAAACACTGTAGAGCAAGATAAGTTGGCTTCTGAAGAAGCCATCTGATCTAGATCTGCTCTGTTTGTCAGTAAGTATGTGAATTTGTATCAGCAACCTTGATCAAGTAATCTGATTGGCTGAAAATAAGAAGTGAGCATGGCATCTTAATTTATTTACCATGCAAAGTAATCTGATATAAGCCAACTGATCTGATTCTGCACTGTTTGTCATTATGTATGTGAATTTGTATCAACAACCTGGATCAAGTAATCTGATTGGCTGCAAATTATAAGTGGGCGAGGCTTCTGATAAATAATTTACCAAGATAAGAAGTAGAAACCAAAACTTAACAGAAGTACAGAGAATGTGAAAAAAGCATACAGACCCAACAAACACAGTATGCTCAGCGCTAAGCTTACCTTCAGTTATGTCCCAGGGCACGCCTCCTAAGAACACCTTGCAGGAGAACGTGGTTGGATTTTTGTAATTCTTTGGCGGTATTTTACCACTCCATGTACAGCTTGCTTCACACATTGCTAAAGAAAACAGACAATACCATTAAACTCTATGCAACTCCAGATAAAGGCATTTTTTTCCAACTGAAAAATATTGATAATTTTTTTTTATTTCTCCATGAAAACGTGTCAAGTTTGTAATGAGGTTTTACGTCCCCATCAACACATTTTAGGTCAATCTGGAGACTACCCATGGCCCTACCCACATATTTCCTGGACAAGCTTAGACCTTCTAAGCCATTTACATTGTGGAGATTGGAACGGCCATGTTGGCCGTGCAGGCACTGGATACAGGGAAGTGCATGGTGGGATGGGGTATGGCAGGCCGAAACCAGATGTTGAGGGTGAGAGAATCCTAGAGTACGCCTTAGCATTTGACCTGCTTCTTGGGAACACATGTTTCAAGAAACGTGACAGCCATCTCATCACATACAAGTCTGGAAACATAGCCACGCAGATAGACTTTATCCTTTTCCGTAAGACCATGCGCAAACTTGTCACAGATGTAAAAGTGATCCCTGGTGAGGAAGTAACTCTGCAACATCAGCTTCTTGTATGTGACATGAGGATTGATGTGCCTCCAAAATCCAAGTGCAAGTTCACTCCTCGCCTCAAAGTTTGGAAGCTTAAAGACCCTCAGACAAGCAATCATTTCCAGGAGGTCTTCAACTTGCAAGTGAGCACTGCAGGTGTAGCTGATGGGGCCACTGAGGATATCTGGAACAACATAAAGACTGGACTGCTCAAGACAACTGAGGAGGTATGTGGCACAACTCGGCCACACCGTTGGCGTCGTGAAACCTGGTGGTGGAATGAACACGTGGAAAAGGCCATTGCTGCCAAGCAGACAGCTTTCAAAGCCTGGAAGGCTGGTAAAGGCACTAGGGCATCATACGATGCAGCCAAATGAAATGCCAGACATGCAGTGCACCATGCTCGTCAAAAAGCAGACAAAAAGGTCTACGAAAATATTGACCCCAAGTCTTCAGAAGTCTACCGCCTTGCTAACCAGTTTAGAAGAGAACACTGATGTTGTTGGTGGCAAACCTGTGAAGAATGATGCAGGAGAGATGTCAATGAGCGAAGACTCAAAGCAGAAGGCCTGGCTAGAGCACTACCAAAGGCTTCTCAACGTTGAGTTTGACTGGGACCCAGACCATCTGTCATATCAACCACCTGTGGAAGGCCCGCCCATCCCAATCACCATTGATATGGTTAAGAAGGCTATCTCACAGATGAAGGCTGGCAAAGCACCGGGCCCATCAGGCATAGTGGTGGAGATGATACGAGCCTCCGGTGACATGGGTGCCTCCATGATCCGTGACCTCGCAGTTGCAATCATTCGTGATGGCAAAGTACCCTCTGACTAGGAGCAGAGTTTCATTGTCTGCCTCTACAAGGGAAAAGGGGACGCACTGGAAAGGGGCAACTACCGCAGTCTCAAGCTGACAGAGCAGGTTATGAGAATCCTGGAGAGGATTGTGGCGGCCTCATCAGACAGTTGGTGTCAATCGACGATTCCCAGTTTGGCTTTGTCCCAGGCAGAGGCACTACAAACGCAATCTTTGTTGTCAGGCAGCTGCAAGAGAAGTATCTAGCTGCCAATAAGAGACTCTACATGCTTTTGTAGACCTGGAGAAGGCGTTTGATTGAGTACCAGGGAAGGTCATCTGGTGGGCGCTGAGAAAACTTGGTGTGGAGGAGTGGATTGTGCGACTGGTGCAGGGGATGTATGCAAATGCACGGAGCCATGTCCGTGTTGGTGAGGGGTACAGTGAAGAGTTTGAAGTGAAGGTTGGTGTTCACCAAGGATCAGTACTCAGCCCGCTGCTCTTCATCATTGTGCTTGAAGCCTTATCACGAGAGTTCCGCTCTGGGGTCCCCTGGGAGGACCTCTATGCCGATGACCTTGTTATTATTGTTGAATCGCTTGAGGAATGTGTCAGGAGGCTCTTGACTTGGAAAGAAGCAATGGAGAAGAAAGGACTGAGAGTAAATGCAGGAAAGACAAAGATCATGATCTGCCATACGGGACTGGACCTCCTGCAGAGTTCAGGCGTGTTTCCATGCACTGTCTATCGCACTGGAGTGGGCAGCAACAGCATCTTCTGCAATGGCTGCAAGCACTGGGTGCACAAGAAATGCAGTGGGCTCAAGTGCTTGAAAAAGGACCCTGACTACAGATGTGCACGGTGCCAGGGAACTGCACGCCCCTTGGATGGCAGACCACAGAAGGAAGTCCAGGTCGGACCTGACAAGCTTGAGGTGGTAGCTTCCTTTTGCTACCTAGGAGACATGCTCTCAGCAGCAGGTGGCTGTGAACTTTCAACCACAACATGAGTGAAAACCACCTGGAAGAAGTTCAAGGATCTGCTACCAGTCCTCTCTTCACGCCACCTCTCTTTCAAAACACGTGGCAGTGTGTACAGCTCTTGTGTGCGGAGCGCAATGCTCCATGCCAGCGAGACTTGGCCATTGACAAAGCCGAACCTCCAGCGTCTGCAGCGAAATGACAGGGCAATGATCAGACAGATATGCAATGTCAGGCCACAAGACATTGTCACCACCAGGTCCAATGAGCTACTTGTGCGGCTTGGCATTGAGGATCTGGACCTCAATATGAAGGAGAGAAGACTCCGATGGTATGGACATGTGGAACGCTCCAATGGTGCAGTCAAGACAGCCTTTGACATACAGGTTGATGGAAAGCGTGGGCCTGGGAGGCCCAAAATGACATGGAAGCAGCTGACAGAGAGGGATTGCAGAGAGTGGAAGCTCTCGGCTATCTACCCTCATGATAGACGTACCTGGAGATCTGGTGTGAGATCTGCCATGCGTGCAGCAAGCCAGCTATCTGGAAGGGGCCCACTGATGTGGATGTTGCCCCTGTACCTGCACGTTAATCAAAAATCCGATTATGATGATTACCAGTACTAAATGCCCATCTATCCGCCAGTCACCGACAGCTGCCCTACCTGAATCAGCGTTAGGACATTTTTTTTTTTCCCACAGAAAGACATGCCAGACTGGAGGATTGAACCCACGTCCTCTTGATCTCCAGTCAAAAGTGAATCCGACAGTGCCACGCTGCCTGGCTCATGAAACAGGAGAGACATGATGGCCCTATATTGCCTACCTGAATCATGTTATATATAGCATTGCTAACAGAGATGCAGTTCTAAAAGTCATGGTGACCTTGACCATGACCTTTGCCCTCAAAGTCATGTTCTGGTCAGAAGAAACATCCTTATGATGTTTGAGGGTCCTAGCCCCAAACATTGCCATGTCATAAGCTTGTTCTGTACATGTACTAGAGGTCACTGTGACCTTGACCTTTACCATAAGGGTCATCTGCTGGTCAAGACCAACAGTCAATTTAAGTTCAAGTGTTCTAGCTTCAAGCACTGCCGAATTACAAGCTTTTTAGTACTAAAGGTCATAGTAACCTTGACCACGACCTTTGCCCTCAGTGTCATCTAATGGTGAGGACTAATATCCCTTGTAAGTTTGAAAGTCCTATCCCCAAGCATTGCCAAATTACCAAGCTTTTTAGTACTTATGGTCCTGGTGACCTTCACATTTGCCCTCAGAATCATCTACTGGTGAGGACCAACATCTCTACTAAGTTTGAGGGTCCTAACCATAAGCATTGCAGAATTATAAGATTTTCTAGAACTTAAGGTCACAGTGACCTTGACCTTTGACTTTAAGGTCATCTACTCTTCAGGTCCATCCTCCCTATCAGTTTCATAGTCTTAGGCCTAATCATTGCCAATGTTTTTTTGCTCTATGTAAAACAAAAGAGTACACCCTCCCCGCTCACCCTGTGGGTGGGGCCTCTTTTCACCCCTGGGGCATAATTTGAAACTCATGTCAAGGACCTCTAGGAAATGTTACATACCAAATATCAAAGGCCTAGGCCTTGCACTTTCAGATAAGAAGATTTTTAAAGTTTTTTTCCTATAAAAGTGTATGTAAAACATGTCAGCCCCTGGCAGGGCCATTTTTTGCCCCAGGGCTATGATCTGAACAATCTTGGCAGAGGTCCACCAGGTTAAGCTATGTATCACATATCAAAGACCTAGGCCTACTAGTTTCAGATAGAAATTTTTTAAAGGTTTTCTCTATATGTCTATGTAAAACCTGTCAGCCCCAGGGCCAGGCCATTTTTGGCCCCAGGGTAATGACTTGAACATGTCAAAGAAGTGACCCCCAGTGCACGGCCATTTCTGACCCCAGGGCTATAATTAATAAATACTTTGGTAGAGGTCCACTAGATGAAGCTACACACCAAATATCAAAGACCTAGGCATTCTGGTTTCAGACAAGAAGATTCTTTGAAGTTTTCAGTTAAAAAATCTATTTTTAGCTCCTGTGACTTAGATGTGCAATGAACCGGAGGGTTTGAGCAATTTTAGTAGAGGGTCACCGAAGGAACATTTCTGTGAAATTATTCTAAAATCTGTCCAGCAGTTTTGGAGAAGAAGTTGTTTAAAGCAAAATCTGACGACGGATGCACGAACGGACAATGGACAGAGGCCTAACACAATAGCTCACCTTGAGCACTTTGTGCTCAGGTGAGCTAAAAAATCAGAATAAAACACACAGACAAATAAAAACAAGAGGCCCACGGGCCACGGTTCGCTCACCTGAGTGACATAGCCACTGCAGACATGCAGATGTTATGCAACATTTTTCCAATCCTATCATCGCAACTAATAGCAAGAGCTGTCGTAGGACAGCGTAGCTCGCCTGCTGGGTACATTTTATATTGTAACATTTTTATCATTAAGCCATATAATATAGGTCACACTGACCTAGATGTATTTGTATGTAAATCATTTTGTCACATAGATATAATAATCCAGGTATGACAATTCTCCATGAAATAGTAATAAAAATAAAAGACAAAATCACTGAAGCATGAAATATAGGTCACAATGACCTAGATATAGTAATTGGTCATTCATTCGGTCACATGGAACTAATATCCCAGGTGTGACATTTATCCAACAAATAGTATTCAAGATATAAGGCAAAATCACTGAACCATGAAATATAGGTCACACCAACAGAGATATATTTTGACGTCAATAATCGGGTCACAAGGAACTAATATCCCAGGTGTGACATTTATCCAACAAATAGTATTCAAGATATAAGGCAAAATCACTGAACCATGAAATATAGGTCACAATGACCTAGATATAGTAAGTGGTCATTCATTGGGTCACATGGAAGTAATATCCCAGGTGTGACATTTATCCAACAAATAGTATTCAAGATATAAGGCAAAATCACTGGAACGTGAAATCTAGGTGACCTGGACTGTAAAATGTAGGTCACCATGACCTTCACTCTCTTACACTTAAACCGATGTCACATAGTTAGCTGATGTATAACCAGTTGTGTCTATAACCTGTAGGCATATAAGATTTTACAAATGTGTCCTACATTTTGACCCCTAGCCCCACTCCAAGGCCCACCCTGAGGTATGAACCCAGGGGTATGTTCTTTTGGAATCTCAGAAGACTCCTCCAGGTACCCAAATTCTAAATATGAATGCTCTATGAGGAGTGAAAGTCAAGATATAAGAATTTGAAAAACTTTAACACAGTATTACAAAGGTGTCCTAGATTCTGACCCCTAGCCCCACCCAGGGGCATGAACCCAGGGGTTTATTCTCTTGGAATCTCAGAAGACCCTCCAAGGTACCTAAGTTCCAAATTTGATGCCTCTGTGAGGAGTGACTGTTGAGATATAAGCATTTAAAAACCTTTAACGCAGTGTGACGGGAACAGGAACGCAAACGCAAATGCGGACGACCGGGGTGACTACAATAGCTCTCCTTGTACTTCGTACAGGCGAGCTAAAAATATCATCGTTTGAGCAGTTCTTAGTTTTGAAGAAGAATATATGGGCCTGACAGTCAATGGAGCATGATCATTTGAATAAACTATCAATCACATTTCAACAGAAGGATCAATGTGAAAATTGGTGGAAATTGGCTAAGTGGTTTCTGAAGAATCATGATTTTTTACATGTAAACAGGGAAATATTATAAATATAAACCAGATGATGGCCATCTTAGATTTCCAATCAGAACAATTTTAACTACTGTTGATCTACAAGTCACTTTGATACTTTCAATATAAATGTATATGGCCCATACAAATGGGGAAGCAAATTTGACCTTGGAGGTAAAAAGGTCAAATGTCAACATAGAACCATCATTTTAGCAATTTGGGTAGATCTCATGTCCCCCATAATTTGTGCAAAGATTAGGACCCAGGGCTTATTTGGTTATGGAGAAGAAGATTTTTAAAGGTTTTTACCATACATGGGCATTTTGATCAATGGACCATACCCATTTTAGCAATCTTTCATTCTCCTGCCCACAGAGGCTCCGCATGAAATTTGAGCAACACTGGCCCGGAGGCTTCAGAGGAAAAGCCATTTGAAATTATCAACATTTTTTCCATACAAATCTATGGGGCCCATACAAATGCATACAGAAGCAAACTTGACCTCACCATAAAAAGGTTAAATGTCAATAAATGACAATTATTTTAGCAACTTCGGTAGACCGCTTGTTCCAGATGATATATGCAAAGATTCAGCCACAAGCCATCTTTGGTTTTGGAGAATAAGATTTTTAAATGTTTTTTCCCATACAAATGCATAAGGAAGCAAACTTGACCTTGCCGTAAAAAGGTCAAATGTCAATGTATGACCATTATTTTAGCAACTTTGGTAGATCCCCTGTCCCCGATGATTTATGCAAACATTCAGCCCCAAAGCATCCTCGGTTCTTTTGTTTGATTTGGGCTTAACGTCGCTTTCAACAATCTTTCAGTCATATCGCGACGGTGTCTGGTTGTGACAGGGAGCTCAATGCTCACTTTTAGAGTGCTGTCTCACTGAAATATCATGCCCCAGACACTTTGACATGATATTCCACCCAGTCACATTATACTGACATTGAGCTGACCAGTTCCGATTCCTAGCTCTACTTTCTTAATGCTGAGCGCCAAGCGAAAGAGCAGCTAGTACCATTTTTAAAGTCTTTGGTATGACCCGGCCGGGGATCGAACCCGCAACCGACCAGTCACAAAGCGGACGCTCTACCACTGAGCCACTGTGCCGGTTCATCCTCGGTTCTAGAGAAGAAGATTAAAATTTTAAAGGTTTTTACCATATATGGGCATGGCGGCCATCCTGGTCAACGAACCCGGACCATTTTAGCAATCTTTTGTTCCCCCTACCTAAGGAGGCTCCATATGAAATTTGAGCAAAATTGGCCCAGAGGCTCCAGAGGAGATGTTGTTTGAAATTCTGAACATTTTTCCCATACTAATGCATAAGGAAGCAAAACTGACCTTACCATAAAAAAGTCAAATGTCAATGTACAACCATTACCGGTATTTTAGCAATTTTGGTAGCCCTCCTGTTCCCAATGATATATGCAAAGATTCAGCCATAAGGCATGCTCGGTTTTGGAGAAGAAGATTTTTAAAGGTTTTTCCCATACAAATGCATAGGGAAGCAAACTTGACCTTGCCGTAAAAAGGTCAAACATCAACGTACGATAATTCTTTTAGCAATTTTGGTAGACCTCCAGTCCCCGATGATTCCTGCAAAGGTTCAGCCTCAAGGCTCTGGAGGAGAAGATTTTTAAAGGTTTTTACCATATATGGGCGTGGCAGCCATCTTGGTCAACAGACTGCAACCATTTTAGCAATTTTTCGTTTCCCCACCCTAAGGAGGCTCCATATGAAATTTGAGCAAAATTGGCTCAGCGGCTTCAGAGGAGAAGTCGTTTAAAAATGTTAACGGACAGACGCACGGACGGACAACGGACGAAAAGTGATCACAATAGCTCATCCTGAGCAGATCTCAGGTGAGCTAAAAATCTGATCTTTTTTTAGGTGTACCCTAAGTATAATATACACATATTTAACCACAAGTTTTCTCTGTAATTTTGCAGAATCTAAGCACACAATGCAGTAATTACGTCAAATACGTTATATTATTTTTCTTTTCACCCATTTTATCATTTCAGGCATAGCTCTAGATAAGGTGTTTTTTTTCTTATCTCTCCTCAAAAACATATGCTGATGTACTCATAGAAGTGCCTCATCAAGGCGCTTCTAATGAGTACCCAAAATATATGTTTTTGAGGATAAATAAGAAAAATATTTTACCACATACCTCCTCTTATCTCTAGGTATGTCAAAATAAACAAGAATTCAAAATAAACTGTTTTTTACATAATAAATTTTACACGTGATCTGTATTTAGCCTAAATATTCTGACACCTTAATAAAATGCCGGCCTTGGTGGCTCAGTCTGATGCTTGTTTGTTTGTGTTGAGATTTTACGGCCCAGTCAACCCAATAGGGTCATGTTGAGCGCGGTCAGTTTACCGAACCACACTTTTTCTGAGCAGGCTTAGTCTTCTAAGCGGTTAACCAGTATTGTGTACATTCTTTGGCCAGAAACTGTCAACTGCCCTTTTTGTATCAGCGGAAGGGAGAGAATGACCGTAGAAAATATTTCATGATCAATCTCCACGAAAGAATGTCGCCGACCTCGACGGGGTTGAACCCGCGACCTCCTGATATCCAGTCGGACGCGCATCCAACTGAGCCACCGAGGCCTCGGCCTGATGTACTTCCGACTGGTGATCAGGAGTCATGGGTTTGATCCCCACTGGATCTGGCAACATTCTATCGTGGGGATTGATTAGGAAGTATTTTCTACAGTCATTTTCTTCCATCCACTGATTCAAGAAGGGCAGTTGTGCACAGGTACTGGCAGAAGAATGTGCACAAGTACTGGTTAACTGCTTAGAGGACTAAGCCTGCCCAGGACAAGTGTTGTTACGTAAAGTGATCAGCTCTACATGACCCTAATGGGTTGACTGGGCCGTAAAACCTCAACTCACAACAACTGATACCTTAACCCTTATCGTGCTGTTCACGACAAACCCTGCCTTTGCAAACAGTGTAGATCCAGATCAGATGGCTTCTGAAGAAGCCATCTGATCTGGATCTACACCGTTTGTCATTCAGTATGTGAATTTGAATGAAAACCTTATATAATGTAATCTACTGGCTGATAGTCAGAAATGGGTGTGGCTAATTAAATTATTCAGCAGGATAAGGATTAACCCATTAAATCAGAGCAAGTACATTATACTCTCTTCTGATGCGTCTAATGCCTATCCACAGTAATATGAGTAGTAATATGAAAAAATTTCAGTTTTTGGAGATGAACTTTTCTGTTTACAGCTGACTCTCATTATCTCGACCTCGCTTATCTCGAATAAACGCTTATCTTGAAGTGAAATTCTGGTCCCTGTTTTAACATGGAAATCTAAGAACAGGTAACAAAATATTGTGGAAAAGAGGAGAAATTGCTCCTAAGGAGCCATTTTTCCTCTTTTTCCCAATATTTTCAATATATCTCTAATTTAAGAGTCCAATTACACATATATTTGTTAAATGTGATTAATCGAAATAGTTTTTCCTCAATTATGCAGATCTGATATTCGAGGTACGGATATCTCGAAGTATTTCAGAGAGTCCCTTGGAATTCGAGATAACGAGAGTCGACTGTATTTGAATAGGCACGTTTACAACTTTCAAAGTAATCAAAAATACAACACGTTATTATTTTCTTACTTCGGCTCAAAAACATAGATTGTGGGTATCCCTTAGAATGGAGAACCCCACAATCTGTTTTTAGCAGAAATATGAAAAATATGAGAATTTTTGTCGGAAAACGTTTAGTTTTTGGTGGTGAAATTTTCAACATATTTGAACAGGCATGTTTTTGTAATGTGTGCTTAGCATGTGTGGTAAAATGTTCCTTAGAAAAAAAAACTTTAAATGTGTCCACAGTACACGGATGCCCCCGCTGTAAGGTACCAGACAATAAAACTGCAAAATTCTACCTGGTACAAATACCTTAACCTGAGTCTAACAGGATCACGTGCATACACACATTCATAGACGGACATACATTTGTACCCACGTACACACGTACCCACGTATGCACTTACAGAAAACCTAAAAACTATATACCCTCGGCATCATCCGATGCGGGGGCATAATAAACATTTGCATAACAAGTCAAATATTATTTTCTGGGAAAAATTGGAAAGATATAATCAATCTGTCATGTGCCAAACTTTTTCCATAGTGTTCTAAGTGTTAATTATGATCACAAAGAGCTTAATGCGATTTAAATCATTTATTTCTATATTCTATTTATGGCATTTTTACATTCTGTTAATTTTTTCATTTCCTCAAAAAACTGCTGAATGAGTGGCAGTGTTTGAGTTGGATATTTACGGCCCAGTCAACCTAGAGGCTCATGTTGAGAATGGTTTATTAACCTACGAATACCGTTCCTTGGCAGGCTTAGTCCTCTTAACCCTTGTCCTGCTGAATAAATTAAGATGCCACTCCCTCTTCTAATTTTCAGCCAATCAGATTACTTGATCTGGATTGTGGCTATAAATTCACATACTTAATGGAAAACAGTGCAGATCCAGATCAGTTGGCTTCTGAAGAAGCCAACTGATCTGGATCTACACTGTTTGCAAAGACAGGGATTATCCGGCTTCAGCAGGACAAGGGTTAAGTAGCTGGCAATACAACTACACATGTTTGCCAGTATTGTAAATGACAACTGCCTTTCTTGAAACCAGCATAAAGGGGGACAGTAGAAATTATTTCATGAACAATTTCCATGAAAGACGTGTCCGAGCTGGGACTCAAACTTGCTACTCTTAGGTCGGCAGTCTGAGGTACTACCCTCACTCTGGAGACAAGCTGTCTTGTCTGAATGATTTGTTGTTAGGGTTGTAATCTGCAAGGAACAGAAATCTGTTAGGCTGGTCTGATTGATTGAGCTGACGTTTTACAGCCCACTCAACCCATTAGGGTCAGTTTACCCTACAACACTTTTCCTGGGCAGGATTAGTCCTCTAAGCAGTTAACCAGTATTGATGTGCATTTTTTTTTTTCAGAAATTAACAACTGCCCTTCTTGAATCAATGGATGAGACGGAATGACCGTAGAAAATATTTAATAATCAAGAAAATGTTGCTGGACACGGCGGGGATTGAACCCCTGACCTTCTGATCATCAGTCAGACGTGCATCCGACTGTTCCACCAAGGCAGGTTGTTATGTTGGTTACTTACTGGCTCCCCAACATAGTCAGTCAAACAGACGTTCAAATTTTAGGACAAGTATGTTAAGGGAGTTAATCCTTAAAACGCCAAGAAAACTTGCATCTGAAAATGTCGTCTGTTTATATCGTCTACTCAATATTCTTGCAAACTTTTCAAACCTATTTTTGCATACAGGCAAACAGTGTGGACCAGATCAGACTGCTCCTGATCTGGGTTCACACTGTTTGCAAAAATGACTTAAAATCACAAGCAGATGACAAAGCAGACAACAATTTATTACCTGCTGCACTTCTGTGTAGCCTTGCAGCCCTGTCAATGGCATACGGATCCAGATTAGCAATAACATAGGGTCTGATTGCCTGCAATGCCCTTGAGCTGGAAACCGTACCAGGATCATTAGGAACCGCAAGAGCATTACTCGTAGAAACTGGTACCAGAGACAATTGCTGTTGTTGTTGCTGTTGTTGTTGATGCTGCTGTTGTTGTTGTTGTTGTTGTTGAAGGTAATGCATTAATTGCTGTTGCTGCTGTTGTTGTTGTCTATGCTGCTGTAGTAATGCCTGTTGTTGTTGTTGCTGCTGTTGTTGCTGTTGGGAAACTGCGTACTGTAGTTGCTTAGCAACAGGTGATTTCTCAGGTCGGCAACTAAGTTTCAGCTGATTCTACAAACATAACAAACCATCTTTGATTATCACAGGTATAGCAACAAGTATTAGCTTTCACAAAATGCTTGGTCTACCCTTAGCACACATTGTTGCATAGGCCAAGATGACATTTGTCCTTCTTGAATCAGCTGAAGGGAGAGAATGACCTTAGAAAATATTTCATGATTAATCTCCAAGAAAGGTTATTGCAGGACCCAGTGGGGATTGAACCCGCAACCTCCTGATCACCAGTCCAACGCATATCCAACTGAGCCACCGAGGTTGGCAAGGCTCTAGGCAACCAAAAGCCGTACATTCTACCCTTAGCAGAAATCAAACCTGGCACCCAGCTATTTGAAGTCAAGAGTTGAGTCTGCCTTCTGAAATGGGGCTACTCTAAAAGGTAAGCATTCCCTTTAACCTATTTAAGCCTAGCGTCCCATAAAAGGGACTATGACAAACAGTATAGACCCAGAACGTGGCATCTGATCAGGGTCTACATTAAAGTCAGAAATTTCCACAAAACATGTTAATAATAAAAACTAACCAGGCAACCCTTATTTAGGAAATGCACCTGTCCTAAGAGTTAAGATAGAACAGTCCACTTGGAATAAATTGGTTAAGAGAAGACTCCTTTTGAAGGGAATTAATCCACAGAAAAGCAAACAAAGTTGTCTCCCTTGTCAAAATGGCGGCAAACCTACCAAGTGCATGCAGTCCCTATTGGATGCACAGGAAAATATTGCATGCCTGTAAAGATATGTCCATGTATCCAGGACTGTGAGAATAGTCGCTAATAATCAATCCTGAAATCTAAGAAAGTTCAATATAGGGATCAAACATGGTTTTTCATGCATTAACATTGGTCAGGTCCCATAGGAGGTGTTGAAAACCGAGGCCGAAGGCCGCGGTTTTCAACACCTCCCAAGGGACCTAGCGAATGTTAATGCATTGAAAAACCATGTTCGATCACTATTATTGCATAAAAACTGAAAACATTTGCTACATTTTGAGTGAATTCTTGCACTATTTTGTTTCGCCTTTTCCCCGATGTCGCGCTTACGCTATTTCCACAAACTATGCTCGTTCTAGGTCAGGGCAGTACACATCTTGTGATGGCAGCAATTCTGTGGCCCCGGTACGAGCATACTGAAAGTTGCATCGCCATGCATTATCAGTGATATTTTTTGTGTTGAGGTTTTACGGCCCAGTCAACCCAACTGAGTCATGTCGAGCGCGATCAGTTTACCTAACCACACGTTTACTGGGCAGGCTTAGTCCTCTAAGCGGTTAACCAGTATTGTGCACATTCTTTTGCCAGAAACTGACAAATGACATTCATGATTCAGCAGAACAGAGAATGACCATAGAAAATACTTCATGATCAATCTCCACAAAAGAAAGTTGCGGACCTCGGGGTGGGGGTTGGGGGGGGGGGGGGTCAAATCCGCGACCTCCTGGTCCCCAAATGAGCATCCAAATGAGCCGAGGCTGGCAATGCTATAATGATATACCATTCTGCGAAATTCAAATGAAATCAATGCATCCCTTCAAAACTTATATCTTTACCTTGTATTTTACCGCAACAACAAAAACTAAGTCAAACAAGAAGACCATGATGGTCCTATATTGCTCACCTGAATTGCATATTTACTGTTGAAGTTTCAGCCAAGTTCACTGCTCTAGGATTTTTGTATAAATTTTATAGCACCAACCCCCGCCACCCCAACCCACCACACCCCCGGCCATGTTTTTTTAATGCATCTTGACGACTTGAACTGAATCTTAAAAGAGGGTCACCAAAGGAACATTTCTGCCAAGTTATACTGAAACTGGTCCAGTGGTTTAAAGTGTTTTATATAGCTATAAAGCCCTACCCCCTAACGGCCATATTTTTTGACGAATCATGACAGCTTGAACAAACTTGGTAGAGGGTCACCAAAGGAACATTCCTGCCAAGTAAATATACTGAAATCTGTTCAGTGGTTTCTGACAAGAAGATTTTTAAAGTTTTCTATTTAGATAGATAGGGAAAATAAGCCCCACCCCATGGCAGCCATGTTTTTTGACGAATCATGATTGCTTGTATAATCTTGGTAGAGGGTCACCAAAGCAACATTCCAGCCAAGTAATATTGAAATCGGTCATGGGGTATGTGACAAGAAGAATTTTAAAGTTTTCTATACGGATATATACGAAAAATAAGCCCCACCCCCCTGGGGCCATGGTTTTTTTGACATATCATGAAGGCTTGAACAATCTTGGTAGAAGGTCACCAAAGCAACATTCCTGCCAAGTTACACTGAACTCGGTCCAACTGTTTCTTACGAGAAGATTTTTAAAGTTTTCTATATAGATATATAGGGAAAATAAGCCCCGCCCCCTAGCGGCCATGTTTTTTGACGAATCATGACGGCTTGAACAATCTTTGTAGAGTATCACCAAAGAAACATATTCCTGCCAAGTTGTATTGAAATCGGTCCAGCGGTTTCTGAAAAGAAGATTTTTAAAATTTTATATATAGATATATAGGGAAAATAAGCCCCGCCCCCGGCAGCCAGGTTTTTTGACGAATCATGATTACTTGAACAATCTTAGTAGAGGGTCACCAAGGAAACATTTCTGCAAAGTTATAATGAAATCGGTCCAGTGGTTTGTGACAAGAAGAGTTTTAAAGTTTTCTATATAGATATATAAGGAAAATAAGCCCTGCCCCCTGGCGGCCATGTTTTTTGACGAATCATGACAGCTTGAACAATCTTGATAGAGGGTTACATAAGAAACATTCCTGCAATGTTATAATGAAATTGGTCCAGTGGTTTCTGAAAAGAAGATCATTAAAATTTTCTATACAGATATATTGGGAAAATAAGCCCCGCCCCCCAGCAGCCATGTTTTCTGACAAATCATAACGGCTTGAACAATCTTGGTAAAGGGTCACCAAGGAAACATTTCTGCAAAGTTATATTGAAATCAGTCCTGTGGTTTCTGACGACAAGATTTTTTCAAGTTTTCTATATAGGTATATAGGGAAAATAAGCCCCGCATCCCCCTAGCGGTCATGTTTTTTGACAAATCATGACGACTTGAACAATCTTGATAGAGGGTCACTAAGAAACATTTCTGCCAAGTTATATTGAAATCGGTCCAGTCGTTTATGACAAGAAGGTTTTTAAAGTTTTCTATATAGATACTATATAGGGAAAATAAACCCCGCCCCCTAGCGGCCATGTTTTTTGACGAATCATGGCGGCTTGAACAATCTTGGTAGAGGATCACTGAAGAAACATTTCTGCAAAATTATATTGAAATCCGTCCAGTGGTTTCTGACAAGAAGATTTTTAAAGTTTTCTATATAGATACATAAGGAAAATAAGCCCCGCCCCCTGGCGGCCATGTTTTTTGACGAATCCAAATGGCTTGAATAATCTTGGTAGAGGATCACTGAAGGAACATTTCTGCAAAATTATATTGAAATCGATCCAGTGGTTTCTGACAAGACGATTTTTAAAGTTTTCTATATAGATATATAGGGAAAATAAGCCCCGCCCCCTGGCGGCCATGTTTTTTGACGAATCCAAATGGCTTGAACAATCTTGGTAGAGGATCACCAAAGGAACATTTCTGCAAAATTATATTGAAATCGGTCCAGTGGTTTCTGACAAGAAGATTTTTAAAGTTTTCTAAATAGATATATAGGGAAAATAAGCCCCGCCCCCTGGCGACCATGTTTTTTGACGAATCCAAATGGCTTGAACAATCTTGGTAGAGGATCACCAAAGGAACATTTCTGCAAAATTATATTGAAATCGGTCCAGTGGTTTCTGACAAGATTTTTACAGTTTTCTTTTAGATATATGGGGAAAATAAGCCCCGCCCCCTGGCGGCCATGTTTTTTGACAAATCCAAATGGCTTGAACAATTTTCGTAGAGGATCACCTAAGGAACATTTCTGCAAAATTATATTGAAATCGGTCCAGTGGTTTCTGACAAGAAGATTTTTAAAGTTTTCTATATAGCTATATAGGGAAAATAAGTCCCACCCCCTAGCGGCCATGTTTTTTGACGAATCCAAATGGCTTGAACAATCTTCTTAGAGGATCACCAAAGGAACATTTCTGCAAAATTATATTGAAATCGGTCCAGTGGTTTCTGACAAGAAGATTTTTAAAGTTTTCTATATAGATATATAGGGAAAATAAGCCCCGCCCCCTGGCGGCCATGTTTTTTGACGAATCCAAATGGCTTGAACAATCTTCGTAGAGGATCACCAAAGGAACATTTCTGCAAAATTATATTGAAATCGGTCCAGTGGTTTCTGACAAGAAGATTTTTAAAGTTTTCTTTTAGATATATGGGGAAAGTAAGCCCAGCCCCCTGGCGGCATGTTTTTTGACGAATCCAAATGGCTTGAACAATTTTGGTAGAGGATCACCTAAAGAACATTTCTGCAAAATTATATTGAAATCGGTCCAGTGGATTCTGACAAGAAGATTTTTAAAGTTTTCTATATAGATATATAGGGAAAATAAGCCCCGCCCCCTGGCGGACATGTTTTTGACGAATCCAAATGGCTTGAACAATCTTGGTAGAGGATCACCAAAGGAACAATTTTTGCAAAATTAAGTTTTTTAAAAGTAAAATATTTTAACGAGTAATACTTAACCTATAGATAATGTGCTATTCTCTTCTGTTTTCACACCTAACACAGAAAAAACGACCTTTCAGTCGTTAATTAAAGTCTTAAACCAGAAGGTCCCTTAGGCAGTTACCTGTGTGACGTAACTCCTCCCGCTCAATTGATCACGTGTCAGTTTCTTTTATGTGTAAAACAATAGACACAATTAGGAGATAAGCGAGGGTGGACAGAGGGAGATAATTGATTATCTATAGGTTAAGTATTACTCGTTAAAATATGTTTTACTTTTAAAAAACTTCATTTTAACTTCATAATACATTAACCTATAGATAATGTGCTAGAATTTGCAGAATAGGAGGGAGGTGTTCTCCTAATTCTAACACCAATAATATCTCACCACTTCTGGTTCAAGACTCTGGAAACTCTAAGGAATCAGATACGTTCTAATTCTATATTTAATAGAAAGAATGATCTAGATTCACAAAATAGCATATCTTTAAGGTGTTATGATCTAACACCCTTATATATGTAGACTCTAGAGGAAGCCAGTTCTCAAATCTCAGAGACCTAACATTGCCCCCCCCCCCCCACAACCCCCCCCCCCACAACACACACACCCCCAACCTTTTTTTTCTTTTTGGGAAACAACAATTGGCTTCCAAAAGAAAAAGGAGTCATTGAGACATAACATAAATATTCCATCACAAAGTAAGCTAGGAATAAAGAAATAATATTTTCAAAACAAAATTTGTAAAACAAAAAGCCAAGACCATCTACTGTAAGTAGTCTATCTAGGGTCTTGAATAAATAATGAAAAGTCTACTCGGTGGAGTTTCCTATAGATAACTGACATATGTAGATATTTTGGATAAAATTCTAGATATGTGAAGCTATCTAATTGTAACAGTCTAAGCTATTAGAATTATAAATTAATTAAATTCTGTTAATTGGAGCGACAGGACAGTTTCCAATGAACAGACATAGACTTAAAATAACCATAATGTTGTATGATTATTCCCTTTTGATCAAATTAAAGAAGGGGAGATAATAAAAGTAGATGGGGTTAACTTAACTATAACTCAGTTATCCATCAGAAGAAAAAGGTATAGACAAACATAATGGTTAAAAACTATTGCTAGGCTAATTGTATTACGAATTTTTAGTCAAGCAATAAAATAATACAGAGTTTGCATAAAACTGCTGGGAAGAAAAAACAACCTAAACCATTGATAATTAGTTTTGTCATAGACATGTAAAAGCGTTTGATGTCCTGACAAAATAATAAAGAAGAAACTGTCAACATCATAACTTAGAGTTTGACAGACAATAAAAGAGATAAGAATAAGGTTGATCGCAGCTAACTGTAAGGCAGTCATAGTTCGGCTAAATCTTACCGTATTGATAAGATTAAGCAATAATAAATAAGCTGGATAGAATCTTTCTATACCAGAAGATTGCCATGAAAAGTACTCCTGAGTAAATAATCATGGAAATCAAGAAATGTTAAAAAAATCCACTTTGTAATGACGAATCAAAATGTTCATAAAAAGAGAAGGACTCAGAGAAAAAGTAATAGTGTGATAATCTCTGAAGAAAGATTATACAATAGTACTGATTAATAATCTCTAAAACACTTAATTTATAAGTTAAGAAATAGTATTACTATTCTATACACATATTTAAGAATAGTAAGAAATATATGAATACTAAATTAAAATTATACTAAGGAACAAATTCCTGCTATAAATAAAAAGTTAAGCGTAACTATTTATTAAGCAAGGAATTATTAAACATATAACTCGCTATAAAATTACTGCCCAGAATTTTATAGATAAATATTCAATCAAATTTTTAGAACTGAATATTAATAGAATAAAATCTATGTCTGCATAATTGGTAATTCCTGAAATATCAAATTACGTACTCGCAAATGAATTCAGGAAGAAAATATATATACATATATATACATATACATATATATATATATATATATACTCTCTAGATCTATGCGTAAACCATAGAGAGTAATAAAATAATATTATTACCACGATCCCTGATAGAAGGGTAAAAACATGTATAAATATGAAAGAGATAATAATTAATTTAACGTCATATAGGTTTAAGATAAATTTTGTTTAATCTTTAACCATTATGCAGCAACAGTGACTCGATATTCTGTAGTCGTAAATAGAAAAAGAGTACTTAGTCATTAGAATTTTGTATGATTGAAATAGAGATAATGGAATCTAAATGGATGTATCTCCATGAACTGAATCAAAGGATAATATCCATTCTAAAAACTAGGGCTTGTTTTAGGCTTAGTTTAACAAGTATAGAATTGAATTATTTCCAAGTATTCATGAAGTCGTTATGCTCTGAATACTGAGAAAAACTGTTAAAATATTGTTTAGGAAATTAAAAAGTGACTGGTCCATAATGTTAGCTAGATTTAAACCTGGAACGTAGCCAGAAGGTCAATCTAACTTAAAAGTAAATTGAGGAAGATTAATAATGAAGATAGATATATAAATATCGGTATAATATATTATCTCCAACTATTATCAAATAATCTGAATGTTTAAAAGCATAAATGCTACTGGAAAGTTTATTTACCGAATGTATAATCGGAGAAACTTTCAGTATGTTCAAAAACGTATCACAAAAGTAAGATCTGACCAGGAACGTAGGTGCAGCACTTACAACGTTGTGAAGTTTATAAAAACATATTCAATATTATAAATTGAAGCAGTGCATTTCAAAATCATCGAAACGTCTTGAAATGACTTATTGTGTGGAAAATAAATAAATATCCAGTTTCGGAAAAGATATTTATCTATATATATAGACCATTTTTGATGCGGACTGGAAATCAAGATATTAATCTTTGCATTATTCGCAAACTGAACTTGAACTCTTAGCGAGAATTACTAAGATCCCTTTAACGAATGTAAACATAAAGAAGGGGTAAAGAGATAATTAAGTGTATCTTAATTCTTTACCGGCTCGTAATTAAGGAAGTTTTCCCTTTTGTCTAAGGCTAGACCATACATTGATTAATATGAATATGATAATATCTGCTATTATGAGGTAAACTCTCGTTAATTAACCTCTAAGCATATATTAAAAATATATATCAACATAATCTAGAGCTTCGGTAAGTTTAGAGGAAGGAAATGATTGACTTTGGCAGTTTCTGAATAGTTACAAAGTCAATAAAAATATATCAAAAGGAAAGTAATGTATATAATACCTAATTTAGGCAATAATAATCTGTCACGTATTGAATAATTAATGCCTTTACTAAATATGTATCCATTGTCAATATCAAATGTGCGAGAAAATTTTGATTGACATGGACTCTAATTATAAACAAGAGGCCCACGGGCCACGGGTCGCTCACCTGAGTGACATAGCCACTGCAGATATGCAGATGTTATGCAACATTTTTCCAATCCTGTCATCGCAACTAATGAAAAGATCATCATTTAAGCAGTTCTTTATTTTGAAGAAGAAGATATATGGCATGCCAGTCAATTCAGCGTGATCATTTGAACAAACTCTAAATGGCAGCCAGCTTCGATTTACAATCGGCAAGATTTTAGCTGTTTTTGATCTACGAGTCACCCCAATACTTCCTACCAAGTTTCGAGTCAACTGGCCTTTCAGTTCAGGAGAAGAGGCGAAAAATAGATTTTCAAGATGGCTGCCATGGCGGCCATCTTGGATATCCGATTGGCATGATTTTAGCTATTTTTGATCTACAAGTCACCCCAATGTCTCCTACGAAGTTTGGAGTCAATTGGCCTTTCGGTGCACGAGAAGAAGCTAAATATAGATTTTCAAGATGGCGGCCATGGTGGCCATCTGGGATTTCTGATCAGAACGATTTTAGCTATATTTGATCTACAAGTCACTCTGATGCTTCCTACTAAGTTTCGAGTCAAGTGACTTTTGGGTTTAGGAGAAGAAGCGAAAAATAGATTTTCAAGATAGCTGCCATGGCGGCCATCTTGGATTTACGATCGGCATGATTTTAGCTATTTTTGATCTACAAGTCACCCAAATGCTTCTTATCAAGTTTCGAGTCAACTGGCCTTTCGGTTCAGGAGAAGAAGCAAAAAATAGATTTTCAAGATGGCGGCCATGGCGCCCATCCTGGTTTTACGATCGGCATGATTTTATCTATTTTTGATCTACAAGTCACCCCGATGCTTCCTACCAAGTTTGGAGTCAATTGGCCTTTCGGTTCAGGAGAAGAAGCGAAAAATAGATTTTCAAGATGGCTGCCATGGCCGCCATCTTGGATTTCCAATAGGCACGATTTTAGCTATTTTTGATCTATAAGTCCCCTCAATGCCTCCTACCAAATTTGGAGTCAATTGGCTTTTGGGTTTAGGAGAAGAAGCGAAAAATATTTTCAAGATGGCGGCCATGGCGGCCATCTTGGATTTCCGATCGGCACGACTTTAGCTACTTTTGATCTACAAGTCACACTGATGCTTCCTAGCAAATTTGGAGTCAATTGGCCTTTCAATTCTGGAGAAGAAGCGAAAAATAGATTTTCAAGATGGCGGCCATCTTGGATTTCCGATCGGCACGACTTTAGCTACTTTTGATCTACAAGTCACCCTGATGCTTCCTAGCAAATTTGGAGTCAATTGGCCTTTCGGTTCAGGAGAAGAAGCGAAAAATAGATTTTCAAGATGGCGGCCATGGCGGCCATCTTGGATTTCCGATCGGCACGATTTTAGCTATTTTTGATCTACAAGTCACCCTGATGCTTCCTAGCAAGTTTGGAGTCAACTGGCCTTTCGGTTCAGGAGAAGAAGCGAAAAATAGATTTTCAAGATGGCGGCCATGGCGGCCATCTTGGATTTCCGATCGGCACGATTTTAGCTTTTTTTTTATCTACAAGTCATCCTGATGCTTCCTAGCAAGTTTGGAGTCATTTGGCCGTTCGGTTCAGGAGAAGAAGCGAAAAATAGATTTTCAAGATGGCGGCCATGGCGGCCATCTTGGATTTCCGATCGGCACGATTTTAGCTATTTTTGATCTACAAGTCACCCTGATGCTTCCTAGCAAGTTTGGAGTCAACTGGCCTTTCGGTTCAGGAGAAGAAGCGAAAAATAGATTTTCAAGATGGCGGCCATGGCGGCCATCTTGGATTTCCGATCGGCACGATTTTAGCTATTTTTGATCTACAAGTCACCCTGATGCTTCCTAGCAAGTTTGGAGTCAACTGGCCTTTCGGTTCAGGAGAAGAAGCGAAAAATAGATTTTCAAAATGGCGGCCATGGCGGCCATCTTGGATTTCCGATCGGCACGATTTTAGCTATTTTTGATCTACAAGTCACCCTGATGGTTCCTAGCAAGTTTGGAGTCAATTGGCCTTTTGGTTCAGGAGAAGAAGCGAAAAATAGATTTTCAAGATGGCGGCCATGGCGGCCATCTTGGATTTCCGATCGGAACGATTTTAGCTATTTTTGATCTACAAGTCACCCCGATGCTTCCTACCAAGTATCAAGTCAATTGGCCCAGGGGTATAGGAGGAGTAGGCTTTTAAAGCAATTGTTGACGCCGCACGACGGACGACGGACGACGCACGACGCACGACGGACGACGGACGACGGACATTGACTGACCACAATAGCTCACCATGAGCACTTCGTGCTCAGGTGAGCTAATAAAATATTAGAGGTATATAGCTAGTCGAAGCAAAACTATTCCTCAATAAAGATAAGGCAGACCTATAATATACGAGGATTAATTGGTCTAGTAATTATAAGTTTTAAACCTTCCTAAATAATTTCTAATTATAATCATAATAAAATTATTATTGCAAGATGAAGAATCTTCATCGTAATAGATTCTTACTGAGACAAAATTATCTGGTATATTACTATCGTAGTCTTAAATGATCCAGAAGAAAAAATAAAACAGGCAAAGTAAAGAACGTATCGAATTATATCTATGCCTAAATATAAGATTTTCTTCTTATTTATTATTTTATAGCAGAGTTTAGACAGAGCACGACTGACCTAGACTCTTATATAATCAATCAAAAGATAGTATAAAATAGAATAATAGCTTAACGGATCAACTATTTTCCATGTAGAAAGGCAAAAGGAAAATATGTACCTCAACTAGAATTTTAAATCGTAGTAATCTAGAGAGGTAGTGGATAAATAAATAAACTGTTAATTTATCTATCTGATTCGTGTAGATTTCCGATACCTTATGAATGAAATATTAATAGAAAGTAGAAAGGATCTATTATTACTTTCTTGTCAATTTACTCCATAGATTACATGCTGATTACATATCGGGAGCATGTAGAAATTTTAGATTTCGTGTATATTTTTCTTCTTAGAACTAAGGATATTTTTATAGAGTTCACCTTTGTCTTACAGCCGAATAAGGTGAATATGTAAGAAGTTAATCTCTTTGTAGCGAATAAAAAGAGATATAAACTATATAATTATAGATGGAAGTATCATCTACACTTTGTGAATGAATTACGAATTTGATCGTAACTGATAATTCTTAATTCATTTTCAAGAATAAATATATATATAGAATTTTAAGTCTAGTTCAAAAAAGACTTGACAGAGTTCAACAATATAAGGGGCTACTAGGTATTAGAACCCATCGCTGTCATTCTATAACCTATAACCCAAGACTACACATTTCTATAGTGCTCAATGAATAAACATACATTGAGCGAGGACTAGTGACTACTAATCGGTCACTAGTAATCCGACACAATGCTCTGGCACTAGTCTACGAAACTACTGCCCAGTGAAATTTCGTTAGAATGACCTGGCACTAGTCTACGAACTACTGCCCGATGAATTTTCGTTAGAATCGGAAGTTAACCTCTTTCTAGCGAATGAAAGAGATAAATTGCATAGTTAATTTAAAATATTAATAGAATTACACTTCTGTAATAAGCCAATGGAATATTTAGAAATTTATTATATAAAATGTTACTATGTATTTCATTTTATAACCTATATCCATTGACTTGATTTATTTATAAAGCTCTATGAACAATAATAGATTGTTCGGGGACTAGTGACTGTTACCCAATCACTAGTAATCCGACACAATGACTGGACACTAGAACTCGTAACTATTGCCCAGTAGACGCCAATAGTAATCCAATACAATAACTGGATACTAGTAATCAAAAGTATTTGCCAGTGGTATACACTAGTAGCTGGACATATGACCGGACACTAGTACTCGTAACTGTTTGCCCGGTGAAGTCACTAATAATTCGACACAATGACTGGACACTAGTACTCGTAACTGTTGCCCAGTGAAGTCACTAATAATTCGACACAATGACCGGATACTACTTCTCGTTACTGTTGTCCGGTAGGAGTGACTAATAATGCGACACAATGACCGGACACTAGTACTCGTAACTGTTGCCCGGTGAAGTCACTAATAATTTGACACAATGACCGGACACTAGTACTCGTAACTGTTGCCCGGTAGGAGTCACTAATAATGCGACACAATGACCGGACAGTAGTACTCGTAATTGATGGAGTAACTAGTAATCCCGGTGATTTAAGCATGCCTGGATGACCGGTGACTGGATGACTGGTGACCGGTAAGAAATGCCCGGTGATTTTATCCATGCCTGGATGCCCGATGACTGGTGACTGGTGAAGCTGACAATGAATGACTGGTGACTGGTGACTGGTGGACTTAGACTTATTTTGGATACTAAAGCATCCATAAGAAGCCACCTTGATGGGTCTTACCCCGGCACTATAGCCATATGGGGTGGGGCTCCCATCAGTAAAGAACTGTCGTATAACCCATAAGGGTTGACAAGTTCTTTACTAATCAGCTTCTCCACCATAGAAATCTTCGCCAATTCGCAAGATATCCAGTAACAGTCCAGGTATAGCATGTCGCATCGCTGAATAATCTGGAACAAAAAGAAACAATTTAAAATTTTTGATATAAGAAAACACGACTTCAGAACCGACCGCACACGAGCGTTGTGCCGATTATAGCGAGAGTCGTGAAAACGCATGTCGAAACAGCCAGACAATAAAAGCAAAATCGACAATCAAAAATTTTAAACAATAACATGGCTAGTGAAAGGAGTGATAAAGAAACAAAAGAAACACAAGGATACAGAAATTCATCCGTGAGGAATAGAAATAATCCAAATTTCCTTCACAGGCAAAAATCCTTGTTGAATTTCTTTGTCCACAGAAAAGAAACTGACACGTGATCAATTGAGCGGGAGGAGTTACGTCACACAGGTAACTGCCTAAGGGACCTTCTGGTTTAAGACTTTAATTAACGACTGAAAGGTCGTTTTTTCTGTGGAAGGTGTGAAAACAGAAGAGAATAGCACATTATCTATAGGTTAATGTATTATGAAGTTAAAATTATATTGAAATCGGTCCAGTGGTTTCTGACAAGAAGATTTTTTAAGTTTTTAGTTAAAAAATCTATTTTTAGCTCCTGTGACCAAGATATGCAACAGACCGGAACCATTTGAACAACTTTGAAAGAGGACCAACGAATGATCATTCCTGTGAAGTTTGGTCAAAATCCAATCAGTGGTTTAGGAGGAGATTTGTTTAAAAAGATTGCGGACGGACGGACGGACGGACATACCGACGACGACGACGGACGGCGAGTGATCACAATAGCTCACCTTGAGCCTTCAGCTCAGTTGAGCTAAAAAGGGCCATAACTTTCCCGAAATTTTGTGGATGATTACGAATATCGAACCCGACCTGTATTTTACAATGATATATCCTTTCTGCAAACTATTAATAAAATCAATGCATCCCTGCAAAAGTTATTGAGCAGAAACCAATATCAACACAACAACAACAAGAGGGCCATGATGGCCCTATAATGCTCACCTGAGGATCATAACACTTACAGAACCTGACCTAGAACTGATCAAGGCAAACATTCTGACCAAATATGAAGATTATATTAACAAGTTAGACAATGTACCATGTCTAATGGACTGTGAAATAGAGGTCAAGGTCAAATATGGATGACGGCACTCAAGAAGCCATACTAAGATGTAGGCATGTGCTAAGTATCACTGGCCGTAGGAGCAATAACTACTGAGAAATGACTTAAACACAAACACTTCACAAGTGCCAAATATCACTCTGTAGGAGCAATAGTTTAAAACAGAAATTGACATAAAAAAAAAATTAAGAAAGTCATTGGACCATGAAATATACGCTGTAAGTGACCCAGTTCCAAACTGCACCTTGAAATCATCAAGGCAAACATTTTGAGCAAGATTCATAGTGATTGCTTAAAAAATGCGACTGCTAGAGTGTTAACGAGGTTTTCAGTTGATTTGCCCTATGACCTAGTTTCTGACCCCAAGTGACCCAGTTTCAAATGTGACCTCGAAATCATCAAGACAATAATTTTGAGTAAGATTCATTATGATTGACTCAAAAATGTGGACTCAAGAGTGTTAAAAAAGGTCTTTCTTTGATCTGGCCTGGTGACCTAGTTTTTGACCCGAAGTAATCCAGTTTCAAACTTGACCTAGAAATAATCCAGACAAACACTTTGAACAAGATTCATGATGATTGCTTGAAAAATGTAACCTCTAGCGTGTCAACAATATTTTTGATTTGACTTGGTGGCCTAGTTTTTAACCTCAAGTGACCAGTATCAAACTTGGCCTAGATTTCATGGGGGCAAACATTCTGAGCAAGTTTCATCAAAACTGGGTTTAGACTATGACCTCTAGAATGTTAAAGTAAATGTTGACAACAAACGACGATGGACGATGGACAAAGGGTGATCACAATAGCTCACGCTAAGATTTCACTGTGATTTTAAAGGTGATTACTAATATCGAACTTGACCTGTACTTTTCAATGATATATATTCTTCTGCAAACTTTCAATAAATTTAATGCATCCCTGCAAAAATTATTGAGTGGAAATCAATATCAACCCACCAACATAAACTAAGTCAAAAAAGGGCCATAACAGCCATAATTTGGCGGATGATTACCAAACTTGACCTGTATTCATGATAATTGTTTCAAAAATGTGACCGCTAGAGTGTTAACAATATTTTTCTTTGATTTAACCTGGTGACCTAGTTTTTGTCCCCAAGTGACCCAGTTTCAAACTTGACCTAGATTTCATAAGGGCAAACATTCTGAGCAAGTTTCATCAAAATTGGCTTAAAACTGTGACCTCTAGAGTGTTAACAACTAATAGTTGACGGCAGTTGATGGACAACTGAAGACGGACGACTAACAGAGGGTGATCACAACAGCTCACCCTGAGCTTTACTCAGATGAGCTAAAAATAGCCACAGTGACCTTGACCTTGAGCCCAGCACCCTGAAAGCGGAAAATATCATTATCTAATATTTGTGTGGTTATGTTAAAACCCATTAATAAATGTAGGCGTTAGAGCTATGACAACAGGTAAACATATGTACATGTATGTGACAAACCCTATATCCCCTCTCCTATTCGTTATGCCAGGGGATAATAAAAAGTGAGAAAAATGTTCCTAAAAATAAGATTTTCTGATAAGTGAACTTAATATTATTTCCAATCATCAGTCAGATGGATTATAATTGATCATCAATCACCTGAAGCAAGAGTGACTGATGATTGATTATAATCAATCATCAGTCACTTTTGCTTCTTGTGACTGACGATGGATATGACTGATTATAATCGATTCATCTAGACAAAACTGACTATTTTACATACCATCATATCTATGATAGCAGCTTCCGATCCCTCACTACTGAACCCACTCGTGTCTGAATCATATGGAGAACCACTCCGTGTTGACCGCCCACCTGATGACATCAGTCCAAAAATCTGTTCTATAGGTGACAAGGTTTCATTTAGCGATGTATTTGGTGTACAGGGTGATTCACTGCCATAGTCACTGAATAAAAAAAAACTTGTATTATTGCATAAAAAGCAGTGCCGCACATTATTAACAGTCGTGCATTAACAGACGAAAAGCCATGTATTAATAAGGCAATTCAGCCGCTGCCAATGCACGGCTATGCAACTTTCAATATGCCTGTACCGGGGCCACAGAATAGCTGCCATCACGAGATATGTAGTACTGGGCCCTAGAACGAGCACAGTTCATGAAAATTGCATGCGCGAGGTATCAGTGAAAAGGCAAAACAAAATAGCGCAAGAAATAATGCGAAATGTAACAAATGATTTCAATTTTTATGCAATAATAGCGATCGAACATGGTTTTTCAATGCATTAACATTATCCAGGCCTCCGGCCTCGGTTTTCAACACCTCCCTTGGGACCTGGCAAATGTTAATGCATGAAAAACCATGTTTGATCCCTATATCATTATTAAAACAGACTCATGGCCCAACATAGTACAGTGAACTCTAGTAACAATGAAGGCTGGCACAATTAATCAGATAATCAATTAAATGATTGATAAATTCCACAAAATTGATTACGGTTACAGATTTGCTGATGAATGATCATTCGATTTATGTGTCTGTTACTTTACAGTATTTACATTTAGTATTCGGACACCTCAACTCCTTACCATACTTTATCTAAAATCTGAACAAGTACAATTCACTATCCAATGTTCTGTCTAAAAATAGATGAATGAGTGGCAAACAGTGTAGACCCTGATGAGATGCTGCACTTTGTGGCATCTCCTCTGGGTCAACACTGTTTGCTCAGGTCTGTCTGGCCAAATACCTGCAGTAAAGTATTATATTTAGTAAGAGTCATGTTCAGACAGACAGGTAAGATTATGACCAAATCTTCCATGATTACTAATCGATTATCAATCACATAGCAGGACTGATAATTGATTATCTTTTCACTAAGTTTTCAGGTCTGATTCACCAGTACTAGTTACACAAACAGCATTTGTTCCCTAAGAATTTGTCTTTAAAGAATTTGCTTTTGTACATAATCCTTAACCCTTGCCACGCTGAATAAATTTAGATGCCACTCCCATTTCTAATTTCCAACCAGTCAGATTACTTGATCCAGATTGTTAATATAAATCCACATACTGAATAGCAAACAGTGCAGATCCAGATCAGTTGGCTTCTTCAGAAGCAACTGATCTGGATCTATACTGTTTGCAAAGGCAGGACATATCCGGGTTCAGCTGGACTAGGTTAACCCTTGTCCTGCTGAATAAATTAAGATGTCACGCCCACTTCTAATTTTCAGCCAATCAGATTACTTGATCCAGATTATTGCTATAAATTTGCATATTTGATAGCAAACAGTGCAGATCCAGATCAGTTGGCTTCTTCAGAAGCCAACTGATCTGGATCTACACTGTTTGCAAAACAGGGTATATCCGGGTTCAGCAGGACAAGAGTTAATGAACTGGGCCCAGTTGTTCAAAACTAACGATGTCGTTAGTTAATGTATCATTAAATCTTTGACCATCAAATAGTGCATATATGGATGGATGGATATTTTATTTATAGACGCTCAACCCTAAAAGGGCATATAGCGTCTAATAAGTTGTATACTATATGATGATTTTATTTAATGAGAAATTAAAAATGTCTAGGATTGATGAGTTCATTTTAAAAAGATAAAGTATCAATGATTTTAAGTTATTAAAATACAGATCATATTTTATTAAAAAGTCCGATCTCTTTCAGAAAGTTGAGTATTTTTTGAGTTGGCATATTAAAAAGTTCCTTTATATTTTTTACATTAAAATACTTTATGCGAATATAATTAAATTCAGCACAAGTGACAAGAAAATGTTTGACCGTAAAAGGTTCGTTACAAGGAATGCAGAAAGGAGCTTGTTCATTTTTTAATATGTAAGAATGAGTAATTCTAGTATGTCCAATTCTACATCTCGTGATTTTTGTTTGTTCTTTTCTGTTGTAATTAGAGAATGTACATTTGCTGTTAAAATTTGGTTTTATTTCATTTAGTTTATTTTGAGTTTGTGTTTCCCAAACTGACTGACATTTATTGTTAATGTATAGACGGATGTTCGATTTAAAGTCGGAGTGAGGAATTTTAAAATTGGTTATCACTAAGGATAGTGCGGATTTGGCTTCTAAATAGGCTAATTCATTTCCACGAATATTAACATGGCTAGGAAGCCAACAAAATACAATTTCTTTTGAAACTGAAAGGTGATAATATTTTTTAAGAATTTGTTGAATTAATGGGTTTCTATGGTGTAAATCTTTAAGAGATTTTAATACAGAAAGAGAATCTGAATAAATGATGAACTGTTTTTCAGGCTGATCTCTGATATGGTAAAGTGCAATATCAATTGCCTTGGCTTCGGCGGTAAAAATGGAGCTATTATCAGGTAATCTGATACTGTCAGTAAAATTTGGACTAATAACAGAACAAGCAACTTTCTCATCTTGTTTCGAACCATCTGTATAAATTGACAGGTAATGTTTATAATTTGATTTGATTTCTAAAAATTCATTTTTAAAAATATGCGACTCAACTTCTGTTTTTTTATTTTTATGAAGGTCTAATATAATCTTTGGAGGGTTTAACGTCCATGGCTCTTTTGATGGAAAAGAAAAATGCTGAACATTTTTAATATTAATATTGGCCTCTTCAAGTAATGGTTGTATTCTCAGGCCAAGGGGTTTAATAGCTGTTGGTTTATTATTGTAAAATCTTTCATATTTAGGGTTAAAAACACAATCATGAGCTGAATTACGTGGATTGGCGGCTAATTTAGTAACATATTGAAGAGACAATTTCTCTCTTCTTATATACAATGATGGTTCATTTGATTCAGCGTATAAACTTTCGACGGGGGAAGTACGAAAAGCCCCTAGAGCCAGACGTAAACCTTGGTGATGAATAGTATCCAAAGATTTCAAATAGGATTTTCTTGCGGATCCATAAACTATGGATCCATAATCCAATTTAGATCTAATTAAAGATCTATAGAGATTTAAAAGAACAGTACGATCTCCTCCCCAGTCGGAACGGGAGAGAACTTTAAGAATATCAAGTGCTTTTAAACATTTAGCTTTTAAAGCTTTGATGTGTGGTATAAAAGATAATTTGTTATCGAACAAAAGACCCAGAAATTTTGCTTCACTGACGACTGGAATGGGACTACCGTATATGGTGAGATGAGGATCTAAATGTAGCTGACGTATCTGACAAAAATGAACGCATTGAGTTTTTGTTTTTGAAAATTTGAAACCATTTTCTGTTGCCCAATCTTCTATATTGTTTAAACATCGTTGTAGTTTGAATTCAATGGTTTCCATATTTTTCGATCTAATAAATATTCCAAAATCGTCAACAAAAAGTGAACAATCAAGATCTTTCACACATTTAACAATATCGTTAATTTTAATGCCAAACAAGGTAGGTGATAAAATGCTTCCCTGTGGTACACCTTGTTCTTGTTTAAATATGTCCGATAACGTATTACCTATTCGAACATTAAATGTTCTATCTGATAAAAAGTTTTGAATAAAAAGTGGTAATCGGCCTTTAAGGCCTAATTTATGTAAATCTTTCATGATGCCATGTTTCCAAGTAGTATCGTAAGCCTTTTCAAGGTCAAAAAATACAGCTACTACATGTTCTTTTTTAACAAAGGCATCACGAATAAAAGATTCCAAACAAATCAAATGATCGTTTGTACAGTTATTTTTCCTGAATCCAGCTTGGTATTTTGTTATAAGCTGGTTTGATTCCAAGAACCAAACCAGTCTATCATTAATCATTCTCTCCATTGTTTTACATAAACAACTTGTCAAAGCAATAGGTCTGTAGTTAGTAGCTTCAGTATGATCTTTATTTGGTTTTGGTATAGGTATAATCGTTGCTTTACTCCAGTCTTTTGGAAATTTTCCAGTGATCCAAATATCATTTAAAATATTTAATAAAGTTTTTAAAGCGTTATCGGGTAAATGTTTAAGAATTTGATAATGGATGTCATCAGGACCAACAGCTGTATCATGAGATTTATGAAGAGCATCTAATAATTCTGAAGCTGTGAATGGTACATTATATTTTTCATGATTTAGTGACATAAATTTTAGATGCTCTTTCTCTCGTTCCTGTTTTATGTTTTGAAAGGTTTCAGAATAATTTGCACTAGAAGAGTTTTTCTGAAAATTCTCTCCTAGTGCACTGGAAATATCTTTAGTCGTTGAGCATATATTTCCATTTGATTTGATATGGACATGCTTGTTATTTTTATTTTTGCCAGTAATTTTTCGAATCATGTCCCATATCTTCTTTGCTGGAGTTCTAGAATTAAGTTTGGAGACGTATTGCTGCCAAGATGTTCTTTTAGCCGTTTTTATTGTATTGCGAGCTTTTGCTCGCATTTGTTTGGCATGGATTAGATTTTCTTTTGTTGGCTGCCTATTGAACTTTCATAAGGCAGATTTTCTTTTATTTATTGAATTTTTAACATCTTTATTAAACCAAGGTCTATTTCGTTTTGAACGTGTCGAGGACTTTGGAATACATTTTTCGGCTACATGAATTAATGTATCAGTAAAAGCTTGTATATCATCTGCTGTTTTAAACATTTCAGGATTTAATTTTTCATTACATAGCTCCATAAAATTCTCCCAGTTTGCTTTATTCAAATTCCATCGGGAATGATGGTCTTCATTTGTCGATTCAATTTCTTCAATTTTAATTGGAAAATGATCGCTCCCATGAAGGTCATCTAAAACTGACCAATCAAAATCTAAGTAAATATTTGGAGAGCATATAGACAAATCTAAAGCAAAATAATTTCTTGTAGGAGAATGAAGATAAGTTGGTTGTTTATCGTTAAATAAACATAAATCATTTTCTGCAATAAAATTTTCTATTATTTCTCCTTTGTCATTTGTATCCAGACAACCCCATAGTTTGCTGTGACTATTAAAGTCACCTAATAATAAATAAGGACGAGGTAACTGGTTTATAAGATTTTCTAAATCGTGTTTAGAAAATTTACATTGTGGAGGAAGATATAGAGAACAAATTGTTATGGATTTAGACAGAGTGACATTTACAGCAACAGCTTGTAAATTACTATTTATATCTATCTGTCTATGAGGAACATTTGATTTTACAAGGATAGATGAACCTCCTGAGGCTTTCTGATTTTCAGTTGCGATATGATTATATAAACTATAATTTTTAAAATTAATATTATCTGTATTTTTTAAAAAGGTTTCCTGGAGACAAAAGACAGTCGGAGAAAGTAGTGTTGTTAAAATTAAAATTTCGTTATAATTTGCTTTTAGTCCTCGACAGTTCCACTGAATAATTGATTTTTTATCCATGATAAATGGAGAGATGATTTGAAAATAAGGAACTTAATCCTTTTGTTTTCTCTGAGACTGCGAGAACATGGAGAAGTCAATCTCTAACTCCATGTTCTCAAGGGAATCGAACCGATTGACCAACTTGATCGGATCGGCCAACGCCCCTTTAAATAGTGCATATATGAAAATATTTTTACTGAGAAAATGTGAGTAGCTTTTGCATTTGCTCACATTTTTTCAGCAAAAATACCTGTGAAATCAATATTGCACTTACTAGAACAGTTAACATTTTGACCTCTAACAAGTTTGTTAAGCTAACAATGCTTTGAACAACTGGGCCCAGATTGAGAAGTAAGAAACAGGAAAGGCTTGGTTTTATTCTATTTCCTCACAGAACAAGTTTTGTAGATTTGTTAGAATCACCTCTGTAAGGCAATCCTAACAAATATCCGAATTTTGCTTGTATTGGGGTTTAACGACGTCAACCCTTATGGGTCATTTTGTGTCATCTCCCAGAGAAAGGGAGAAAAGAGATAGAAGAGATAGTGGAAGAGATAAAAGAGAGGGACAGGGAAGAAAGAGGAACAGGAATGAAAGTAAAGAAACAGAATAAAATCATTCCCCTCTACCCTTACCTGCTACAAAGATAGCAGGCTTTGCCCAACTGTAAGCCTTTATCAGTTGGATGCTCCAGTGTTGTAAGATACACAACACCATCCCCACACCTGACTACTCCAAACAAATATCAAAAGCACATTACTTGATGTACATGTATTGACTACAATGTTCTTGCTAATTTCCAGCATAATTTCTGATTGAATGTCACCTTCTGAGTTAAGGTTTCATGCCAGTCAAATTGTCATTATAACAAATATGAGATGTCACAGTATAGCCATGCTCGAATGAATCTCACTTTGCCTCTAAAACTTTAAACAAAAATTTAAACATATTTTCTTCTAAATCCATGACATTGACCTCACTCATGTGGGTGGGTATGGTACAGCATTAAACTTCAGACCAGTATCTAACATCAGGGCAAACATGAACTAATTCCATCCAGAGGTTCTGCAGATATAGCTGTTTAATGAATGCCAATAGTACAACTCTACCTGAACTTCTGTATAGGGGAGCTAGAAAGAGTTGATTTTGTTTGTGTTGAGGTTTTGCAGCCTAGTCAACCCAATGGGGTCATGTTGAGTATGGTCAGTTTACCTAACCACACTTATACTGGGCAGGCTTAAGCCTCTAAGCGGTAAACTAGTACCTGTACACATTCTTTTACTAGAAAATGACAACTGCCCATCTTGAATCAGTGGAAAATCCAGAGAATGTCCGTAGAAAATTTTTCATGATCATTCTCAAAGAAAGAAGGTTGCTGGACCCGGCAGGAGTCTAATCCACAGCCTCCTCATCACCAGTCAGATGCGCATCCGACTTGAGCCACCAAGCAGGCTCTTCCATCTTTGAATGTGACATGTCCACTTGATACAAATTAGGTTTTCAGTCTACAACCTCCAGGCTATCCTAAGAGGGATGAAGGAGAACCTTTGCCATACTGGGTGGATGAACAGGCTGATCCGAATCTTTGTTCGTCACACAGATCTTATTGCAGGTTGTGCATTGGCTCACATGCTTTAACCCTTAAAGAGCCAATCACAACTGCAATAGACATCTTTTTTTTATAATTTTACGAGAAAACAAGTCTTGATATTTCATGTGAATCGTCTGCTTAGCAGACGATTCACATGAAATGTCAGGACTTGTTTTCTCAGAAAATAAAAGAAATGAATGTCATCTGCTACAAAATTTTGCTTGGCACTTTAAGGGTTAATAAAATCACAGGAAATGTGTTTACCTGTATCCAGGTGTGGGTGGGGTAGATTTATCACAACCTCGTATTGCTCTCTTCTGCGGTGTTTCTAATGAGGGTTTCTGCTGTTGCTGGTTGTACGCTGTACAAATGAAAGCAGGGTTCAAATTTAACTTTCTTGACAGCAGAGCAACAGATAATTTTGGGGGCATTTGGGTATTTAACCCCATCAAAATTAAATCAATAGGGTAAAGTCTTATTTTATTTTTCGATTTGAGTAAAGATACCCACCAAAATGAAAGTTAATTAGGTAAAACTTATAAAATTGAATGAAAGAGCATAAAAAAGCCTGATTTAAGTATTTAAATCATGGTATTTCATTATACCCTATTAATTTTATGATTATATTTGTCATATGAAGAATTAAAACACATATTCTGTGCAGTAATCATAATACAGTAAAACCTCAATAATTCGAAGTGCAAGGGACTGCAGGAATTTCTTCGAATTATCGGTAGTTCAAATTTCCGAAATCGGTAGTTTTCGGATATGTTCGCATTTTTTTTATTCAATATCGTTGAAGTAATGGGAACATCTGCCTAAGCATTAAAAATAATGTTGCTTGAAGGTTGAGCTAATCGCTTGACAGGCCTACGTACGGAACCAGAAAATAAAAAAAGAAAACATGAACTTACAGTTTTATTTACAGCTATTTACAATAACGAAAATGAAGGTTAAATGTAAAGTAACGAACCAATTTACTGACGAAATATTTAACCTTGCAAAACCGGTGCAAAAAAGACAAACGTTGACAGATAGCGTAGTTTTGTATCAGTCTGCAAAAAAAACTGGCTGATACAGATCTGAAAGGGCAAACTCCACGCTTCTAGCCAATTTTGTTTCGCCTTTTTGCCCCTACTTTCACTTTAAAAAACGTCGATAAATTGTCAGGAAATTCGTCTCAGAATTGTTATTTTTGCTGTAACTGTACTATTACAGATCATTCGTATTTACACGTTACATGAATCACTGATCTTTAAAATCATTAAAGTTCATTAATGACCCATACTTAAAAAAACATCAAATAAGACATCATTGCTAACGATCTCAAATAAAGACACCCTTTACTCAATCAAGGATCATCACTCACTAGTGTGACCATTAATCCGGTGTCAATTACCTGTAGCGAATAAACCTGTGAAGTCACTCGGGTGTGTAACAATCGAACTCGCCGCAGAAGGAAATCATGATCGTCGTGCGTGACCTTGATTGGCAGTTTGGAATTTCGAATTTGGCAGGGGATTTTAAAAGGAATTTCTTTGATTGGGTCCGACGAATCTGTTCGGAATATTCACCGTTAATCCGGTGTCAATTACCTGTAGCGAATAAACCCGTGAAATCAATCGGGAGTGTAACAATCGAACTCGCCGCACAAAGAAATCATGATCATCATGCGTGACCTTGATTGGCAGTTTGGAATTTCAAATTTAGCAGGGGATTTTAATATGAATTTCTTTGCTTGGGACCGACGAATCTGTTAGAAAAATTGATTGTTTCGAAAAATTGAAATTTGAAAAATCGTTGATATTTTTGCAATAAATTATAGTGAAAAAATTCCGGACCATCAGTCGTCTTCGAAAAATCCGGTAGTTTCGAAAAATTGGTGTTCGAATTACCGAGGTTCCACTGTATAAAATAGTAATCATGTGCTTTTCTGGCCTTGAAACTTTAATTTTCACCCTTGAATTTGGAAATAATTGGGTACTCTGTCAAATAATTGGGTATCAATACCCAAGTTTTTGAAAAAAATTGAGTATTTGCTCAAAACATTTGGGTATTTTACTCAGATACTCCTCTTATCTCTTACCCTGTTGACAGCTTGCTAAAATTAGCAAGTAGCATTATTTTTTACTTGCTAAACCTTTTAGCCACTTCCTTTTTCATACTTATAAACTTATACTTTTTCATACTTATAAACACTGTTAAATGTGGCTTTAAACCTTTGCACTCCAGGTTTGTTTGTTTATTTGTGTTGAGGTTTTACGGCCCAGATAACCCAATGGGGTCATGTCGAGCGCGGTCAGTTTACCTAATCACAGGTTTACTGGGCAGGCTTAGTCCTCTAAGCGGTTAACCGGTATTGTGCACATTCTTTTGCCAGAAACTGACAACTGCCCTTCTTGAATCAGCGGAAGGGAGAGAATGACCGTAGAAAATATTTCATGATCAATCTCCACAAAGAATGTTGCCGACCTCGGCAGGGGTTGAACCCGCGACCTCCTGGTCTCCAGTCGGACGGCGCATCCAACTGAGCCACCGAGGCCGGCTGCACTCCGGGTAAAAAATTTCAGCAGACATTTTAAAATATTTTTCTTATTTTTCCCAGAAAACAGGTTTTGACATTACATGCAAATGTCTCCATAGGAGACAATTTGCATGTAATGTCAAAACCTGTTTTCTGGGAAAAAATAAAAAAAATATAGTCATTGCTTTTGGAAAAGAATTTCTCTCTCTTTAATTGTTGACCTTGACATGACCTAGAGTGTTGGGGATGGTACTGCCCAAAATTTTGGACCAATATGTATCATCATACCAAAGATGAATCAAATCTGTGATAAGGTTAGGAAATAATGAGGTCTTAAAAACTTTAACGAAAACTTTAACATTTGTGGACACCGACGCAAACGCCAACACCAACGCTAACGCCGACGCCGGGGGTAGTACAACAGCTCTTCCTGAACGTTGTTCAGGCGAGCTAATGACATCAATACTTTTGAACAACTCGACCCTGATATCTTTTTTATTTTTTTGTGAAAACATATTTTGTAGGTGCTCAATTAGAATGTCTCAATGAAGGGAGATCCTTCTAATGATATATGTTTTTGCAGTTCAAAAGTATAGATATTTTTCATAATTCTTCACAAAAACATGTTGTGTGTACTCAACAAGGCACTTCTAATGAGTACTTTCAACATATGCTCTTTGTGGAGAAGTAAGAGACGTAAGTTTACTGAAGTAGCCTATGTTCCTACTCTTCAAATCTGGTACTGAAATAATACATTTTCATTTGTATTTTTATTTGAAAATCATTTTATCTGATCAATCCAAGCTTATTTATAACACGGTTCATTATAACACAGCTTTGGATATAACAATGTTCAAAAATGGATCAAAAAAAAGATGGATCCCAAAACAGATGGATCCCAAAAATGCACAGCTTATATTGAAAAATGACCATAACTGGTCATTTTTCAATATAATCTATACATTTTTGTTTGGACATAACCCGGTTGTTTAACTAACACGGTTTATGCTATGGACACCAACAATAGTGTTACAAAGTGGTTGTGGTGTATTTCTTCTTTTATTCCTCTCTCCTAACAGCAACAAGAAATATCCTGTAAACCTGATCGAAAATTCTGACCCTACCTTCTTTGGTCTGTTGCATATACAGTTCTGGTTTATAAGGGGCTTGGTAATTGTCTGTCTTATAGTGGAGGCTTTGGCCATGAAGCGGTTGCTGACTCGACGGGTAGAACAATTGGAAACCTGAAAATCATGTAACATGTATCCTAGATGACCATGGTGGTGATTTAGTTTTTTAAGTCCCTTTCGTTATTATTAATAACCCTTGTCCTGCTGAATAAATTAAGATAACACACCCTTTTCTAATTTTCAGCCAATCAGATTAGTTAATCCCAATTCTTGCTATACATTCACATACCTAATGGCAAACAGTGCAGATCCAGATCAGTTGGCTTCTTCAGAAGCCAACTGATCTCGATCTACACGGTTTGTAAAGGCAGGATATATCCGGGTTCAGCAGGAAAAGGGTTAAAGTTATATCAATAGGATGGAAGGTTCTGTGCAATGAAGCACTATACAGTCATTAACTGAATTCTGTCTTCAGTTGGATTCAAACCCGGAACTTCGTGTTCCAGTCAGGACAGCTAACCACTCAGCCACCTGTATGCTTTTGATGGATGTAGCTTTCCTCTCCAGAATGGATTTCTACCATGCCAGCTGCTTCTGAGTTAGGCCAAATAAAAAAAAAAAATGTGTTTATAGGGTAACCCTATCCTACCTAATTTTCCTGGTTTTCTCAACAAAAAAAATATAGAGTTTATTTGGTTGTTTTGATTGATTACGGAGAAATAATTCACTAGTGTTCTAAGGCTTGCGCGTAAAAAAACAGTGAGAAGCGAACAAGTTTTTTACAAGCAAACCTTAGAACACGAGTAAATTATTTCTCTGTAATCAATCGAAACAACCAAATAAACTGTTTATTACAATTTCATCCATATTTTACCTTTGAATTTTTACATTCAGCCATTATGATTTCCTACCAAAATAGTTCCAGTCGGTGCATGAATTTCAAGAGGCGTGGTTAAGTTTGAAAATCAGTCGCCATCTTGTTTTCACTTTAATGCAAAAATCATCCTGTGCTTGAAATACAAATACAAAAATACCACGTAAGTTGAACTGGATTATCAAGAACATCCTACTTTATATTTATGTTGCAGGTCTTACCTCAACAAGACCTGTCTTCAGACAGGGTAGCTCGCCTGATATTGCACATTTTGTTTTCTGGAAAATTCTAAGTCTGACCTTGATTTTGACATTACCTGTGTGTGTGTGTGTGTGGGTGGGGGGGGTGGGGGGGGTGTGGGTTGTGGATTGCACTGCACAAAATTTTCATCAAACCGAAGATGAATCAAATCAATGATAAGGTCAGGAAATAATGAGGTCTTAAAAACTTAAACAAAAACTTGAACATTTTAAAAATTCTAAGGCTGTACCTCGACCCCAAGGTTACGGTCATGAGTGCTGATGATGCTGATAAAAACTTTTGACCTGCATCTATCACGATACCAAATAGAAACTAAATCCATCATGTAGTTTAGAAGTAATGAGATCCTAAAAAACTTCAATGTAAAATTTTAACATGAAAATTCTCAGTCTAAAACACTGACCTTGGCAACAGGAGGTTATGGGGATAGTACTGCCCAAAATTTTGGACCAATATGTATCATCATACCAAAGATGAATCAAATCTATGATAAGGTTAGGATTTAATGAGGTCTTAGCAATTTTACCAAAAAATTTAACACTTAAATTCTGTGACCTCAACCTCAAGGTCACAGTCATGTGTGTTGATGGTGCTGATAAAAGCTTTTGACCAGTATCTATCATGATACCAAATAGACACTAAATCCATCATGTTTGTTTGTGTTGAGGCTTTATGGCCCAGTCAACCCAATGAGGCCATGTCGAGCGCGGTCAGTTTACCTAACCACACATTTACTGGGCAGGCTTAGTCCTCTAAGCGGTTAACCAGTATTGTGCACATTCTTATGCCAGAAACTGACAACTGCCCTTCTTGAATCAGCGGAAGGGAGAGAATGACCATAGAAAAATATTTCATGATCAATCTCCATGAAAGAATGTTGACCGACCTCGGCGGGGGGTTGAACCCGCAATCTCCTGGTCTCCAGTTGGACCGTGCACCCAACTGAGGCCGGCTCCAGATATGGTACTTTTTTTTCAGCTGAAAAGTTCCGATATTTTTCTTATTTCTCCATAAAAACATGTTGTGGTACTCTTTAGAAGCACCTCAATGAGGCGCTTCTAATAAGTACCCACAACATGTTTTCATCATGAAAGAAGATAAGCAAGAAAAACGCTTAACGGCATTATGGATGGGTTTTTAAATAAAGATGAAAGTGAGAGTCGTCTCCCTTGCATGTGAAACATCTACTGGTCCTCCTCTTCATCTCTACCAAATATGAAGGCAATCTATTGAAGAACAAGAATTCCGCGGAAGGCGTCATCGCACCTGCTGGCGCAAAAGTCACAGGAGCCACAATCAGAATGTGGTTATTAAATAAGTTTATTTCATTCTTAGCAGTGCTTACTTGGAAAACTGGGTTGAAAAAAATGTAGACAAAGTGCCTAATGGGGCACATATATTCTTGGCCAGTGCAATTCCCTGTAATGGCTATATCTACAGCACTGACTTTTCGTATTATACAGCCCAATGATAATGGAACGTTGACGTAAAATGTGTAAAAGTCACTGGAGCATGAAATATAGGTCAAGGTCACGGGTCAAGGTACCTGCTAATTCAGTAAATCAAGGAGAAGCACAATGCAAGGTATGGTGGTTGTAGGCCTTATAGTTGAGGAGTTATCAAACATCAACGTAAAATGTGTCAAATATAGGTCAAGGTCACTGGGTCAAGGTACCTGCCAAGCCAGGGCAATGAGGTGAAGCACTATGCAAGGTTTAGTGGTTGTAGGTCTTATATTTGAGGAGATACCAAACATCAATATAAAATGTGTCAAAGTCATTGGAGTGCACAATATAGGTCAAGGTCACCAGGTCAAGGTACCTGTCGAGTCAGTACATCGAGAAGAAGTGCTTTATAAGGTTTGGTGGTTGAAGGCCTTACAGTTGAGGACATATGGAAGGGTGATGTAAAAGGTGTAAAAGTCAATGGAGCGTGAAATATAGGTCAAGGTCACCCAGTCAAGGTACCTGCAGAGTCCGTACATTGAGGAGAAGCACTATGCAAGGTTTGATGGTTGTAGGCCTTATAGTTGAGGAGATATTGAACGTTGACGTAAAATGTGTAAAAGGCACTGGAGCGCAAAATATAGGTCAAGGTCACCGGGTCAAGATACCTGCCAAGTCAGTACATATAGGAGAAGCACTATGCAAGGTTTGGTGGCTAGAGGTCTTACACTTGAGGAGATCTGGAACGTTGATGTAAATTATGTCAAAGTCACTGCAGCCAAAATATAGGTCAAGGTCACCAGGTCAAGGTATCTGCTAAGTCAGTACATTGAGGAGAAGCACTTTGCAAGGTTTGTTGGTTGTAGGCCTTATAGTTGAGGAGATATCGAACGTCGACGCAAAATATGTCCAAGTCACTGGAGCGCAAAACATAGGTCAAGGTCACCGGGTCAAGGTACCTGCCAACTCTGTACATCTAGAAGAAGCACTATGCAAGGTTTGGTAGTTGTACGCCTTACAGTTGAGAAGATCTGGAACGTCTACGTAAATTGTGTCAAAGTCAATGGAGCGCAAAATATAGGTCAAGGTCACTGGGTCAACATATCTGCCAAGTCAGGAGGTCAGGGAGATGTGTCATGCAAGGAATGATGGTTGTTGTAGAATTGTAGTTGATTAGAATACTAACTTTGACGTAAATGTCGAACTTCGACATAACAGAACTGTTAAGAGACAGACGGACGGACGAACGGACAGACGAATGGAAAAGCGGGCACCTATGTCGCAAAGTCAGGAGGTTAGGGAGATATTTCATACAAGGTTTGATGGTTGTTTAGTCTTGTAGTTGATTAGAATACTAACTTTGACATAAATGTCGAACTTCAACATAACAGAACTGTTAAGAGACGGACAGACGGACTGACAGACAGACGAACAGACAGACGAATGGAAAAGTGGGCACCTATGTCGCAAAGTCCGGAGGTCAGGGAGATGTTTCATGCAAGGTTTGATGGTTGTTTAGTCTTGTAGTTGATTAAAATACTAACTCTGACATAAATGTCGAACTTTGACATAAATGTTGACAGACGGACGGACGAATGGACAGACATACAGAAAAACGGACACCTATGTTGCAAAGTCAGGAGGTCAGGGAGATGTTTCATGCAAGGTTTGATGGTTGTTTAGTCTTGTAGTTGATTAGAATACAAACTTTGACATAAATGTAGAACGTCGACATAAATGTTGACAGACGGACGGACGGACTGACGGACGGACTGACGGACGGACGGACGGACGGACGGACGGACAGAAAATCGGACGCCTATATCGCACCCTGCTACAAGCAGGTGCGATAATAAAGGCAACATAACTTAGAAAAAAGGTTAACCAAAAGGTAAACCTCGGACGACACCTGACGCCCGCCAACCCGCACATCGATATTTTTAAAGACGGATTTTTTAAAAACCCGTCCAATAATGAATGAACACCCCTCTTACTTGGAGCGACAGTGGCCACTGATTTTGTATGTGGACAGGGAAGGCATTATCCGCTCTCTTAAGTATGCCTGGATGACCTATTTCCCATAGTTAGTCTCATTTATATGGTCATTTTTTCAACATAATCTATACACTACAAGCTCTTTATAACACAGTTCATTATAACATGCTTTTGGATATAACACGGCTCAAAGAGATCTCAAAAATGTATAGATTATAAATGGTCATGTTTGGTCATGTTTTCAATATAATCTATAAACTACAACCTCTTTATAATACGGTTCGTTATAACATGGTTTTGGATATAACACAGTTCAAAGATTTATCCCAAAAATGCATAGATTATATTGAAAAATGACCATAAATGACCATTTTTCAATATAATCTATACATTTTTGGTTGGATATAACACGGCTGTTTAACTAACAAGGTTTATGTTATTGACTCCAACAATAGTGTTATAAAGAGGTTGTGGTGTATATTTTTGTTTGGGTATAACATCGCTGTTTAACAAACACAGATTATTAAAATGGTTTATGTTATAGACCCCAAAATAGTGTTATAAAGAAGTTGTGGTGTATTCATAGCAACAGATAAGGCACTTTTTTCATCTGAAAAATGCTGATATCTTTCTTATTTCTTGACAAAATCATATATTGTGGTACTCATTAGAAGCGCCTCGGCGAGGCGCTTCTAATGAGTACCCACAACATATGTTTTTGTTGAGAAATAAGAAAAATATTATGTGGATACCCCCTCTTATCTGTAGCTATGTGTATTCCCTTTATCTGAAGTCAATTTGGCATTTTACATCCCCTTCAACATAGCTCAACCCATTGTAGACTGAATAGACTCTCCCACACTATATATTGGAAAAGTCCAATTTCAATTTTAGGTAGGTTCGGCTATGAGTTTTACATATTCCTAGAGTAAATGGCTGAACTATTTGCAAACAGAGGAGACCCTGATCAGACGCTGTCTTCTGCAGCATCTGATTTGGGTCTGCACTGTTTGCCAATTACCCTTTTACGGGTCTCCCTACTACACTGGGCTAAGTAATGCTGAGATGACGGAAGGTTGATAACGGAAGGCTCCAGGTATTAAAGTGCTGAACACTCAGGAGTTGAATTCTGCCTCTGTTAAATGGGATTCAAACCCAGGGACTCTTGATCAAAGGCCTAAAAGAAAAATTTATGTTTCCCATTTCCCGACTGTCAAAAAACTGCACCGACTAATTTTTTTTTTTTTTTGCACACAAAGAAACAAATTATTCCGCAACCGACTCTGGACAATCCCAGTTTTTATATACTTTCGTTACATAATTCATCTGTACCAAAATTAGGATACTGTCGGTCTTCATCAATTGTTTATTTATTTCCAATATGGCTGCTCCCTTACAAGCCAAACCAAGCACATTAGTGCATCTTACTTCAAAGTGTGCAGCCACATCTCGGCCTATAACAAAATAAAAGCTGTTTAACACAGTGCCCCTTATCATCCATATTCAAAAACGTTCAAATGTTCAGTAAGAATAGTCAAAATACTTAAGATTCCTTTAAAAAATAGAAATACAATTCACCGACCGTAATTTGACTTGGAAAAAAAAAAAGGAGAATAAAAAAAATTTGCCGACGTACTGACCCTATGGCAAACTGGTGATGAAATCTGAAAATAGAACATTTATTTTTTTTAGGCCCAAAGTAAAATGAGCTTTACCACTTGCTGACCCCAATCATTCAGGAGCACAACTTCTACAAGTTACTTTTTTTTAACTCAAAAGAGTTAATAGTCTCACTACAGTTTGTGGATTTAACTTGTTTCAGTTATTTCTTAATTTGTGCCATTTTTTCATCTTCTCATTATTGACAAAGCAATTTTCATGGGCAAGTGATTAATTTTTTATTAAAGATCTGTTGAGTAACTACATGATCAAGCAATTTGTTTGTGTTTGTATTGAGGTTTTATGGCCCAGTCAACCCAATGGGGTCATGTCGAGAGCGGTCAGTTTACCTAACCACATGTTTACTGGGCAGGCTTAGTCCTCTAAGCGGTTAACCAGTATTGTGCACATTCTTTCACCAGAAACTGACAACTGGCCTTCCTAAATCAGCGGAAGGGAGATAACGACCATAGAAAATATTTCACGATCAATCTCCACAAAAGACTGTTGCCGACCTTGGCGGGGGTTGAGCCTGTGACCTCCTGGACCCAGTCGGACGGCGCATCCAACTGAGCCACCGAGGCTCATGATCGAGCAATAAAATTTTGTTCGTATCATATAGAAGTGCGCACGAGGGCCTTTGAAGTTAAACTAGAAATGTGTCCACAGTATACGGATGCCCCCGCTGTAGGGTACCTGACTATAAAACTGCAAAATTCTACCTGGTACAAATGTCTCATCCTGAGTCTAACAGGATCACGTACTTACATACACACATTCGTACAGACGGACATACATTCATACGCACGTACGGAAAACCTATAAAACTATATGCCCCCGGCATCATCTGATGCGGGGGCATAAAAATATGCTTTTTAACTGAAAGCAGTTATTTTCGATAACCTAAATAAGTTAAAACCTTTAGCCAAAGGTAAGTTAACTCTTACACTTTAGAAGGTGGGTAACTTAAAAGTAGAATTTTATGTTAACCAAGTTATAATCTTCTCAAAATTTTATCCCTAATCCTGCTCGACCCTGCCTTTGAAAACAGTGTAGATCTAGATCAGTTGGCTTCTAAAGAAGCCGCCCTGCCTTTGAAAACAGTGAAGATCCAGATCAGTTGGCTTCTGAAGAAGCCAACTGATCTGGATCTGCACTGTTTGTCATTTACGTGAATTTGTATCAACAACCTGGATCTAGTAAGCTGATTGGCTGAAAATTAGAAATGGGCATGGCATCTTAATTTATTTACCATGCCAAGTAATCTAATATAAGTCAACTGATCTGAATCTGTACTGTTTGTCATTAAGTATGTGAATTTGTATCTACAGCCTGGATCTAGTAATCTGACTGGCTGAAAATTAGAAGTGGGCATGTGACATCCTATTCAGCATGACAAGTAATCTGATTGGCTGAAAACTAGAAGTAGGTGCGGCATCTTAATTTATTCAACATGTACTGTTTGTCATTAAGTATGTGAATTTGTATCAACAGCCTGGATCTAGTAATCTGACTGGCTGAAAATTAAAAGTGGGCATGCGACATCCTATTCAGCATGACAAGTAATCGGATTGGCTGAAAACTAGAAGTACACTACAACCTCTTTATAACACGGTTCGTTATAATACGGTTTTGGACATAACACGGTTCAAAGATGGATCCCAAAAATGTATAGATTATATTGAAAAATGACCATAAATGGTCATTTTTCAATATAATCTATACATTTTTGTTTGGATATAACAAGATTGTTTAACTAACACGGCTTATGCTATGGACCCCAACAATAGTGTTATAAAGAGGTTGTGGTGTAGGTGTGGCATCTTAATTTATTCAACATGACTAGGATTAACCTTTAAAAGTAATGCTCCTAACTGCCAATATGTCTTTTTTACAGCATTCGCTCACCTGGGTAAGTTCCTGATGTGTTGTTGTATGAGTCCACATACTGTCCCTGCTGAGTTGTCAGCCCCTGCTGTCCACGTGGGGAAATCATTGGTACATGATTCATATTGTCTGAAAATGTAAACACAGGGAAAGAGATAAGGGGAGTATCCATGTAAAATACCCTAATGTTTTGAGCAAATACTCAATTATTTCCAAAAACTTGGGTATTGATACCCAATTGATTTGACAGAGTACCCAATTATTACCCAATTAAAATTTCAAGGCCAGAAAGGCACATGATTAGTACTTTATGTTATAATTAGGGGTGTAACGATACACCTACCTCAAGATACGATACGTATCGTGATACTAAACTCACGATACGATACGTATCATGATAATTTTAATCAGCCAGACAGACTGACACACATACAGCCTGGCCATACTATAAGCTCACCAATGAGCCTACGGCTCAGGTGAGCTAAAAAGTGGGGTTTACGGGAATATTTGTTGGGCTGTTTTGGCTAAGTTTGGACTGCATCACTTCGTGCAGCCGCAGCTGGCCTGGGGTTGAAGTCAGATTGATGCAGTTTGTGGTTTTGCTTTTGCTTGTTCAGCTGTTGGATTCCTGGGTTTTGACTAAGGTTTTTGAAGGGTTATTTCTGGGTGTTTCCTTTTCAGATGGGTCGACATGTTAGAGGTATTGCCACTACTGTACGACACTGACCCTTTGCAAATTCTTTTGGTTTTGTCAGTTTCTCAGACTCCTTTGTCGGACGTAATTTGACCAAATCCAAAGTACTGCCATACTGGCGACTTAAAAGAAGCTGGCGGGTCAACAGTTCGGTTCTCTGTCATTTTGGCCCCTAAACATGCTCATTTTCTCCGCTTTTTCGCTCGATATCGCCGCGATCAGCAGTGACAAAAACTTCGAAAGTCAAGGTTATGGATTCGGCCATAATGCATTCATGACAGGAGCGTTCGGCGCCGTAAAAATAACTGTAAACTTAATATTTTTTAGATGTCTGACTTTTTTTTATTTCATTCGAAATCTGTTAATAAGCTAATGTAGAACCATGTTATGGTAGATATAATCATTAAAACAATATTTCTTTCACGAAAATTGAGATATTTTTTTTGGCCGAACAGTCTATTGTTGCGAGTGCTTTTTAGCCGAATGGAATACGGTAGTTGTCGTAAGGCGAAAGAAGATGCTTACATCGATAATTAATATATCAATAAAGCAAAATTAAGTAGGATTCAACTTAAAAACAACATTTAAGCAGTTTCTCTGCTATTTTTTTTTCTTAATTTTGTCATTCGAAGAAATTTTTTTGGGTGAACCGAACCGAAATTACCAAAAAACGGACCGTGAACCGAACCGCCAGCTTCGTACCGCAGTGAACCGTACTTTTGGTGAATCGTTACCCCTCTAGTTATAATTACTGCACATGATAGGTGTTCTTATTCTTCATATGACAAATACTATCACAAAATTAAAAGGGTATAAAGAAATACCATGTTTTATATACCTAAATGAGGTTTTTTGTGCTCTTTCTTTCTGTTTTACAATCTTAACCCAATTAATTTTCATTTTGGGGGTATCTTTAGTCAAACCAAAAATTAATAATGTTATTTTACCTGAATAAATTTTAATGGGGTTAAATACCCAAATACCCACAAAATTATCTGTTGCTCTGTAAACACAGAGACATGTAGATCTCCCAATCTAGGGCTGACAAAAGGTATATGTATAAATATAACCTTGTCAGGTGACCCAGGGCTTCTGGTTCCCAGCTGTACTATCTCAAAAATAAAGTTGAAACCAGATTTCACAGGTCACAAGACAAGGTTATATTTTGATATACAGTCGACTCTCGTTATCTCGAATTCCAAGGGACTCTCTGAAAAACTTCGAGATATCCGTACGTCGACAAATCAGATTTGCAGATGGATGGATGGATGGATGGATATTTTGTTTATAGACGCTCAACCCTAAAAGGGCATATAGCGTCTAATAAGATGAATATTATATGATGATTTTATTTAATGAGAAATTAAAAATATCTAGGATTGATGAGTTCATTTTAAGAAAGATAAAGTATCAATGATTTTATGTTATTAAAATACAGATCATATTTTATTAAAAAGTCCGATCTCTTTCAGAAAATCGAGTAATTTTTGAGTTGGCATATTAAAAAGTTCCTTTATATTTTTTACATTAAAATACTTTGTGCGAATATAATTAAATTCAGCACAAGTGACAAGAAAATGTTTGACCATAAAAGGTTCGTTACAAGGAATGCAGAATGGAGCTTGTTCATTGTTTAAAATATAAGAATGAGTAATTCTAGTGTGTCCAAGTCTACATCTCGTGATTTTTGTTTGTTCTTTTCTGCTGAGATTAGAGAATGTGCATTTGCTGTTAAAATTTGGTTTGATTTCATTTAATTTATTATAAGTTTGTGTTTCCCAAACAGACTGACATTTGTTGTTGATGTATTGACAGACGTTTGATTTAAAGTCGGAGTGAGGAATTTTGAAATTGGTTATTACTAAGGATAATGCAGATTTGGCTTCTGAATCTGCTAATTCATTTCCACGAATATTAACGTGGCTGGGAAGCCAACAAAATACAATTTCTTTTGAAGCGGAAAGATAATAATATTTTTTAAGAATTTGCTGAATTAATGGGTTTCTATGGTGTAAATCTTTAAGAGATTTTAATACAGAAAGAGAATCTGAATAAATGATAAACTGTTTTTCAGACTGATCTCTGATATGGTAAAGTGCAATATCAATTGCCTTGGCTTCGGCGGTAAAAATGGAGCTATTATCAGGTAATCTGATACTGTCAGTAAAATTTGGACTAATAACAGAACAAGCAACTTTCTCATCTTGTTTCGAACCATCTGTATAAATTGACAGGTAATGTTTATAATTTGATTTGATTTCTAAAAATTCATTCTTAAAAATATGCGACTCGACTTCTGTTTTTTTATTTTTATGAAGGTCTAAAATAATCTTTGGAGAGTTTAACGTCCATGGCTCTTTTGATGGAAAAGAAAAATGCTGAACATTTTTAATATTGATATTGGCCTCTTCAAGTAACGGTTGTATTCTCAGGCCTAGGGGTTTAATAGCCGTTGGTTTGTTGTTGTAAAATCTTTCATATTTAGGATTAAAAACACAATCATAGGCTGAATTACGTGGATTGGCGGCTAATTTAGTAACATATTGAAGAGACAATTTCTCTCTTCTTATATACAATGATGGTTCATTTGATTCAGCGTATAAACTTTCGACGGGGGAAGTACGAAAAGCCCCTAGAGCCAGACGTAAACCTTGGTGATGAATAGTATCCAAAGATTTCAAATAAGATTTTCTTGCGGATCCATAAACTATGGATCCATAATCCAATTTAGATCTAATTAAAGATCTATAGAGATTTAAAAGAACAGTACGATCTCCTCCCCAGTCGGAACTGGAGAGAACTTTAAGAATATCAAGAGCTTTTAAACATTTAGCTTTTAAAGCTTTGATGTGTGGTATAAAAGATAATTTGTTATCAAACAAAAGACCCAGGAATTTTGCTTCACTGACGACTGGAATTGGACTACCATATATGGTGAGATGAGGATCTAAATGTAGCTGACATATCTGACAAAAATGAACGCATTGAGTTTTTGTTTTTGAAAATTTGAAACCATTTTCTGTTGCCCAATCTTCTATATTGTTTAAACATCGTTGTAGTTTGAATTCAATGGTTTCCATATTTTTCGATCTAATAAATATTCCAAAATCGTCAACAAAAAGTGAACAATCAAGGTCTTTCACACATTTAACAATATCGTTAATTTTAATGCCAAACAAGGTAGGTGATAAAATGCTTCCCTGTGGTACACCTTGTTCTTGTTTAAATATGTCCGATAACGTATTACCTATTCGAACATTAAATGTTCGATCTGATAAAAAGTTTTGAATAAAAAGTGGTAATCGGCCTTTAAGGCCTAATTTATGTAACTCTTTCATGATGCCATGTTTCCATGTAGTATCGTAAGCTTTTTCAAGATCAAAAAATACAGCTACGACATGTTCTTTTTTAATAAAGGCATCACGAATAAAAGATTCCAAACGAATCAAAGAACCAAACCAGTCTATCATTAATCATTAATCATTCTCTCCATTGTTTTACACAAACAACTTGTCAAAGCAATAGGTCTATAGTTAGTAGCTTCAGTATGATCTTTATTTGGTTTTGGTATAGGTATAATCGTTGCTTTACTCCAGTCTTTTGGAAATTTTCCAGTGATCCAAATATCATTTAAAATATTTAATAAAGTTTTTAAAGCGTTATCGGGTAAATGTTTAAGAATTTGATAATGGATGTCATCAGGACCAGCAGCTGTATTGTGAGATTTATTAAGAGCATCTGATAATTCTGAAGCTGTGAATGGTACATTATATTTTTCATGATTTAGTGACGTAAAATTTAGATGCTCTTTCTCTCGTTCCTGTTTTATGTTTTGAAAGGTTTCAGAATAATTTGCACTAGAAGAGTTTTTCTGAAAATTCTCTCCTAGTGCATTGGAAATATCTTTAGTCGTTGAGCATATATTTCCATTTGATTTAATATGGACATGCTTGTTATTTTTATTTTTGCCAGTAATTTTTCGAATCATGTCCCATATCTTCTTTGCTGGGGTTCTAGAATTAAGTTTGGAGACGTATTGCTGCCAAGATGTTCTTTTAGCCGTTTTTATTGTCTTGCGAGCTTTTGCTCGCATTTGTTTGGCATGGATTAGATTTTCTTTTGTTGGCTGCCTATTGAACTTTCGTAAGGCAGATTTTCTTTTATTTATAGAATTTTTAACATCTTTATTAAACCAAGGTCTATTTCTTTTTGAACGTGTCGAGGACTTTGGAATACATTTTTCGGCTACATGAATTAATGTATCAGTAAAAGCTTGTATATCATCTGCTGTTTTAAACATTTCAGGATTTAATTTTTCATTGCATAGCTCCATAAAATTCTCCCAGTTTGCTTTATTCAAATTCCATCGGGAATGATGGTCTTCATTTGTCGATTCAATTTCTTCAATTTTAATTGGAAAATGATCGCTCCCATGAAGGTCATCTAGAACTGACCAATCAAAATCTAAGTAAATATTTGGAGAGCATATAGACAAATCTAAAGCAAAATAATTTCTTGTAGGAGAATGAAGATAAGTTGGTTGTTTATCGTTAAATAAACATAAATCATTTTCTGCAATAAAATTTTCTATTATTTCTCCTTTGTCATTTGTATCCAGACAACCCCATAGTTTGCTGTGACTATTAAAGTCACCTAATAATAAATAAGGACGAGGTAACTGGTTTATAAGATTTTCTAAATCGTGTTTAGAAAATTTACAGTGTGGAGGAAGATATAGAGAACAAATTGTTATGGATTTAGACAGAGTGACATTTACAGCAACAGCTTGTAAATTACTATTTATATCTATCTGTCTATGAGGAACATTTGATTTTACAAGGATAGATGAACCTCCTGAGGCTTTCTGATTTTCAGTTGCGATATGATTATATAAACTATAATTTTTAAAATTAATATTATCTGTATTTTTTAAAAAGGTTTCCTGGAGACAAAAGACAGTCGGAGAAAGTAGTGTTGTTAAAATTAAAATTTCGTTATAATTTGCTTTTAGTCCTCGACAGTTCCACTGAATAATTGATTTTTTATCCATGATAAATGGAGAGATGATTTGAAAATAAGGAACTTAATCCTTTTGTTTTCTCTGAGACTGCGAGAACATGGAGGAGTCAGTCTCTAACTCCATGTTCTCAAGGGAATCGAACCGATTGACCAACTTGATCGGATCGGCCGACGCCCCTTTACTATATGGATTTGGTTCTTTATCTTTATCTTTTTCTTTTCCATTTTTTCCTTTCTGGTCAGCTGTCCTGGACCTGGATCTCTGTTGTGATCCACTTGTTTTAGTCGGCTGTGTTTGTGAACTGTTTTGTGATTTTGTTGGTGGTCTAGACTGATGAGTAGATGTGGGTTTAGGTTTAGGTTTTAGAGTAGGAGTAATAACTTTTGAATTTGCTTTGATGACAGAATCTTTTTCGTTAAACTGGGTAGAACTTTCTTTGGTTTCAGGTTTAGTGTTTAGGGATTGAACAACTTTTGCAAAGGTGATTTCAGGTTGATTTTCTTGAATCTTTTTGGCTTCCAAATAAGTGATTTTTTGTGTAACTTTAATTTTCATGATTTCTTTCTCTTTTTTCCAAATTTCACACTGATTTGATTTTGATTGATGGTTTTTGTGACAGTTCACACACTTGGCCTCATTTTTACAAGCATTTGTAGGGTGATCAAATTCACCCATACCACATTTTTCACATACTGATCCAGGTGCTTCCGGACAGCCGTTTTCGTGATGTCCAAACCTCTGACAGTTGAAACACCGCAGAGGATTTGGTATGTAGACTTCAACCGGTATAATTCGGTAAAATATTTTTAGTGATTTCGGTAAAGTTGTGGTGTTGAAAGTTAGTAAAAGTGTATTTGTTTCTATAAAGTTTCCATCTTTTTTAATTTTAAAACGTTTGCAAGCTGTTACTCCTTGTGTGTTAAGATATTCTGTGATATTTTCTTCAGTTTCATGTTTTAGCATTCTGTCACGGATAATTCCTTTGCAACTGTTGAGAGTTTTATGTTCCGTGACAGTGACATTAATATTAAAAAACTTTGTAATTTTCAAGAGATTATCAGTTTGAGATTTTCTGTTAGTTTCGACCAAAAGAGTTCCATTTTTTAATTTTTTGACATTTTTTGGAGTGCCTATTAAAGATTCTATTTGCTTTTCTATGATGAAAGGAGACAGTGAAGTAATTGGTTTGTCTTCCTTACTCGAAATCACTAAAAATTTAGCGAAGTTCTCATTAGCTTTGAATGTAAATGTAGTCGGTTGCGTGTCGTCCTCCGAAGAGTCGAACGCCAGAAATCGTTTTCGAGATGCCATGGTGATGAAATTTTTGATTCGATAGCTATGCGCCCCACCCTCCATGGAGCCCTACAAGGGGACGTTTAACAGAAATGGATCTCCTATTTCTAACGTCAAGGCTACATTGCTATTATACTCGGTGTCAAGATCAGAGTCTTCAGCTCGGCCTCATGCTTAGCTGATTTCCCACCTATTCATCTAAATTTCCATAGAAAAATTTATGAACAGTTGAGTTCATCCCCCTATCCACAGCCTCCACTCACAGAGGTTTCCGCCAAAGCCCCAATACAAGCCCACCAATTGACCCTTCAGCCGCCGCCCATTGAAACTCACTTAAAGTTAGAGGAATACGAGAAAAATAAGCCCGGTTTGGTACCATAAAGATACGTATGAAAGAGAGAAAGAAGCTAAGAACAAGTTGTGCGCTTCTAGAGCTTGGCACGACTGAGCCGATTGATCCAGGCTGGATCTAACCCAGACCGCTCTTCTATCTGAAATAAGGGCCAAAATGATGTGTTGAAAAGCTGGAGATCCCTGGGCTTTCCTCAATCATCAGGTTCCCCTCTCCCAGCATACGAGACGCCACCCACGGCAAACAGGTGGTTCCTGTTTTAATAGGGGATTACACCCTATCCACTACAGAAGGAAAGTGATCTGTAGATTTTATTCCCTACAGACAAGGGAGGCCGAAAACGTCTGGGAAATTGAAAGGTTATTTTTAACATTAGGAGATCCATATTTAAAATAAACAGTTTATTAAAGAAAGGATTCATTTTGGATTCATTTTTAAAGAGAGTCAAACAAACAAGCTGTGTTAGATGATATGTAGCTTTCAAATGATATGTAGCTTTCATACCTTGAAAAACGTTTAGTTTTTTTATCTAACAATAATAAATGCATCTTACTTTTTAATGTGGAGAATGCTAGAGTTCGGAAAAATGACACAAACACAAGACAAACACATATGTTAAATACAGATGAGGTTATAATCTTCGTCCCATGTGCGACCCACGGGCACAGAATGATACACAAACAAATGAAGCATGTTAGTAACATGAGATAGGAAAGGTTTAAAAGGATAGATCTCGCGAAATTTGTTTTTTCCAATTTAAGATGCATTTTCAGTAAATTTAATTTTATAGTCTGGAATTATACCGGTTGAACGGACGGTTGCTCTGTTATGTTAGGGGTTTTACCCAACTGCCACAGAAGCGGAAGGCAGCCACCTATTTCGAGGGCCCGGGTGGTCACGGGCGGCCTCTTTTAGACGGCTCGTACGTCACGCAGAGGATACGTCTGGCCTATTCTTAGCCCGGAACCAGATTTGCAGAATTGAGGAACTAGGAATTCAAACAACCACATTTAACAAATACATTTGTAATTGGACTCTTGAAGTCAGAGATATATTATTGCATAAAAAGCAGTGTCGCACGTTATTAACAGCCGTGCATTAACCAGAGAAAAGCCGTGTATTAACAAGGCAATTCACGTGCTGTCAATGCACCGCTACGCAACTTTCAATATGCTCGTACCGAGGCCACAGAATTGCTGCCGTCACAGGATGTGTACTGCCCTGCCCTAGAACGGGCATAGTCTATGCAAATACCGTTCCCCGACATCGGTGAAAAGGTGAAGGCCGCGGTTTTCAACACCTCCCAAGGGACCTGGCGAATGTTAATGTATAGAAAAACCATGTTCGATGGCTATATTGAAAATATTGTGGAAAAGAGGAGAAATTGCTCCATAGGAGTTTCTATTGTTTCAAGTTTGCTATTAAAGGATTGAACAACTTTTGGGAGAGTAATTTCAGACTAGTTTTCTTGTATTTCTTTAGCGTCCAAATAGGTGATTTTTTGTGTTACTTTAATTTTCATAATTTCTTTCTCTTTTTTCCATATTTCACATTGATTTGATTTTGACAAGTGATTTTTATTGCAGTTCACGCACTTGGCTTCATTTTTGCAAGCATGTCAAAATCCCCCATACCACACTTTTCACAAACCGATCCGTCTGGAACAGGACTGTTGTTTTCATGGTGTCCAAATCTCTGGCAGTTGAAACACCGCAGAGGATTTCGAATGTAGACTTCAAATGCTATAATTCTATAGAAAATTTTCAGTGATTTCGGTAAATGTGTGGTGTTGAATGTTAATAATAATGTATTTGTTTCTATCAGGTTTCCGTCTTTTTTTTATTTTGAAACGTTTGCAAGCTGTTACTCCTTGTTGATAGAGATATTCTGTGATATTTTCTTCAGTTTCATGTTTGAGCATTCTGTCATGGATAATACTTTTACAGCTATTGAGGGTTTTATGTTGCATGAGAGTGACATTTAAATTGAAGAATTTTGTAATTTTTAAGAGATTTTCTGATCGACTTTTTCGATTTGTTTCAACTAAAAGTGTTCCGTTCTTTTAATTTTTTGACATTTTCTGGTGTACCAATTATTGATTCTATCTGCTTTTCAATTGTAAACGGTGACAATGATGTGATTTGTTTTTCTTCTTTACTTGTAATCACTAAAAAGTTTGGAAAATTTTCATTTGCTTTGAATGTAAATGCCTGCGGTTGCGTTTCATCCTCCGAAGAATCGTTTTCGAGAAGTCATGGTGATGAAGTTTTTGATTCGATAGCTCGATGCACCCCACACTCCATGGAGCCCTACAAGGGGACATTTCTCCTATTTCTAACACCAAGGCTACATTGCTATTATACTTGGTGTCAAGATCAGAGTCATTCAGCTCGGCCTCATGTTTATATGGATGGATGGATGGATATTTTGTTTATAGACGCTCAACCCTAAAAGGGCATATAGCGTCTAATAAGTTGTATATTATATGATGATTTTATTTAATGAGAAATTAAAAATATCTAGGATTGATGTGTTTATTTAAAGTATCAATGATTGTAAATTACTAAAAATATAGATCATATTTTATTAAAAAGTCCGATCTCTTTTAGAAAGTCGAGTATTTTCTGGGTTGGCATATCATTAAAAAGTTCCTTTATATTTTTTACATTAAAATACTTTGTGCGAATATAATTAAATTCAGCACAAGTGACAAGAAAATGTTTGACCGTAAAAGGTTCATTACAAGGAATGCAGAATGGAGCTTGTTCATTGTTTAAAATATAAGAATGAGTAATTCTAGTGTGTCCAAGTCTACATCTCGTGATTTTTGTTTGTTCTTTTCTGCTGAGATTAGAGAATGTGCATTTGCTGTTAAAATTTGGTTTGATTTCATTTAATTTATTATAAGTTTGTGTTTCCCAAACAGACTGACATTTGTTGTTGATGTATTGACAGACGTTTGATTTAAAGTCGGAGTGAGGAATTTTGAAATTGGTTATTACTAAGGATAATGCAGATTTGGCTTCTGAATCTGCTAATTCATTTCCACGAATATTAACGTGGCTGGGAAGCCAACAAAATACAATTTCTTTTGAAGCGGAAAGATAATAATATTTTTTAAGAATTTGCTGAATTAATGGGTTCCTATGGTGTAAATCTTTAAGGGATTTTAATACAGAAAGAGAATCTGAATAAATGATTAACTGTTTTTCAGGCTGATCTCTGATATGGTAAAGTGCAATATCAATTGCCTTGGCTTCGGCGGTAAAAATGGAGCTATTATCAGGTAATCTGATACTGTCAGTAAAATTTGGACTAATAACAGAACAAGCAACTTTCTCATCTTGTTTCGAACCATCTGTATAAATTGACAGGTAATGTTTATAATTTGATTTGATTTCTAAAAATTCATTCTTAAAAATATGCGACTCGACTTCTGTTTTTTTATTTTTATGAAGGTCTAAAATAATCTTTGGAGGGTTTAACGTCCATGGCTCTTTTGATGGAAAAGAAAAATGCTGAACATTTTTAATATTGATATTGGCCTCTTCAAGTAACGGTTGTATTCTCAGGCCAAGGGGTTTAATAGCTGTTGGTTTATTACTGTAAAATCTTTCATATTTAGGGTTAAAAACACAATCATGAGCTGAATTACGTGGATTGGCGGCTAATTTAGTAACATATTGAAGAGACAATTTCTCTCTTCTTATATACAATGATGGTTCATTTGATTCAGCGTATAAACTTTCGACGGGGGAAGTACGAAAAGCCCCTAGAGCCAGACGTAAACCTTGGTGGTGAATAGTATCCAAAGATTTCAAATAAGATTTTCTAGCGGATCCATAAACTATGGATCCATAATCCAGTTTAGATCGAATTAAAGATCTATAAAGATTTAAAAGAACAGTACGATCTCCTCCCCAGTTGGAACTGGAGAGAACTTTAAGAATATCAAGTGCTTTAAGACATTTAGCTTTTAAAGCTTTGATGTGTGGTATAAAAGATAATTTGTTATCGAACAAAAGACCTAGGAATTTTGCTTCACTGACGACTGGAATAGGACTACCGTATATGGTGAGATGAGGATCTAAATGTAGCTGACGTATCTGACAAAAATGAACGCATTGAGTTTTTGTTTTTGAAAATTTGAAACCATTTTCTGTTGCCCAATCTTCTATATTGTTTAAACATCGTTGTAGTTTGAATTCAATGGTTTCCATATTTTTCGATCTAATAAATATTCCAAAATCGTCAACAAAAAGTGAACAATCAAGGTCTTTCACACATTTAACAATATCGTTAATTTTAATGCCAAACAAGGTAGGTGATAAAATGCTTCCCTGTGGTACACTTGTTCTTGTTTAAATATGTCCGATAACGTATTACCTATTCGAACATTAAATGTTCGATCTGATAAAAAATTTTGAATAAAAAGTGGTAATCGGCCTTTAAGGCCTAATTTATGTAAATCTTTCATGATGCCATGTTTCCATGTAGTATCGTAAGCTTTTTCAAGATCAAAAAATACAGCTACGACATGTTCTTTTTTAATAAAGGCATCACGAATAAAGGATTCCAAACGAATCAAATGATCGTTTGTACAGTTATTTTTTCTGAATCCAGCTTGATATTTTGTTATAAGCTGGTTTGATTCCAAGAACCAAACCAGCCTATCATTAATCATTCTCTCCATTGTTTTACATAAACAACTTGTCAAAGCAATAGGTCTGTAGTTAGTAGCTTCAGTATGATCTTTATTTGGTTTTGGTATAGGTATAATCGTTGCTTTACTCCAGTCTTTTGGAAATTTTCCAGTGATCCAAATATCATTTAAAATATTTAATAAAGTTTTTAAAGCATTATCGGGTAAATGTTTAAGAATTTGATAATGAATGTCATCAGGACCAGCAGCTGTATCATGAGATTTATGAAGAGCATCTAATAATTCTGAAGCTGTGAATGGTACATTATATTTTTCATGATTTAGTGACGTAAAATTTAGATGCTCTTTCTCTCGTTCCTGTTTTATGTTTTGAAAGGTTTCGGAATAGTTTGCACTAGAAGAGTTTTTCTGAAAATTCTCTCCTAGTGCATTGGAAATATCTTTAGTCGTTGAGCATATATTTCCATTTGATTTAATGTGGACATGCTTGTTATTTTTATTTTTGCCAGTAATTTTTCGAATCATGTCCCATATCTTCTTTGCTGGAGTTCTAGAATTAAGTTTGGAGACGTATTGCTGCCAAGATGTTCTTTTAGCCGTTTTTATTGTCTTGCGAGCTTTTGCTCGCATTTGTTTGGCATGGATAAGATTTTCTTTTGTTGGCTGCCTATTGAACTTTCGTAAGGCAGATTTTCTTTTATTTATTAAATTTTTAACATCTTTATTAAACCAAGGTCTATTTCTTTTTGAACGTGTCGAGGACTTTGGAATACATTTTTCGGCTACATGAATTAATGTATTAGTAAAAGCTTGTATATCATCTGCTGTTTTAAACATTTCAGGATTTAATTTTTCATTACATAGCTCCATAAAATTCTCCCAGTTTGCTTTATTCAAATTCCATCGGGAATGATGGTCTTCATTTGTCGATTCAATTTCTTCAATTTTAATTGGAAAATGATCGCTCCCATGAAGGTCATCTAGAACTGACCAATCAAAATCTAAGTAAATATTTGGAGAGCATATAGACAAATCTAAAGCAAAATAATTTCTTGTAGGAGAATGAAGATAAGTTGGTTGTTTATCGTTAAATAAACATAAATCATTTTCTGCAATAAAATTTTCTATTATTTCTCCTTTGTCATTTGTATCCAGACAACCCCATAGTTTGCTGTGACTATTAAAGTCACCTAATAATAAAAAAGGACGAGGTAACTGGTTTATAAGATTTTCTAAATCGTGTTTAGAAAATTTACAGTGTGGAGGAAGATATAGAGAACAAATTGTTATGGATTTAGACAGAGTGACATTTACAGCAACAGCTTGTAAATTACTATTTATATCTATCTGTCTATGAGGAACATTTGATTTTACAAGGATAGATGAACCTCCTGAGGTTTTCTGATTTTCAGTTGCGATATGATTATATAAACTATAATTTTTAAAATTAATATTATCTGTATTTTTTAAAAAGGTTTCCTGGAGACAAAAGACAGTCAGAGAAAGTAGTGTTGTTAAAATTAAAATTTCGTTATAATTTGCTTTTAGTCCTCGACAGTTCCACTGAATAATTGATTTTTTATCCATGATAAATGGAGAGATGATTTGAAAATAAGGAACTTAATCCTTTTGTTTTCTCTGAGACTGCGAGAACATGGAGGAGTCAGTCTCTAACTCCATGTTCTCAAGGGAATCGAACCGATTGATCAACTTGATCGGATCGGCCGACGCCCCTTTACTATATGGATTTGGTCCTTTATCTTTATCTTTTTCTTTTCCATTTTTTCCTTTCTGGTCAGCTGTCCTGGACCTGGATCTCTGTTGTGATCCACTTGTTTTAGTCGGCTGTGTTTGTGAACTGTTTTGAGATTTTGTTGGTGGTCTAGACTGATGAGTAGATGTGGGTTTAGGTTTAGGTTTTACAGTAGGAGTAATAACTTTTGAATTTGCTTTGATGACAGAATCTTTTTCGTTAAACTGGGTAGAACTTTCTTTGGTTTCAGGTTTAGTGTTTAGGGATTGAACAACTTTTGCAAAGGTGATTTCAGGTTGATTTTCTTGAATCTTTTTGGCTTCCAAATAAGTGATTTTTTGTGTAACTTTAATTTTCATGATTTCTTTCTCCTTTTTCCAAATTTCACACTGATTTGATTTTGATTGATGGTTTTTGTGACAGTTCACACACTTGGCTTCATTTTTACAAGCATTTGTAGAGTGATCAAATTCACCCATACCACATTTTTCTCATACTGATCCAGGTGCTTCCGGACAGCCGTTTTCATGATGTCCAAACCTCTGACAGTTGAAACACCGCAGAGGATTTGGTATGTAGACTTCAACCGGTATAATTCGGTAAAATATTTTTAGTGATTTCGGTAAAGTTGTGGTGTTGAAAGTTAGTAAAAGTGTATTTGTTTCTATAAAGTTTCCATCTTTTTTAATTTTAAAACGTTTGCAAGCTGTTACTCCTTGTGTGTTAAGATATTCTGTGATATTTTCTTCAGTTTCATGTTTTAGCATCCTGTCAGGGATAATACCTTTGCAACTATTGAGTGTTTTATGTTCCGTGACAGAGACATTAATGTTAAAGAATTTTGTAATTTTCAAGAGATTATCAGTTTGAGATTTTCTGTTAGTTTCGACCAAAAGAGTTCCATTTTTTAATTTTTTTACATTTTTGGAGTGCCTATTAAAGATTCTATTTGCTTTTCTATGATGAAAGGAGACAGTGAAGTAATTGGTTTGTCTTCCTTACTCGAAATCACTAAAAATTTAGCGAAGTTCTCATTTGCTTTGAAAGTAAAAGTAGTCGGTTGCGTGTCGTCCTCCGAAGAGTCGAACGCGAGAAATCGTTTTCGAGAGGCCATGATGATGAAATTTTTGATTCGATAGCTATGCGCCCCACCCTCCATGGAGCCCTACAAGGGGACGTTTAACAGAAATGGATCTCCTATTTCTAACGTCAAGGCTACATTGCTATTATACTCGGTGTCAAGATCAGAGTCTTCAGCTCGGCCTCATGCTTAGATGATTTCCCACCTATTTCATGTTTATATGACTCCCAACTACTCATCTAAATTTCAATGAAAAATTCATGAACAGTTGGGTTTCATCCCCACTAACCACATCCTCGCTCTCTCAGAGGTTTCTGCCAAAGCCCCAATACAAGCCCACCAATTGACCCATCAGCCGCTGCCCATCGAAACCCACTAAAATTGTAGGTTTAACCCTTAAAGCGCCAGTCACAACTATTGTCGTCTGCTTTGTCTTCTGCCGGTTACTTTAAAAGTCATTTCTGCAAACAGTGTGGACCCAGATCAGACTGCTCCTTTAGAAGCAGTCTGATCAGGGTCCACACTGTTTGCCTGTATGCAAAAATAGGTTGGAAAAGTCTGCAAGAATCAAGGACCAAGAATCAATGCGACTCGGGCGAAGTCGTCGCCGAAAGATGACTGACTTCGCTTTTTTTTGATCAGCCGGCGAAAAAAACTTCGCCTCAGAATTTCGGGATGAAAAAAAAAAGGTAAAAATTTTGTGAATCAAAGCGATTTAGAAAAGGTACCTGAGCTGTCAAAACACAACTATCACTTTTCTTTCATGAACTAATTATCCATTGTTAGGTAACTAATCCGTTTAATGCTTCGACGAGCGCACCTTATCAGTGGCCTTGTGTAAACATTGATAATTACACAGCTGTCACCCACTGTCCATCAAGGTCATGCGTTATGAGCCTGTTAGCCAATCGGGTGCGTTAATTTGTTTGGGTATAAACACCCCGTTGTTTTCGGAAGTCATCGGCTTTATCAAAGGACAATGACGGCGTGAGAGAAACATGTTTAGCACGAAATGCTGGATAATTGTGAATGATGAAATTTAAGTGTTTATTAATGATCGGTAAGTTGTTTATTTCTTACGTTCTTTTGTCAGCCGATAATTACAACAATAGTAATTGCAATCTAATATTGTAGAGGTATTGTTTAAAAGAGATACCTTTGTATGCAATGACATAATTTTTTTCACACTAAAATAATTTCTGCTTCTTTAGTAAATGAATTAACTTTTTCTCAGTCCAGTTCACAACTAGCTTTGCATTCGCAGAAAGCATGTCTTTACGTCTTGATCAATGGTTAATGGGTAACGGGCCCAAACCCGGGTACAAACGAAAGGCCGACGAGGCATCAGAGTCTGAAATTTCTAGTCCGGCAAAAAAGAAATTCACGAAAGAAATAAGCCAGAAAAGTTTTGACTGGTATAAGCAAGACGAATCTGGAAAGTGGCACTGCTCTATATGTAGGCTGGCAAAGATTGATAGTGCCTACTCGCGTGGTCACGATGCGCCCGCAAAAACAACTAATCATACCAGACATGCTAGCTGTAAGTAAGCAGACTTTTGGGACACTTTAGAAGGGAAGGGAGTGGGGGAAGTAGCAAGTTATATTTCTTTTTCATCAGATATTTATTTCACAATATTCAATGTAACAGAAAGAAGTTCTGATGTTTTGGTAGGGAAATTTTGATTTTTTCTTTCTTTCTCTTTTTTTTTTTTTTTTTTTTGGTGGTGGTGGGGTGGGGGGGTTGCACTGAAGAGGAGAGAATTCTAATTTCGTTTTAAATTTGACTGTTCCTCCAAATTTTATTGAAGTTTTCCTTTTACTCATTGCACTGAGTCTATGTAATAGTTACAACAATACAAATTTATTTCAGATGAGACAGTGGTGACTTGCAACAAGTTTTACTTTTTTTATTGCATGCAATGTTTCTGTGTTGAAAAATAAAAATAATAAAATCAGACTTTGTCTTTCTTGAGTGATAGCGGTGTAAGAATGGTTAAAAAATAATGAAGTAATGGAACAGATACGATATAAAAATACTTCTGAGAAAATTTTGCTTAGTCTGCAAAGAAACGTGATGTGCCTACTCATTAGACCAGCCTTGCTGAGGCAATTCTAATGTGTAATTACAATATACGTTTAAAAGAAATTAAGAAAAAAAGAAGCAACTGTCTCAAAATTATCTTCAAATAGCATCTTGTTTTTCCCTCAGAAGAACCAAAAAAAACAAGAGCTGTCGGAGGACAGCGAGCTCGCCTGCTGGGTACATTTTATATTGTAACATTTTTATCATTAAGCCATATAATATAGGTCACACTGACCTAGATGTATTTGTATGTAAATCATTTTGTCACTTAGATATAATAATCCAGGTATGACAATTCTCCATGAAATAGTAATAAAAATAAAAGGCAAAATCACTGAAGCATGAAATATAGGTCACAATGACCTAGATACAGTAAGTGGTCATTCATTGGGTCACATGGAACTAATATCCCAGGTGTGACATTTATCCAACAAATATTCAAGATATAAGGCAAAATCACTGAACCATGAAATATAGGACTCACCAACAGAGATATATTTTGACGTCAATAATCGGGTCACAAGGAACTAATATCCCAGGTGTGACATTTATCCAACTAATAGTATTCAAGATATAAGGCAAAATCACTGAACCATGAAATATAGGTCACAATGACCTAGATATAGTAAGTGGTCATTCATTGGGTCACATGGAACTAATATCCCAGGTGTGACATTTATCCAACAAATAGTATTCAAGATATAAGGCAAAATCACTGAACCATGAAATATAGGTCACAATGACCTAGATATAGTAAGTGGTCATTCATTGGGTCACATGGAACTAATATCCCAGGTGTGACATTTATCCAACAAATAGTATTCAAGATATAAGGCAAAATCACTGAACCATGAAATATAGGTCACAATGACCTAGATATAGTAAGTGGTCATTCATTGGGTCACATGGAAGTAATATCCCAGGTGTGACATTTATCCAACAAATAGTATTCAAGATATAAGGCAAAATCACTGAACCATGAAATATAGGTCACACCAACAGAGATATATCTTGACGTCAATAATCGGGTCACAAGGAACTAATATCCCAGGTGTGACATTTATCCAACAAATAGTATTCAAGCTATAAGGCAAAATCACTGAACCATGAAATATAGGTCACAATGACCTAGATATAGTAAGTGGTCATTCATTGGGTCACATGGAACTAATATCCCAGGTGTGACATTTATCCAACAAATAGTATTCAAGATATAAGGCAAAATCACTGAACCATGAAATATAGGTCACAATGACCTAGATATAGTAAGTGGTCATTCATTGGGTCACATGGAACTAATATCCCAGGTGTGACATTTATCCAACAAATAGTATTCAAGATATAAGGCAAAATCACTGAACCATGAAATATAGGTCACAATGACCTAGATATAGTAAGTGGTCATTCATTGGGTCACATGGAACTAATATCCCAGGTGTGACATTTATCCAACAAATAGTAATCAAGATATAAGGCAAAATCACTGAACCATGAAATATAGGTCACAATGACCTAGATATAGTAAGTGGTCATTCATTGGGTCACATGGAAGTAATATCCCAGGTGTGACATTTAACCAACAAAAAGTATTCAAGATATAAGGCAAAATCACTGAACCATGAAATATAGGTCACAATGACCTAGATATAGTAAGTGGTCATTGATTGGGTCACATGGAAGTAATATCCCAGGTGTGACATTTATCCAACAAATAGTATTCAAGATATAAGGCAAAATCACTGGACCGTGAAATCTAGGTGACCTTGACCGTAAAATGTAGGTCACCATGACCTTCACTCTCTTACACTTAAACTGATGTCACATAGTTAGCTGATGTATAACCAGTTGTGTCTATAACCTGTAGGCATATAAGATTTTACAAATGTGTCCTAGATTTTGACCCCTAGCCCAACCCCAAGGCCCACCCTGAGGTATGAACCCAGGGGTATGTCTTTTGGAATCTCAGAAGGCTCGTCCAGGTACCCAAATTCTAAATATGAATGCTCTATGAGGAGTGAAAGTCAAGATATAAGAATTTGAAAAACTTTAACACAGTATTACAAAGGTGTCCTAGATTCTGACCCCTAGCCCCACCCAGGGGCATGAACCCAGGGGTTTATTCTCTTGGAATCTCAGAAGACCCTCCAAGGTACCTAAGTTCCAAATTTGATGCCTCTGTGAGGAGTGACTGTTGAGATATAAGCATTTGAAAAACTTTAACACAGTGTGACGGGAACGGGAACGCAAACGCAAACGCAAACGCAAACGTGGACGACCGGGGTGACTACAATAGCTCTCCTTGTACTTCGTACAGGCGAGCTAAAAACCTTCTCCCTGATCCCACAAAACTTCTCCCTAAATTTTCAGGAGAGAGAAGTCACTTCTCCCAAAATTTCAGGGCTAGCTTGATCCCTGAAGAATATTTAGCAGATGACATAAACAGACGACATTTTCAGATGCAGTTTTTCTTGGCACTTTAAGGGTTAAAAGAGGAATAAGAGAATAAGAATATAAGCCTGGATGGTACCATAAAGATACGTATGAAAGAGAGAAAGAAGCTAAGAATAAGTTGTGCACTTCTTGAGCTCGGCACGGCTGAGCCGACTGATTCAGGCCGGATCTAGCCCAAACCGCTTGTCTATCTGAAATAAGGGTCAAAATGAGGTATTGAAAAGCTGGAGATCCCTGGGCTTTCCTCAGTCATCAGGTTCCCGTCTCCCAGCATATGAGACGCCACCCATGGCAAACGGGTGGTTCCTGTTTTAACAGAGAATTACACCCTATCCACTACAGAAGGAAAGTGATCTGTAAATTTTACTCCCCACAGATGAGGGAGGCCAATTAAAAGGTTAATTTTGTCGTAAGGAGATCCATGTTTTAGAATAAAATAGTTTATGTTAAAGAAAGAATTCAATTTTTTAGGAGAATCAAACAAACAAGCTGTGTTAAATGATATGTAACTTTCATACCTTGATGGTTAGTGGCTGCTTTTCTTCGCAACAAAATGGCTAGTTTCTCATCTAACAATATTAAATGCACCTTTTACATCTTAATGTGCAGAGTGCTAGAGTTTGGAAAAGTGACAAATACACAAGACAAATACAGATGTTAAATACAGATGAGGTTAAAATCTTTGTTCCATATACGACACGGGCACAATTGATACACAAACAAATGAAGCATGTTAGTAACAGGAGATAGGAAAGGTTTAAAAGGATAGAGCTCACGAAATTAATTTTTAATATGTTTTTTCAATTTAAGATGCATTTCAATAAATTTAATTTTCTAGTAAAAAATTATACCAGTTGAACGGACGGTAGCTCTGTTATGTTGGGGGTTTTACCCAACTGCCACAGAAGCATAAGGCAGCCACCCATTTCAAGGGCCCAGGTGGTCATGGACACTGTTTTCGGTGGGGTTTTTACCACTCTGCCACAGTTCCGAAGGCAGCTCCTTATTGCCGCTTTTCAGAGTATTTTCCCAATTAAAATGCCTGAGAAAGTAATTCAAATTAAAATTAAATTCATGGGGTAAATACCCAAATACATAGCAACAGATAAGGTGCTTTTTTTTTTCATTCTAAAAAACAGCTGATATCTTTCTTATTTCTCCATGAAAACATATGTTGTGGGTACTCATTAGAAGTGCCTCACTGAGGTGCTTCTAATGAGTACCCACAACATATGTTTTTGTAGAGAAATAAGTAAAATATTATGTGGATACCCCCTCTTATCTGTAGCTATGCAAATACTAGTATTTCTTGCACCCATTAACAAAACAGGGTACCATAAAAAAAATCCTGATACCCAATTCAATGAGAATTGCATGGGTAAAATAAAAATTTTAAATTATAATACCCTGCCATTATCATGTCGCGGGCAGATAACCTCGTAAAAAATTGACCAAAATTTGCCCATCAGCAATCCCAAACCAGATCTCCATAATTTCAATGCACATACCAAGTTTGGTGAAATTCCATTAATGTTTACTCAAGTTATCATCCTGAAATGAAAAACGGATAGACGCATGGACGTACAACTGACAGACAGACGGAAAGACATACTGTACGGACATCCAATGTGAAACCATAATACACCGCCACTATTGTGTGGCAGGGTATAAAAATAGACCAAAATACCCAAATGCTTAAAATCTATCAAAGGCACTGTAAATCTATACATTGTATGGTTTGGATACAAGGCTCTTGCTTTTGATAACAACAACAATGAAAAACATGGAAGTTAGGCATACTTACGGGCATTCTGGTCGCCAATGTTTGTCAAATCAAGTGTGTTATCCAGCATAGCATTGATTCGTTTGAATATGTCCGAGTTGCCGATATAGTTCCCAGAAGCATCATAATCATCTTTATTAACATTTTGTACTGGCACATCACGAGTCTGTAAAATAAACACCCCTCCGATATAGTTTTAGACATTCATGCAACTACACCACAACCTCTTTATAACACTATTGTTGGGGGCCATAGCATAAACCATGTTAGTTAAACAACCGTGTTATATCCAAACAAAAATGTATAGATTATATTGAAAAACGACCATTTATGGTCGTTTTTCAGTATAATCTGTACATTTTTTGGATCCATCTTTGAACCGTGTTATATCCAAAACCGTGTTATAACGAACCATGTTATAAGGAGGTTGAAGTGTACCTGATTTTGTTTGTGTTGAGGTTTTACGGACTGGTCAACCAATTAGGGTCATGTCGAGCGAGGTTTACAGTTTTTCTTGGCAGACTTAGTCAGGACTCTAAGCAGTTAACCACTACTTGTGCACATTATAAAGCAAGAAACTGACAACTATCCTTCTAGAATCAGCGGACGGGAGAGAATGACCGTAGAAAATATGGAAGAATCATGATGGACCTGGTCAGGATCAACCCTGCAACCTCCTGATCACCAGTGGGACACACATCTGACCAAGCCACTGAGGCCAGCTACATGTGACTAAGTGATTTCATTAAGCCGGCCTCAGTGGCTAAGTTGGATGCGCTGTCAGACTGGAGACCAGGAGGTCGCGGGTTCAATCCCACAGAGGTCGGCAACATTCTTTCGTGGAGACTGATCATGAAAATTTCTACGGTCATTCTCTCCCTTCCAGTGATTCAAGAAGGGCAGTTGTCAGTTTCTGGCAAAAGAATGTACACAATACTAGTTAACTGCTTAGAGGACTAAGCCTGCCCAGTAAACGTGTGGTTAGGTAAACTGACCATGCTTGACATGACCCCATTGGGTTGACTGGGCCGTAAAACCTCAACACAAACGTGATTTCATCAAGTCATTTATCTGTCTTTGCAAAAACTTTTGAAGTGCTACAGGACGAATGAAAATGAAATTTTCTCCAGGACAGAGGGAAAATCTAAAGGACAGACAAATTTTGGTTTCACCTGATAACAACATAGGATTAGAAAATATAATTTAAGTGCTCAGATGATACTGTTTCAGTGCCTTTTTACCAAAAAAAACACAAAGGCAAAAGTGTTTCAGTGCCTTTTTACAAAAAAAACATAAAGGCAAAAGCAAATGAAATTTTAAAAAAGTGAAAAAAATGTCTATTATTAAAATTTGGTGATTGAAAAATGTTGCAAGGACAGCTGTCAGACAGGTCGAAAAATTTTTGCAGGACGAAACGAAAATTTACTGATTTTGTCAGACAGTCCTGCAGTTTTCCCGAAGACTTAACTATGTATATATACCCTACATATTCCAAAAAAAAAAAAATAAAAATAAAAACTAGCAATGTGTCCACAGTACACGGATGCCCCCTGCCCCAACCCCTAGCCCCACCCAGGGGCATGACCCTGGGGCAACGGTACCATACATTAAAAGGTCTTGATGTAGGTAAGTGTCATACAAAGTTTCAACTTTTTAGCCCAGAAGGTATAGAAGTTATTAGCTTCAAGAGAAACGCAGACATAAATTTGCACCTACATAAACTTGCAGGTGAACATGAATCTGGTTACGAACGTGACATACATACGTATGCACATACGGACATAACATCATGGCGAAACACTATATGCCCCACTCCTGCCAAAGGCAGGCGGGGGCATAAAAAATGACTGACTGGTTATGGGTTATGGACGTTGTGTTGGGGTTTAACCACATGTCAACCCTTGTAATACATTTTGTGTTGAGTCCAAGAGAAAGGGAGAAGAGATATTAGAGATAGTAAAGATTAAAAAGAGAGATGGGGAAGAAAGCAGAAAATGACTGAAAGTAAAGAAACAGAAGAAATAAACACATTCCCCCTCCACCCTTACCAGCTACAGACAGGCCTTGCCTATCTGTAAGCCAATATCAGCTGAATGGCCCGGTTATGTTAGATACACGACACTTTTGCCACGCCCGACCACCCCTGATGGACGCCCCCATTTAAATTTTTTTCCATTATGAGAAAGAGAAACAACTGTTGCCATGACAATCAAACCAGCTGATCCATACATATACAATGTAGAAACACCTGGGCCCAGTTGTTTTCAAAGCTAACAACATCGTTAGTTAATGATTCGTTAAAATTTACATCTAGTGATACGCAAATATGCTGAAATTTTTTGCTGAAAAAATGTGAGTAGCTTTTGCAGTGCAAAAGCTACTCACATTTTTTCAGCAAAAAATATCAGAATACTGTGTATTGAATCCGCTAAAACAGTTAACGAAATGACTCTTAACGAGCTTGTTAAGCTAACGATGCTTTGAACAACTGGGCTCTGAGGATCATGTCCCTGCATTATTTCAATGAAATCGGCAAAGTGCTTTTAGAGATGTCATATATATTTGATTTCCCTTGCAAAGTGATCAAAACCTCAGACTGGCATAGAATCTTGGTAGATGATCATTCAAGACCAGTTCAATTAGCATTAGTGTGAAGTTACCATTTGATTAATTTCTATTAAGGTCATGCTAGAAGACAATAAAAACGTTAAACTAATACCCCCCTATTATCGTGTCGCAGATAACTCTGTCAAACATTGACGAAATTTGCCCATTAGCAATCTGAAACCAGATCTCCTTCATATCAATGCACGTCTACCAAGTTTGGTTAAAATCCCTTGACTTTTACTGAAGTTATCGTCCGGAAACAAAAAAAAATGGGCGTGTCTCCGGCATATAACTCCGTCAAAATTTGATGAAATTTTCTGATTAGCAATCCCAATCCAGATCTCCACAATATCAATGCACATACCAAGTTTGGTGAAATTCCATTGACATTTACACAAGTTATCATCCAGAAATTAAATATGGGTGTGTCTCGGGCAGATAACTGTCAAAATTTGACGAAATTTGTCCATTAGCAATCCCAAACCAAATCTCCACAATATCAATGCACATACCAAATTTGGTGAAAATCCACTATGTTTACTCAAGTTATCATCCAGAAACGAAAAACGGGCGGACGGACAGACTGACAGACACACGGACATCCAACGTGAAACCGTAATACCCCGCCACTATATAGTGGCGGGGTATAAAAACCCCAGATTGTCCACAACCCACCTGATACAGCCACCTTTTTAGCTCGCTCTACTCATGTCCAGACATTCATGTAACATTTCTTCACATAACAATAGGCCATGAGTGACGAGATAACTGCTCGTGTTCTGGAGAAGATTTTTAACGCCGTTCCTGCTGATCCCAGATATACATTGCCTTCGCAAACAGTGTAGATCCAGATTAGTTTGCTTCTGAAGAAGCCAGCTGATCTGGGTCTGCACAGTTTGCACAGTTTGCCATTAAAGACAGTTTTTTCCTTCTTTGGCTAGACCCCCCTCTCATGATCAACCCGAATATACAGTCCTGATAACTGAGTGCACATCAAAGGCTTATCTCATTAAGAAAACATGCCTATTCAAATATATTGAAAATATTACCACCAAAAAATGAAAATTTTCAGATAAAATTTTTTGATATTTTTCATATTTCTGCTCAAAACATAGATTGTGGGTACTCGTTAGAACCACCTTGCCGAGGCGGTTCTAATGAGTACCCATAATCTATATTTTGAGCAGAAATAAGAAAAATAATGTATACCCCTGTAAACCCCAGTTTTACTATATAAAAGTGGGGTTTAAGGGGGTCAAAATTATATAGGCATGTTTCCGTGATGTTATCTAAGTGAACATGTGGTCATTATGAGGATGTTAAGTCTCCTTAGGTGGGGCCCTATAAAGGGTAATTCAAATAACAGAAGTATCCAATATGTTACTTTAGAACCAAATAAATTCATTTGAAAATTATTGCATTTGATTTGTTGAGTTGTGTTGCATCACTTTATTTATTTATTTTTTGACAGATAAAAATACAAAAATGTTGTTGTTGTTTTTTTCTTACATTGTAAAAAATACAAATAAACTGAAATAGAAATATAAAATTGAAAGTTTTTTTATTTTATTTATTTCTTTATTTTCTAAAGTAAACAAAAACACTTCACAAACTGAACCCTTATCCTACTGATCGATCACTATATAATAAATCTAGTAGGAAATTTAAACAAGAGCACCGCATGCGGGTGCCAACGCTTGGCTGCAAATTCTAACTCGAAAAAGGGGCGTAACTGTGCCAAAAATATTTTGAGGGTTACCTCCCCGATTGGTACGAGTTCCCCTTTTCATAATGAACAACTAGTCCGAGTTTCAAGTAAATATCTTCAGTAATGACAGAGATATTACAAAATGTCCAAGTTTTTGCACGACGAAGACGACGCCAGAGCTATGGCAATACCGCGTTGTTTTCTTCCAAAACAGCCGGGCTAAAAATAAATGTATCCATAAACAAGAATATTTATTTTCTGCAATCACACAAACTGGATTTTCTGAAACTCAGTTATTTCTACAAACTTGTCTGTCTGCTTATTAAAGATTTAGATCAGTCTGCACAGTCTGATCAGTTTTCAGCACTCTCTATAAGATATACTGCTTCTACATCCAAATAGCACACAGATTAATCAGGCTGCTGAGATGGCAGGCTGATCCGAGTCGTCACTGAGTGTACATGTTGCTTTGCAGAAATTGGATTTTTTTTTTTTTTTTTTTTTTGATTTGGGTTTTACGGCCCTTTCAAGAATATTTCACTTATATCGAGCCGATCGTTCATCGAAGGTGGGCGAAAACCGGAGAACCCGGAGAAAAACCACCTGACCATCCGTAAGCAGAACTTGTCCTTCCCACATATGACCCGAGCGAGGCTCGAACCACAGCGGTGAGAAACCTAATGGATTAAGAGTCAACTCTCTTATCCACTAGGCTACGGGGGCCCGCGAAATTGGATTTGTTTGTTTAGTACTGGAAATTTATACAAATAAGAAACAGATAAAGAGGGGTATTTGATGATATAGAGGCATAAGATTAAGAAGCAGTATTTCTCCGTAAAACGTGGGTATTCATTAGAACTGCCTTGGAGAGGCGGTTCTGATGAATAACAACTAGCTATATTCTATTGAATATAAAGAGAACAAAAACATCAAATTATCACTAAATAACCCACCTTCCCTGTTTCTCTGTCTTCATCATTAACTTTGCTGATATCAAATCTAATTTTCCTTTATCAGGCCCCTACATATTAGGGTGGCCAAAGTCACCTAGGATTTCTTATCTTTATCTGCCAAAGGTCAGTACGGTGTTATGCTGTTGTTGTTGTGCGGATTTTTAACGCTACCAGGCACCCAAGGCACATAACTACAGATTAGTGGGGGTATCCACATAATATCTTATTTCTCCACGAAAACATATGTTGTGGGTACTCATTAGAAGCGCCTCGGCAAGGCACTTCTAATAAGTACCCACAACTTATGTTTTTGTGGAGAAATAAGAAAGATATCAACATTTTTGGATGAAAAAAATGCCTTATCTGTTGCTATGAAGGCAGCAGCGATCGTTTCGTACATATATTTGTACAGCCTTGCTTTCATGGATCATCCATGCACACTTGGTGCCGCTGTCTGTCACCAAGCGCTGGCCTGTCCACTTTATACTAAACCCACGGCACGTCGAGTATGAGCTAAGCGTACAAATGGTCTGAAAATTGTCTCAACCCGAGTGGGATTCGAACCCACGTTATCCGGCTTGAAAGTCAAGTGCGCTAACCACTAGGCCACCCAGCCCACCGGTGTTATGCAATGCAAAATGTGTCTTTTAAGTATGTAAACATATCAACAACCTGGATCGAGTCATCTGATTGGCTGAAAATTAGGGGCGGGCGTGGTATCTTCATTTATTCAGCATGACAAGGTTCAAGGGCTTTTACCATATATGAACAATGGACCATGACTTTTTTTCAGCAGTCTTTAGTTTCCCAGACTAATAAAGGCTCTACAAGAAATTTGATGACAGGTAAGAAGTCCTTTGAAAACATGGGCAGACTCCTTTGAAAACATGGACAGACAAAAGATTGACCACAAACGGAAAGTGACCCCTGTGGTGTTTGTTGGAGATGATTAAACATTTCTTTTTCTGTAAAACTAATGATTATCATGGCAACCAGTCAAACATCACATGGGCATAGAAAAATACAAACTTTGTTATCCCAGGAACTCACTAGTGCTAAGTTTAGATCAACTTTCTTTACATATTATGGATTTGTTATATAAATCTTTTTCCAACAAAAGGCCATATAAAAAATATATGTATTTGGGGTAACCCTACCCTACCTAATTTTTCTGATGAAACCTAGCAATTTTTTTCATGTTTTCTTAAAATAAAACACATAAAAAAAATAGGTATTACCGGGATAAACTATTTAAGCTAAATGTTTGGACAAGTAGCTCTGTGCAAACAGTGTAGACCCAGATCAAACTGCTTCTGTAGGAGCAGTCTGATCAGGGTCTGCACTGATTGCCATTCTATCAGTACTTTAAGACATATCAAAGAGAAGTTAAACGGTAAAATTTTATGTGACATGTCGTGCTAAGTCCAAATACCTTATTTGACTGAATAGCCACAATCTCAAACCTATCTACATACAGGCAAACAGCGTGGACCGAGATCATACTGCTCTTGATCGGGATCCATACTGTTTGCAGAAGTCATTTTAGCAAACAGTGTGGACCCAGATCAGACTGCTCCTCTAGGAGCAGTCTGATCTGGGTCCAAACTGTTTGCCTGTATGCAAAAACAGGTTTGAAAAGTTTGCAAGAATATCAAATAGACGACATAAACAGACATTTTCAGATGCAGGACTTCTTGGCGTTTTAAGGTGCTTCACCAACAGTAAACTTTTGGGTAAGATAATATTAATCCATTTATGCCTCGTATAAAAGGGGCATTGGTAAACAGTGTAGACCAAGATCAGACACGCTTCTATTAAAAATGGACCCGTGTAAAGAGTTGAGAAAATTCCACTTGGCATAAATGGGTAAACTAGAGTCTATAGTGTTCACCATTACGTCAGCATTTTTATACCCATCACCTGACAATAAAATGGAGTTACCTGATCAGGGTCTACACTTTTTGCATTTAGACTGGAATTGCTATAAAACATGTTAACAATAAGCAGAAACCATTCTACTGAAAATGGACGAGTCTAAAAGTGTTGAAGCAGACGAGATGAGCTGTACAAGGGTCTACACTGTCTTTTTTGCCTGAATATTTTTACCCATTCCCAAACAGTAAAAAAAAAAAAAAAAAAAGACTTGCCTGTATATTTTTACCCATTCCCAAACAGTAAAAAAAAAAAAAAAAAAAAAAGAGTTGTTCAAATTTTGGGTAAGTAAAAATAATCATACTAAAAAAAATTAAAAAAAAAAAAATAGGGTCCGAATATTTTGGGCAGCTATCATGGTCATAATCAGACTGTCCACTTTCAGTTTCACTCACCAACGTGGCCATTTTTCTGTGGTTGGACACCTCAAATTCGGACGTCAAAATTTCAACTTTTCCTCCAAATTTTCTGTTTTACCAGTTTGTCTTTCCCAGTCAATGAACAGAGACGAACTGATGAAAACTTCTCAACAATCATCAAGTTGCAATCATTAAATACCCACGTGACATAATTATAAATAAAAACTTTTGCACTTGTCCGACTCCGAGCACCTGCTTTTGAAAAGTGTGCGAAGTTACTATTACGTCATGAGATCTGGACGATTACATTTTCTCAAGGTTGAAATGATTGATTCCAATCATGAAAGCAGCTATTAGAAAGTCAGACAAGTGTAAATAAAATAAGAATTATGTCATACGTTACATTATTCGTATTGAATCAAACTATATTTTCAGTTATATAATTCGGCCGATTTCGCGCGTCAGTTAAATAGAAATTGATTTATCCCTAAAACCGTTTGGAATAGTCTGATAGGATGATTGACAGACGGCGCCTATAATTCACGCTGTATAATCAATTTACGCAAAAGGTCATCGAAATTCCAGCCGTCGACGGCTCACCGCCAAGCGGGTGGAAATGAGTCTTGAAACTCATTAACGCTTAGCACTCTGAGTAAAATTTGCAGCAGATGACATTTTGAAATTTCTTTCTTATGTTTCCCAGGAAACAAGATATGACATTTCATGCAAATTTTCTCCGTCGGAGACAGTTTGCATGAAATGTCAGATTCTGTTTTGTAAAATGTTGCATTTTTTTGTAAAATTGTGTTGTTGTTTTTTTTTATTTGGGTTTTACGGCCCTTTCAAGAATATTTCACTTATATCGAGCCGATCGTTCATCGAAGGTGGGCGAAAACCAGAGTACCCGGAGATAAACCACCTGACCATCCGTAAGCAGAACTTGGCCTTCCCACATATGACCTGAGCTGAGCTCGAACCACAGCAATGAGAAACCTAATGGATTAATAGTCAACTCTCTTATCCACTAGGCTACGGGGGCCCGCGTAAAATTGTGTTATCCCAGCAGACACACAACGCTGAAACAACGTCGATTCAACGTTGATTCAACATATTGACATTGAATTAACGTTCAATCGACGTTGTTTCAACGTTATGTGCCTGCTGGGATGAGTTTATGAAATAAAATACGTTTTGAACCAAAGCCAGTTTTCTGGGAAAAATAAGAAATATACCATCAATTTGTCGTCTGCTGATTCGCACAGAGAGGGGTGAGGGTTAAAATCTATTCTGTATAACCATGATAGCAACGAAAAGGTCAAGGATTCTATTTACAAGACCCAAGTGCACCGAAGTCGGTAATATGGTCCAAAGAAAAGCAGCCAGATATATGTGACAAATCGCTATCACAACATTAGCAGTGTACATGCTTGACCACTTGGGATGGGAGACATTGGTGTCTTGAAGGATCAAGGTCCAAATTACCATGCTCTTCAATATCAATGACGTTGTGGACATCCCAGACAAAACAGTACCTCGCCCACACTCGAACCACGCTAAATCCTTGCATTCAATGAAGTAACGCCAGCCGACTACATCCACATAACACTTAATGAATTCGTTATTCCCTCTGGCTATTACAGATCTGGAACAAACTGCCTACTGATGTAGAAGCCCAGCTAGCATTCTACGTAAATCTATATCGGGCCGTCATCGGCCCGTCGGGGTAGCTGACGGGCCGATGACGGTCCGATATAGATTTACGTAGAATGATGACTGGGAGAGGGCTTTTACTTTGTATCTTTCAAGCAGGGGCTTTCTTCTCATATAGTAAGTGTATACCAATCGGGTACACAACGTTGAAAGCAACGTCATATCAACGTCGATGCATCGACGTTGAGAAGACGTTCTTTCAGCACTGTGTGCCTGCTGGGTAGGGGCTCAGCTGCAAGTATAGCACCAATACTCCCCACTGCTGCGGACGCCGCGGTCATCTTAACCAGGAGTTGTTTAAGTTGAAGATGCGAAAGACGGCTGGTCAAACTGTCTTTTTTCTTCCTTTTAACTATCCCTACTTTTTCTTTTTGTCAACAACTTGTCGCGTAATACAGCTGATAACAGACGTGGATTGACTGAGTGTCTCGACAAAACCACCAAAATCGGCTAAATTGACATGGACCAGATAAGACGAAAGGGATGACGAACAACCTGACGAGTCCTAGCTTGATATCTGAATAAATGCAGGGGCGGATTCGGAGGGGGTCGTTGGAGGGTGGAGGTGGGGTTCGACTGAATCCCCGAACCCCTCCGGATTGTTCGGAGGATTCAGTCTAACCCCCAACCACCCCTACCTCAACTCAAAAGTTCATTTTCATTGGAATTTTTGGATTTTTTTTGGATAAATTTGCGTTATCGTATTTACCCTTATTATTCACACTCACCTTTTACAACTTGTGAATGTGTGTAAACTTGCCGGGTTAGTGATAAACAGTGTGGACCCTGGTCAGACATCGCATTCTGCAGCGTCTAAATTGGGTCTACACTGTTTGCTCGGACCTGTCTGTCCGAATAAGTAGAGTCTGTGCGGTAATTTGGTCAAATCAAGCCCCTGGATCCATTTCTGTTATGCCAAACTAGAAACAGCAAAGCGTTTCATTCACCTAGGATTAATCGTATTTGTTGAGAGCTTCAAACCATAGACTGTCCAGGTTGTGACGCTTGCTGAAACCGAAAAAGGAAGACTAGAAAATGAGCTTTGCATCAAAGAATAAGCTCATTGGTTAAACTCCCCATTCTATGCATTTGAGAGATTTGGACTCTTTCAGAACCTAAGAAAAGAATCCCGGCTTAGAAATTAGAGACTAAAGAAAACTGCTAAACATCTCATATTAAGATTAGGCCCCGAGGTTCTAAAACAGTTTTTTTTTTTTTTTTTTTTTTTGTTTGTTTGTTTTTTTGTGCTAAATTATATAACCTTTTATTCCGTTCTCAACTCAGCTGAGCATGAAATTTTCCCTGCTAATAAATTTTCAGAGACAATTTGAATATTTTCTTATTATTACCCGGAAAACAGGCTTTGACATTTCATGCAAAATTGTCTCTTTAAGAGACAATTTGCATGAACTGTCAGAGCCTATTTTCTTGGATAAATAAAAAATAATATCATAAATCTGTTGCTTGCTGAGTTCGCCAAAAGTGGCGTAAACATGATTAAGGTTAAAAGCCATTTCATACATCAAAAGTGCATTATGCATGCATCATAAAGTATCAATACTAACCACCAGTATCGCGATGCACTATGGGAAGCAGCCTGGGCCTAGACCCTTTCTTTACTCTCTCTCTCTCTCTCTCTCTCTCTCTCTCTCTCTCTCTCTCTCGCAGGAATGCAAACAGGAAGTCACACAAGTTGTCTCCCTTGTCTCACTTGGGGCACCACTTTTTGTGGTATGTTCGCGCACTCGACTTTCAAGCGGGATATCGTTGGTTCCAATCGCGCTCGGGTCGAGACAATTTTCAGACCATTAGTACGAGGGTCGTGCAAAAAGTTCTGTCACTAATAGGCTTCCTAAGTTTTATCCCAGGTATATTTTAAAATGCTTCACTGCACTTGAATGGTGTGTTGAATAGCTAACGATACCCGTTTATTTCGTGCAAATTGCTTTCCAACTGACTGAGTTATTTCCAATTGAAACAGATGCAGTCACATACACTGACCAATTTACTTGCTACAATAAGAAATGACCAAGCAAAGGATGGTGAGGAGTCCACCTTTTACATGACAACGCCTCCTCTCATAAGTGTGAGGTTGTTAAGTCTTTTTTGGCTTCTGAAAAGGTGAAAGTTTTAAACCATCCACCTTATTCACCTGACCTGAGTCCCTGTGACTTCTTTTTATTTCCAAGGCTTAAGAAAATGCTTTCTGGAAATAAGTAAGCGTCTAGAAGTTCTCTTGGCAGTGCTATTTATCAGTGTCTCCAACAGATATCAAAAGAAGACTATTATCTGCTTTTCGCGACTGGATAAAAAGGTTACAAAAATGTGTTTCAGTAAAGGGGAAATACCAGTGACAAAACCTTTTTGCAGGACCCTCGTACGCATAGCTCATACTCGACGTGCCCTGGGTTGAGTATAAAGTGGACAGGGCGGCGCTTGGTGACAGACAGCAGCACCAAGTGTGCATGGGTGATCCATGAAAGCAAGGCTGTACAAATACATGTACATAACAATCGCTGCTGCTCTATGTGCCTCGGGTGCCTGGCAGCATTAAAAATCTGCACAACAACAACAGTCCATACTGCTTGTTCGTATGTTGATTATTTTATTTAATGACTGTCTGTCTGTTGTTTCTGGATATTTTTTATGGCCGAGTGGTTAGTGCTCCCGACCGGATCTCATGGTTCCGGGTTCGAAACCCGCTGGCGGTGGAATTCATCACGTGACTGTTCGACGCTTCAGTGCACAGAGCATTCCATTACCACCCTTACATCATCTAGATATTACTAAAAAAGATGTGGAAAGGGACGTAAACCACCAACCTTATCATTATCGTTGTTGCTTTTTTTACTTGTCTCTTTCGAGGCCTTGTGAGGCTTCGTGTGTTGTGTTTTTTCCTGGATATTTTCATTTGTATTTTGACGTCATTGTACATATGTTTATTGGCAAATACACGAGACCTCGAGGGCGGGGGTGTCGGGTAACTTCCTATATATGGCATAGTACGGATGTGCGTGCCGAATGGCCCCCTTTTTCAACGCTGCCAGGTATATGATTGCCCCCATTTTTTCAACAAAAAGTATACGAATGACCCCATTTCTCTGGATTCCTATGTGAAAGGTCCCATTTCTTCTGACATCCTGGTATATGCACATATTTTTCGCTCAGAGAGTTTTCAAGGCTGCGTGTTTTCTTGGTATTCAATGAATTGACTGTGATATTTGTCTAACAACCAGCAATAAATGGGTACAAAAAATCAAAGGGCAGTATATCAATAGGTCAAACATTTTGGACGATCAAGTATATGAATGGGTCCGTTTTTCAAAAGCCAGGTATATGAATGGGGTAGGTTTTGAAATATTGGCTTGCACACCCGTACCACAATTACCCCTTAGTTACCCCCCCACCCCCACCCCGGGGCACGAGACACGACACACAAGACACGAGCAGGCATCGTGTGCGTCTAACGGACACAATTTTCTAGTTTAAAATCAGTATGTAGTTGGTCTAGCTTAACCCAGCTAGCATTCTTGATAATTCTACAGCGGGCCGTTATCGGCTCGTCAGCTACCCTGACGGGCCGATAACGGCCCGTTATAGATTTATGTAGAATGCTTACTGGGATTGTTGTTTTCTTTTGCTGAAGCTACTCCGCCGGCACATGACGTTGATACAAGGCCGCATCAACGTCGATGCAATGTCTCGACGTCTCATCGACGTTGATGCGACGTTGTATTAAAACGTTTCGTGCCCGCTGGGTTCAGATCGCATTCAGCCTTGTACTTTGTTTCATTACAGTGTTGTGATCACAGTCGACTCTCATTATCTCGACTTCGCTTACTTCGAATAACCGCTTATTTCGAAGTGAAACTCTGGTCCCTATTTAAACATGAAAATCTAAGAATAAGTAAAAAATATTGTGGGAAAGAGGAGAAATTGTTCGTAAGGAGCAATTTCTCCTCTTTTCCACAATAGTTTCAATATATCTCTAACTTCAGGAGTCAAATTATTATTCATTTCTGAAATGTGGTTGTTCGATTTATTTTTTCCCCAATTCTGCAAATCTGGTATGTCGAGGTACGGATATCTCGAAGTATTTCAGAGAGAGAGAGAGAGAGAGAGAGAGAGAGAGAGGATAAATAAATAGGGAGTGGTCGGGTTGTGCGAAGGTGTCGTGCATCTTACGTCATCGGGGCGTCCACTCGATATTAGCTTACAGCTGGGGTAGAGGGGGGGATTTTTTTATTTCTTCTGTTTCACTTTCATTCTTGTTCCTCTTTCTTCCCTTTCATCTCTTTGACTATCTCTTTTCTCCCTTTCTGTGGGAGACGACACAAAATGCCCTATAAGGGTTGACGTGTCGTTAAACCCCAACACAATAAATAAATAAATAAATAAACATGGCAGATAAATATTATTTTATTTTCATGGGCGCTTATGAGAAGTCGGGTACCAATGCGCTTGCGCAATCAGAAGTCATGTACACAGCCGATAAAAAACACGGTCGGCTGTATGAGAATGAATAACTGACAGATGATTAAGCGTTGTATGATTTTTGATCATGGATATCAGAAACCAAAGAAAGTACCTTGACATGTATGGGCCGCTTCAAGCGAAAAAATGCCTTCCAACATCACAGAGTATGCAACATTCATACAATATCACACCAGTGAAGGCCTTGATCAGACTGCGCGAATGCGCAGGCTGATCTGGGCCTTCGCTGTCCGCATATTTCCAAAAGCACCTTTTCGGATCTTTTCGCATGGCTTTGATTCCTGCCAGTCTTTGGCAATCGTCTGTATGATAAAGTGGAACCTTTTCAACTACAGACAATTCCCTACAACAAACATTCATCGGATTTCCAAAATGCAGTTTTACAATATTTTATCCTCTCTACAATAGTCACTTCTCTGTAACGGCAATTTTTTGTGCGGTTTTATCCATGTATTAAACCTCTTCTCAACAGCTACCTCCCTAAAACAGCAAAACCTTCCTTATTTCCATTTGTGTTTTGTTCAGTATTAAACCGCTCTACAACAGCTACCTCCATATAACAGCAACTTTTCTTTCCCAGTGTGTTGTTTAGTTCAGCACCTCTCTACAACAACTACCTCCCCATAACAGCAATAGTTATTTCCAAGTGTGTTGTATAGTTCAGTTTTAAATCTCTCTACAACACTCTCTATAAAAGCAACATTTCTTATTTCTCAGTGTGTTGTTTTGTTCAGTATTAAACCACTCTACAACAGCTCCTCCCTACAACAAGAACATTTCTTATTTCCCAGTATGCTGTTTTGTCCAGTGTTACACCTCTGTATAACAACCATATCCCTAAAACGGCTACATTTCTTATTTCCAAGTGTGTTGTTTTTCCCAGAATTAAACCTCTCTACAACAACCACTTCCTACAACAGCAGCATTTCTTATTTCCAAGTGTGTTGTTTTTCCCAGTATTAAACCTCTCTATAACACCAACTCCCTACAACAGCGATTTTCTTACAACAACATTTCTTGTTTCCAAGTGTGTTGTTTTGTCCAGTACTAAACCTCTCTACAACAGCTACCTCCCTATAACAGCAACATTTCTTATTTCCCAGTGTGTTGTTCTGTCCAGTATTAAACCTCTCCACAACAACAGTCTACCTAAAAAAAGTAACATTTCTTATTTCTCTGTGTGATGTTTTGTTCAGTATTAAATCTCTCTACAACAGCTACCTCCCTATAACGGCAATATTTTTTAATTCCCAGTGCGTTGTTTTGTCCAGTATTAAACCTCTCTAGAACAAAAAGCTTCCTACAACAGCGACTTTTCTTATTTCCCAGTATGTTGTTTTGTCCAGTATTAAACCTCTCTATAACAGCTACCTTCCTATAACAGCAACATTTCTTATTTCCCAGTGTGTTGTTTTGTTCAGTATAAACCTCTCTACAACACTCTCTATAAAAGCAACATTTCTTATTTCTCAGTGTGTTGTTTTGTTCAGTATTAAACCACTCTACAACAGCTCCTCCCTACAACAAGAACATTTCTTATTTCCCAGTATGCTGTTTTGTCCAGTGTTACACCTCTGTATAACAACCATATCCCTAAAACGGCTACATTTCTTATTTCCAAGTGTGTTGTTTTTCCCAGAATTAAACCTCTCTACAACAACCACTTCCTACAACAGCAGCATTTCTTATTTCCAAGTGTGTTGTTTTTCCCAGTATTAAACCTCTCTATAACACCAACTCCCTACAACAGCGATTTTCTTACAACAACATTTCTTGTTTCCAAGTGTGTTGTTTTGTCCAGTACTAAACCTCTCTACAACAGCTACCTCCCTATAACAGCAACATTTCTTATTTCCCAGTGTGTTGTTCTGTCCAGTATTAAACCTCTCCACAACAACAGTCTACCTAAAAAAAGTAACATTTCTTATTTCTCTGTGTGATGTTTTGTTCAGTATTAAATCTCTCTACAACAGCTACCTCCCTATAACGGCAATATTTTTTAATTCCCAGTGCGTTGTTTTGTCCAGTATTAAACCTCTCTAGAACAAAAAGCTTCCTACAACAGCGACTTTTCTTATTTCCCAGTATGTTGTTTTGTCCAGTATTAAACCTCTCTATAACAGCTACCTTCCTATAACAGCAACATTTCTTATTTCCCAGTGTGTTGTTTTGTTCAGTATAAACCTCTCTACAACAAATACCTCCCTATAAGAGCAACTTTTCTTATTTCCCAGTGTGTTGTTTTCTCCAGTATCAAACCTCTCAAGACAGCTACCTTCCTATAAGAGCAACATTTCTTATTTTCAAGTGTGTTGTTTAGTACAGTATTAAACCTTTCTACAACACCATCCTCCCTACAACAGCAACTTTTCTTTTTTCTAGGGTGTTGTTTTGTCCTGTATTAAACCTCTCTATAACAGCCACTTCCATCTAACAGCAACATTTCTAATTTCCAAGTGTGTTGATTTGTTCAGTATTAAATCTCTCCACAACACCAACCTCCCTACAACAGCATGTTTATTTCTGACCCCAGGGTGCTATTTCTCCTGTGTTAAACCTCCCTACAACAACTACCTCCCTATAACAGCAACATTTCTCAATTCCAAGTGTGTTTTTTGTTTTGTCCAATATTAAACCTCTCTACAACATCCACCTCCCTACAACAGCAACATTTCTTTTTTCAAAGTGTTATGTTTTGTCCCGTATTAAACCTCTCTACAACAGCTACCTCCCTATAACAGCGACTTTCTTATTTCCTAATGTGATCTTTTGTCTAGTATTAAACCTCTCTACAGCAGCCACCTACCTATAAAAGCAACTACTGTGTGTATTCTTATTTCCCAGTGTGATGTTTATCATCTATTTGCCTCTCTACAACAGCCACTTCACTATAAATGCAACTATTCTTATATCCTAGTATATTGTTTTATCATATACAAAACTCTCTACAACAGCTACCTCCCTATAACAGCAATATTTCTTGTGTCCAAGTGTGTTATTTTATCCAGTATTAAACCTCTCTACAACACCCACCTCTTTACAACAGCGACTTTTCTGATTTCCCAATGTGTTGTTTTGTCCAGTATTAAACCTCTCTACAACAGTTACACCCCTATAACAGCAACATTTCTTATTTCCCAGTGTGTTGTTCTGTCCAGTATTAAACTTCACTACAACAGCTACCTCCCTATAACAGCAACATTTCTTATTTCCGAGTGTGTTGTTCTGTCCAGTATTAAACTTCACTACAACAGCTACCTCCCTATAACAGGAACATTTCTTATTTCCCAGTGTGTTGTTCTGTCCAGTATTAAACCTCTCTAAAACCGCTACCTTTCTATAACAGCAACGTTTCTTTTTTTTTCCAGTGTGTTCTTCTGTCCAAGAATAAACCTCTTTTCAACAGCTATCCCCCTATACCAGCAACATTTCTTTTCTCAGAGTGTATTGTCCAGTATTAAACTCTCTACACCAACATAGTCTCTATAACAGCAACACATCTTATGTCCCATTGTGCTGTTTTGTCCAGTATAATATATATAATCACACAACACACTGGGAAACATATATATATACCTTTCTATTCTCTTTTATTTCTCTTTGGATAGCATGGAGGCTGTAGAATACACTTGCGAAAGCGAAGACTCTGATTAGACTGCGCGTATGCACAGGCTGATCTGAGTCTTTGATGGTCGCATAAGACTTATTGTAGGTTTTGTCGTGTGCTGACTCATATATGTATATCTCTTCCCTATAACAGCAACTTTTCTTATTTTCCAGTGTGTTGTTTTACCATATGTGTACCTCTCTATAGCAGCCACCTTTAGCAGCAACTTTCATTATTTCCTAGTGTGCTTTTTATCATATATCAAACCTCTATACATCAGCCAACTTCCCATAACAGCAACTTTTCTTATTTCCCAGTGTGTTGTTTTATCATGTATCAAACCTTTTTACAACAGCCAACTTCCTATAAAACAACTTTTCTTATTTCCCAGTGTGTTGTTTTATCATATATTAGACCTGTCTACAAAAGTCACCTTCCTTTAAAAGCACTTTTTTTTCTAATTTCCCAGTGTGTTATTTTATCATACATGTACCTCTATACAACATATCCCCATTACAGCAACTATTCTTATTTCATAATGTACTGTTTTATCATATAACCACGACTTCTTTATAACACGATTCGTTATAACACGGCTTTGGATATAACACGGTTCAAAGATGGGTCCCAAAAATATATATATTATATTAAAAAATGACCATAAATGGTTGTTTAACTAACACGGTTTATGCTATGTACCCCAACAATAGTGTTATAAAGAGGTTGTGGTGTATATTTAACCTCTCTACAGAAGTCACCTTCATAGAAAAGCAGTTTTTTCTTATTTCCCAGTGTGATGTTTTATCATATATGTACCTCCCTAGAACAACTACCGGCTTTCTAAACTGCCAGTGTGCTGTTTTATCATATATACCGCCATACAACAGCCACTTCTCTATAAAAGCAAGTTTTGCACCTTCCACAAGGTCGCTGTTGTAGAATGACTACACGACGGTGAAAATCGAATCTTTTGCATAGGCCTACGATTTTTTTTTTTCAGTAAATAACTACCTACCGGGCGCATGACTTTTTACTATACAGCCATGAACGTAAATATATGCGACGCTGCATAAACCTAATGTATAGAGGTAAAGATTTTATTTTTGTTGAGGTTTTAAGGCCCATTCAACTCAATGTGCTCATGTCGAGCGCGGTCAGTTTACCTAACCACACGTTTACTGGGCAGGCTTAGTCCTCTAAGCGGTTAACCAGTATTGTGCACATTCTTTCGCCAGAAACTGACAACTGCCCTTTTTGAATCAGCGGAAGGGAGAGAATGATCGTAGAAAATATTTCATGATCAATCTCCACGAAAGAATGTTGCCGATCTCGGCGGAGGTTGAACCCGCGACCTCCTGGTCTCCAGTCGGAATGCGCATCCAACTGAGCCACCGAGGCCGGCTGTAGGAGAAAGATAAAGATCACAAACATAAGCACTGCAGAACTGTTATTGCGACAAAGTATCCACTAACAAGTACGTATCTGCCTTCATTTATTTTCTTAGGACTGTCCTTGATAATGCGAGCGTCAGCTAAGAAAGCTCTTAGTTTGTTTGTTTGATTTGGGCTTAACGTCGCTTTCAACCTTTTTCAGTCATATCGCGACGGTGTCTGGATGTGGCAGGGAGCTCAATGCTCACTTTTAGAGTGCTGCCTCACTGAAATATCACGTCCCAGACACTTTGACATGATATTCCACCCAGTCACATTATACTGACACTGAGCTGACCAGTTCTAGCTCTACTTTCTTAATGCTGAGCGCCAAGCGAAAGAGCAGCTAGTACCATTTTTAAAGTCTTTGGTATGACCCGGCCGGGGATCGAACCCGCAACCTCCCGGTCACAAAGCGGACGCTCTACCACTGAGCCACTGTGCCGGTGAAAGCTCTTAGTACCACTTTTAACGCTTTAGGTATGGCGCGGACGGGGTTTGAACCCGTGACCTCCCGTTCCCGAAGCGGACGCTCTACTACTGAGCTATCGTGTCCGCTGGTAACGTTTTAACCATAGTTAAACGCCAGCAGGTTACATGTGTTAAAACTTTTCATTTTTATCTGGGAAACAAAAACAGCAAAAACTCTTGGCATTTCATTCAGATCGTCGCCTTTGGAAAATAATAAGCAATGAATGACTTTTTTGCGGAGAAAATAATAAATGATAAACACATCAACATTTGTCGTCTGCGCGTTCCCGTCTTGATAGCGGTAATAGCTAAAAGATATTTTTTGCTGACTCATAACCGAAATCATGAAATGTAAATATTTACCTGGTTTCTCGGGTATTTTCTATTTATCATCTAATGGCGCAATGTTTGCAATGTTATAAATGGGTTTAGGCGAGGGTTTAGGAGGGTTTACATCATAGCAAATTTTTGATAACACTATAATTATTACTTGTAAAGGTGTTCGTGCCACCTGGACCGGACTTAGCGGTGACCGAACTAGGCCGAACTTAGTGGTGTCGGAACTGGGCCCGCACTTGCCGGTTTCCGAACCTCGCGTGGGGGAGGGGGGGGGGGGGGGGTGGGGGTGTAACTTAGGGGTAATTGTGGTACGGGTGTGCGAGCCAAAAACATACACCATTCATATACCTGGCTTTTGAAAAAAAAACGGACTCATTCATATACTTGATCAATCAAAATGTTGACCTATTCATATACTTCCCTTTGATTTTTTGTACCCATTTATTGCTGGTTGTTCGACAAATATCACAGTCAATTCATTGAATACCAAGAAAATAAGCAGCCTCGAAAAATCTCTGAGCGAAAAATATATGCACATACCAGGATGTCAGAAAAATTGGGCCTTTCACATAAGAATCAAAAAAAAAAAAAAAAAAAAAAAAAAAACAGGTCATTCATGTACTTTTTGTTTGTAAAAAGCGGGCCAGTCATATACCTGGCAGTGCTGAAAAAGGGGGCCATTCGGCATGCACATCCGTACTATGCCATATATAGGAAGTTACACCCCTCCCCCCCCCCCCCCCCCCCAACCCACCGAGATCCGAACTGACACCGTTTTACCGTCTTTACCCTGGGTTCGGATTCCTGGTTATGTTTCTCAGAAACACTTCTGAGAAAATCAAAGGATCGGTCTAAATATTATAGAGAAATATACTTTTAACCCTTAAAGCGCCAGTCATACCAATTGTTGTCTGCTTTGTCTTCTGTCGGTTACTTTAAAAGTCATTGTTGCAGACAGTGTGGACCCAGATCAGACTGCTCCACTGTTTGCCTATATGCAAAACCAGGTTTGAAAAGTTTGCAAGAATATTCAGCAGACGACATATTCAGACGACATTTTCAGATGCAGGCTTCTTCGCGTTTTAAGGGTTAAAGGTTGATACCGGAGTTAATTTTATTATAACTTTACTTTTTGCTGTCTAAAATTACTATTTCCAAATGATACTAAGCTACCCCTAGTTTCCTATAAAATGCTTCTGAGGACTATCAATAAAATATCATAGAAGAAAATGTCTGCTACGCAGTTGGATGCACGACCGACTGGTGATCAGGAGGTTGCGGGTTCGACCCCCACCGAGTCGGCAACAATCTTTCGTGGAGATATAATCATGAAATATTTTCTACAGTCATTCTATCCATTCCACTGATTGTTTCTGGCGATAGAATACTCGTTAACCGCTTGGAGGACTATACCTGCTCAGTTAAAGAGTGGTTAAGTAAACTGATCGTGCTCAATATGACCCCAGTTAGTTGATTTGGCCGTAGTACCTCAACACAAACAAACAAACGCAGCCAAGTAGGTCAAGGGAGGTAAAAATGTTATCAATTACATTAAATATTATGATAAAATTACTTTAAAAGTTTTTTGGTATATTTGTATCTTTATGTATTTTCGTGATAAGCATGTATACATTTCTTTCACACTGAGTGTGCAGATTCTATAGAGTCGGGAAAAGGAAGTGAACGGACAGTTGCGATTGTGTATCACTTGCGATGTTGCACAATCGGCGCTCGGTCACTTGTGGTATTGGTTATCTGTTAACACCGTCAGATATTGTGTCACTGAGGCACTGAAATTCGGGAGCTACAGCATTAAGTGGTCTTGCTGGTAAGTTAGATTTTTTTTATCATGTTCTATTAGAAAAGCGGGAAGTTTTATCACTTGTTTATCAATACGGAGTGACTGATTTAAAATATGTAAATTTGCATTAAACGTGCGCAAAGTAGCCTGTTCTGTTGTTGTTTAGAATTTTATTCTTCGGACATTAACTGTCAAAACAAACCCCCACCCCCCCCCCCCCCACACACACACACACACACACAAAAAACAACATCTTTTGATATTTAACAATGAGGGGAAAAAAACATGAAAGGACAATAGAATTGCACAGTCACTTGCTTTGGAAAGTTTGTGGATTGTACATGACAGCTGCGACACTGTTGAACTGTCACTTGTACAAAAGAAATTTGAAACACATGTACAGTTGACTCTCGTTATCTCGACCTCGCTTATCTCGAATTACCGCTTATCTCGAAGTGAAAATCTGGTCCCTGCCTAAACATGAAAATCTAACAAGAGGTAAAAAAATATTGTGGAAAAGGGGAGAAATTGCTAAGAAGCAATTTCTCCTCTTTTCCACAACATTTTTAATGTATCTCTAACTTCAAGAGTCCAATTACATATATATATATGTTAAATGTCGGTTGTTCGAATTATTTTTTCCTCAATTCTGATATGTCGAGGTATGGATATCTCGAAGTATTTCAGAGGGTCCCTTGGAATTCGAGATAACGAGAGTCGACTGTATATTGATGTGTTTTGCTTCTTGGCAGGTTTTTCTCTTCAATACCCTAATATATAGAAAGGAAGGCAATGATCAGAATCGATATAATGACCTAACACCTTCCGTCCATGACACTAAATAGTGGAGCTAAAAGGGAATGAAGGACGCACTTAAAAGCAACAGCACCAAATAAAACACTACAAGCAGAAAGCCAATAGGACACCCCCCCCCCCCCCCCCCCCCCCCCCCCCCCCACACACACACACAAAATGGCCAAAAATGGCTATCCAAAATAGTTTCTCAGGGAAGAGACCATTTGAAATCAAGCATTATATAAATATACTAACCCAAACTGCCAACGCAACAAGATTTTCTGCTGTAACTTTTGCACTACCAGGAATGATCGTACTACATGAACTGTCACTCAGGTTATCGATATTCCATTTTAGATAGGCTTCGATTAATCCCCTTTGACCGGAGGCCCGTAAGCGTCGTCTTACCTTCCACAGGTGTGTAATCAGCCTAGTGTCACACACCTACAGTACTGCTACAAATCCGATTATATCATGTATGGATGCTCTTTAGAATCTTGGACCCAATATACACTGGACTAGGTCCGAGTTAGAATGAATGAATGAATGAATGAATGAATATCAGCAGATTATTCCGTATGATTTTCAAAAGAATATCAATAGTTTAACCTAAGAATTAATTAATAATGATGATAACAAATATTAATTAATTGAGTAAAATAAATTATTATTATTATTATTATTATTATTAATATTTCAAATTAAATAAAAAGTGTTGTATTTAGTTATAGATAATTCAATATGATTTTTAAATGAAATTCAATAGTTTAACCTAAGAAAACAAAAGTAATTAATAAATTAAAAAAGTGTTATATTTAATGAATGGTAATTCAGTAAGATTTTAAAATGAAGAACAATAGTTAATCTAAAAAAACAAATGAGTTAATTAATTAAGGTTGTATGTAATTACTGATAGTTCAGTACAATTTTTTAAAGGAAAACGATCATTTCACCTTGAGAAAACAAATGGGAAAATTTAATTAAATATAAGTAATTTGAAAAAAATGAATGAATGAATAAAAAAAACATTACTTTATGATAACCATTACTAAAGAAAGAAAGAAAGAAAGAAAGAAGCCTATGGATAATGAATACAGGAGAAAGACCTATGTCATCCACTTCTTAACATCATAGGACAGTCTGCGTACCTCCGTTATTAAGTTATCCTAAGACATTTGTTGTTACAATACAAAAGAAAGAAAGAAAGAAAGAAAGAAAGAAGCATATGAATAATGAATACAGGGGAAAGGCCTATGTCATCCACTTCTTAACCTCAAAGGGCAGTCTGCATACATATGAAGTTAGGTTATCGTTAGACATTTGTTAGTACAGTAATTAAAGATACCTACTCTTTAAGGTGATCAAGGTAACCTATTTCACATCAATACTATCACCACAGATTAAAGAAACCTATTAATCAGAATCCAATCAAGTGTGTTTAATCAATGCTCACCAGACACCATGACATGCGGCGTCTGATCTGGGTCTAAAGTTCTTATCTATTTGTCATTGTCCCTTTTTTAGCATAAATGAGTAATATCAAATATTACAGTGTTTTAAGCAAACTTCAGGTGTGTGCCCTTTGTAGAATAAGACCCCATTGCGCTTTCTGAGCAAGGTTATGCTCTTTGCTTAATGTGTGTTACAGATCTGATTGTTAAGATCAGTATGTGCAGATGCTTATGCTAAACAATCGTTCTGGTCATTCTGTGCCTGGGCACAGTTTGGTCTGGGTCTAAAGTACTAACAACGCTAGTCGTTATTTCCTTTTCTAGTAGTATTAGGGTACATGATTAGAACAAAAAAAAAAAAAAACCCGTAAATTTAGAGGTTTTAATTATTATTGGTAATTGATAATTTAGTAGTTTGAAACCAGTCTGCAAAGCTCACACAGACCATCAGCTGGACAGAGGTGTACAAACAGGACATTTCTTTCAAGACAGGTACATAAATAGCTTTGGGCTATTTGTTCACAGCATAAAGACAATCCTATTTCATAAACTTAGGACCCATTGGTGGCGCGAATTAGCATAGTACTTATCAGTTAAGCCCTTAGCACTTTGGGTAAAAGTTTTGCAGACAACATAAATATGGGATAATTTTCTCCAGTTCTCCATAAAAACATATGTTGTAGGTATTAACTTGATGCACCTCGGTGAAGCAAAAAACATATTATGAGTACTCATTTGAAGAACCTTGGTGAGGCTCATCTAATTACCCACAACATATGTTTTATGGAGAAAAAAAATACAGTCACCAAATACTTATACTGAACAATTACTGTGTATGTTTTATTTTCAAACAGGATTTGACATTTCATGAAAATTGTCTCCAATGAAGACTATTTGCATGAAGTATCAAATCCTATTTCCTGGATAAACTAAGACAATAACCATTTTATCGCATGCTGAATTAGCCCAGAAAGTGATAAACGTTAAGGGGTCAAATATCATCCCCACCCCTAAAAAGGAAATGGTTTGACATTTCATGCAAAGCATCTCCATTGCAAACAATTTGCATGAAAAGTCAAATCCTATTTTCTGGGGAAAATTCAACAAATATCACCAGTGTTTTGCTGCTGAATTAGTACAGAGAGTGGAAAAGGTTAAGGGTTAAAATTTTTACCCCTCCCCCACCCCCACAAAAAAGAAAAGAAAAAAAAAAAAAAAAAAAAAAGATTTGACAGTCCATACAAACTGTCTCTGTTGGGGACAATTCGCATGACATGTCAAAGCCTACTTTCTGGGAAAAATAAGAATATCATCATCACTTTTCCCTTGATGCATGAACGTTGTTAAACAATCATTTAAACTTAAGAAAAAAAAATAAAATAAAAAAAAAATAGACAAACTGTCAAAAAACTTACATAAAAATTAATGTAGCATATGCTATTTCTAGTTTTATCTTATCATCTCAGGAATTGCAGGACCCCGTGACCTGTCGCAGATAAAGGGCAGTTGTGTCAGATTATGAAAAAAGGGAAATTATGTTTTATGCAAACACTAACGATCCAGATCAGACTGCGCATCTGCAAACTCTGATCAGGATTTAAACTGTTAATCAATATTTAATCAGTGTTTCTTTAGTTACACAGTTAAAGATGGCGCTTTGTTTGCCCATATTCTTAAATCATAGTCATAACGGTCCTTTTCAAATGTTGATGTTCATTTGATGTTTTGACCACTGTTTTTTATTGCATGAGTTATAGATCAAGCTATTATTAACCTGTCCAGTGGCCTGAGGCTTCTAGTTCCCAGCTGGATAATAATAAGAGTAGACAAATGGAACCAGAAAATAAACAACGTGCTGTTATTAAACTTGTATTTATATATGTTTGAACATTTTTTTTAATGCTAATATAAATGAAAGTAAAATGTTTTGTTAATCGTTTCAAGAACTTTGAGGTGTCTTCAAGTAAAATAAGAAACAATTATGATTGAATCTTTTCAAAAAAAAAAAAAAAAAAAAAAAAAATGGGCCTTATGAATCATGCGATCAATGTAGACCCCGATTATTCTGTGTGTCCGCTGAAATATATTGATCAGAGTCTATCCTGCATGTTGAATAGAGCTTGCTAAATCTATCAGAGAAAAATATATGCACATGCTGATCTTGAACTACAATGGTTGCTGCTTTTATTTGGAGAGACTCGTGTTATTTCTGTGTTGGGTAGTTAGCAAATATGGATAAAGTGTCGTTTTTCTTAGATTATGACAGTCACTGTTACTACTATCCTAGGTTTTTAGAGAGAGAGGTCTGTCCCAACAGTGTAGACCCAGATCAGATGTCACATTACGCATTGTGTGTTCAGGGTCTACACTATTTTAACTTACCCAGCAATGTTTAGACAAATCAGTTGGTTCTATAATGGCCTTGTTAAAAAGATAGAGCAAGTGTTGTAGAGTAGAATCGAATCATCTGGTATTCCAGGTTTGTTTTTGAAACAATTGCCTTTAGGGTAATGTTTGAAAAGGTGTGAACAATTTATTGAATCTGACTGAGAAAGTGGTTTATAGTATTTAACCTCTGGATTCTGATAAACACACCATAACAAAAGGCAGTGACCCTGATCAGACATTACATCAAAGAGTCTCTTATCCAGATCTACACTGTTTGCCCCTCAGATAGCAGGTATAAGCTGTGTCAACAGGTAGCCAAACGGACTTGATCAAATTTCAGTATGATAGTAATTTAATGTGTCTAATAGGATTTATACGGTAATTAGCAATATTTTGCCCCTAAATACACATGTACGATAGTATATAAACTGTCCATGTGGCTATTTTACAAATAAAACATTTCGAATATGACCAGCATAATAATATTTATTCTTCGGAATTGTGATGTACAACATAATAGTAGTAGTAGTAGTAGTAGTAATAATAATAATAATTATAATAATAGTAATAATAATATCATTAGTATCATTATGTTTTAATTCCCTAGATAGAGAACCATTTTATGAAACAAAATAGGACCAGCATAGGATTATTTATTTTCCGAATTATGATATACATCTAAAGATTACTACAATAATTATTTCTGAAAATAATATCAATTATCATTTTGTTTTAATGTATTTTTGTTTTAAATTATTAATTATTCATTACATATACATTTTTAACCCCGCATGTTGAATAGAGCTTGCACATTCTGTCAGAGAAAAATGTAAGCACAGGCTAATCCGGAACAACAAGGGTTGCACGTCATATTTAATGCTGCTTTTATTTGGAGAGACTCGTGTTATTCACACATTTAGAGAACAACATTTGAGAGAGAGAGAGAGAGAGAGAGAGAGAGAGAGAGAGAGAGAGAGAGAGCCTTACCCTAATTCAGTTTTTTATAGTCAAAATTATTTTGTACACGCACGCACTTAGATGAAGCCATGATTATGAACCATGTACTTTAGTCCTTATTTATGTACAGGAATCTAAAATGAGCAAATCGTGTCAATTAAAGTGCTAGTTTATGCAAAAAGGTCAAAGGTTGGATTTGATTCTGTTTGCGCAATTAAGCATGTATGTCAATTATGTAAAAAGTGATTTCGTTGTTTTCTTTAGTCAAGATAAGGACATAATTGGCATTCATTAGCAGTAATTGTTATTAAGAAAACAAGAAAACATCGCAAGAGTGGCCGAGGTATTTTTCTTGTATCCCGACAAAGCATTTTTTTCGTCATTAAACAAACAAAAAACAAGTAATTAAGCAGTTTGTAGTTTTCCTATGGTCAAAAGTAATCATATCAAATTTTCATTAAAGCTTCAATAAGTTGCCGAATAAAAACATAATTCGACATGAACAAAAATTAAATAAATAAGTTTATTTTATTATAAATATATATCTTTGTTTCCCTTTTTGAAGCTGAATAATCTTTATAATACTATCAATGGATACCAATTTCTTTTTTTATTTTCCAATTCTTACAACCTCTTTTGCAATTCATTCTAGTATCATGTGTACACAAGAGCTGCGTCTGTGTAATCATTACACATTTTCACTCCGCATTTTTCAAATAGAGCTATTTTCTGCAACCTGTGGGCCATTTTTAATAAAATATTTATTCAATATTTTACCTCATAACTATAAATATTAAATAGATCTATCGAATGAGAGGTTATAAGGAACGGAGAAATTTTTAAAAAATATGAGAAATTTTTAAAAAATATGACTTTTGGGCGATTGAATCAAGGCTATTTTTCATTTTTGTTGTAAAATACAAAGACTTAATAAGGAAAAACCCTTGTAGCATTCATTACAATCTGGGCCATTTTAAAATTTATCTTATTTCAACAAATTTGGTATCAAATTGAAGCAGATACATTTTTCCATCTATTGCGAGGTTATAATAATATCTTGTATTATTGAAAATAAATGATTTTATTAGTTAAATGATGGGCTCCTATATAATTCTATACATTTCCACACTATTACCTGACTGAGAACTAGCGACAGGCTGTGACGTCACAGAAGGGACCGATTGGTGCGGATTAGTACCTGTAGTACGAGAATTCCTGCATATGGAACCAGAAAAGATACGAATTCGAAACGTTGGATTTTCTGGTTCTACACAGTTATCTTTATGTCCGTATACGCCACTGAGCATGGAGTCCAGGGTGCAAAACCCTACAAAACAACGTGAATGTTATGGAATGGCCTTTGAAATCTCCAGAATTGTCGCCGATAGCGCAGGTATGGGACCTGCTTGACAGACGTGTGCGCTAACGTCCTGTCCAGTCAACTTCAGCAGGCGTTACTGAGTACAAGAATGGGACAACATTCCAATGAACGTGATTTGGTGGTATTTACGATCAGTGAGACGACGTTGTCGCGCTTTGATTTAATCTAAAGGGCCGGGAGGGAGGGGAGGGGGCACACAAGGAACTGAATTGTGCTAACTTTTGAAAGCCTCCCCAGTGATGTGTTTGTGCTGATTCCGGCGTTATCTGAATGAATTAAGCCATACATTTTCTGACGTACGTTACAGGATAATTGATACATAAGTGTGCCAAATTTCATTAAATTCTGTCATAAAATAGATGAAATATTTGAATTTGAAGTCCTTGTTGCGTTGGCAGTTTGGGCTAGTATACGAGTATTGGCGTCCGACATCACTATTTATGGATACACAAATAATAGGCACGTTCCCGCATATATGAGTATGACGTCATTTCTGAGTTTCCTACAAGCGAAGACAGAAAGCACTGAGTATTCTGTTTAACCCATTTATGCCGAGTGGACTCTTCTACCTTAACTGTTTGGACAGGTCCATTTCCTATATAAGGGGTGCCTGGTTAGTTTTTATTATTATTATCATGTTTTGTAGAAATTTCTTAACTTAATGCAAACGGTGTAGCCCCTGATCAGACGCCGCGTTTTGCGGCGTCTAATATGGGTCTACATTGTTTGCCAATGTCCTTTTTAAGGGTCGCTAGGCTTAAATGGGGTAATTAGTATTGTATAATTCCAGAGGGAGACGTCAAGTGTCTATACGTCCGTAAACAATTTTGCATTATCGCCGCTGGCCAGAATTTCTCGTATTTAACTCTGAGGTTTTCTCCTAGAAGCCTAGTTGTCCACACCCGAATATGGTCCCGATCTTTCGACAGATATAGCGACTTTCTTTTTCTGATACTGCAACGTCCCCTGGCGGGGATTATGCGCAATGAAATATTAGCTGTTGTAGGTCTGATGAATTTTGATTGTGTTGGGGTTTAACGACACGTCAACCCTTGTGGGTCATTTTGTGTCGTCTCCCAGAGAAAGGGAGAAGAGTGATAGAAGAGATAGTCGAAGAGATGAAAGAGAGGAACAGGGAAGAAAGAGGAACAGGAATGAAAGTGAAGAAACAGAAGAAATAAAAACATTCCCCCTCTACCCTTACCTGCTACAAGGATAGCAGGCCTTGCCCAACTGTAAGCCAATATCAGTTGGACGCCCCGGTGACATAAGATACACGACACCTTCGCACCACCCGACCACCCCCAGGTCTGATGAAGATAAAGTGCAAAGGTAAAGGGTTAAACGGTACATTTTAAGATGACGAGCGCATGTGCTGAATGTCATTTTCAGTCGTTGCATAATAGTGTTGGAAATCGGCCAGAATTTCATAGTCGACCATCGGTTTTGTAAAACCGACTGATCATCGATCAATAATCGACTTGTAGAAAATATATTCACTCTTAATTTAGCCCTCTTCCAGGTGCTTATTAGTTGCTCCAAATCAATCAGAGAGGTATCCAGATTATATTTTTTTTTCTTATTTCTCCATGAAAACATATGTTGTGATTACTCATTAGAAGTGTCTCCACGAGGCGCTTCTAATGAGTACCTACACCATGTTTTCGTGGAGAAATAAGAAACAGATCAGTTCTTTTGGGTTAACTTATTTTAGGTTATTTTAGCATTTTTTTTATTTTTTTTATTTTTTCATTTTTACTGACCACAAATCTAGAATGGCCTAAATAGACAGCTTTGAATTCCATTTCTTTATAACTTGCCTATAAAAATAAAACGTGAGAACAATATGTTTCTAATAACAGAATTTTCCGATTAGTCGACTATAAAAAAATCTTTCCGATCATCAGTCACAAGAGGCAAAAGTGACCGATGATCGATTATAATCGTAGAACTTATTCTGAGGGATCATATGTATACCTGTTAGTACGGTGGAAAATTTAAGGATCAGGATGCCCGTTTTCATTACGAAAACATGCCTATTCAAATGTACTGAAAATTTTGCCACCAAAAAATGAAAAATTTTCAGATAAAAAATTCTGATATTTTTCATATTTCTGCTCAAAACATAGATTGTGTGTGCTCTTTAGAACCGCCTCGACGAGGCGGTACTAACGAGTACCCACAATCTATGTATTAAGCAGAAATAATAAAAAATCATGTATACCCCTGTAAACCCCAATTTTACTATATAAAAGTGGGGTTTAAGGGGGTCAAAATTATATAGGCGTGTTTTCGTGATGTACATAGGCGTGTTAACTTTTTGGCGTCAGTACCAATCTGAACACTTTTCAGTGTGGTATTTTAAACCTTCTCTTGCTGAACACGACATGCCCTGTCTTAGCAAACAGTGTAGAAGCCAACTGATCCGGATCTGCACTGTTTGTCATTAAGTATGCAAATTTATAGCAACAATCCGGATCAAGTAATCTGATTGGCTAGAAAATAGAAGTGGATGTGGCATCTTAATTTATTCGGCATGACAAGGGATAAGGCAGATGGTTGATTATTTGAAGACAAGCTGTAGTCAGAAGTATCAGAGGCCTATATCACTAGTTTCTGAGGACGGTCAAACAATACAGTAATGTTATTCTCGTGAATACACCATTGCAAATGACTGTTCACTTTAAGTAATTAAAAATAACAAGTGACCGTTCAAATGAAGAACAGTAAAGGACGTACAAACTCCGAGCTTATTGTCACATTATATATACATGTATACGTCTTTGTTATGCAATAAGGTGAACAGGTTATGAATATGTCACAAAAATACCAAAGGTGTAATTTAGGTATGTCTTGAAAATTTGTTCCACTGGTTTGTAAAGAGGGACAACAGATAGATACAGGACAACTGATTAACGGTAGAGTTTTCACCGACAGCACTAACCCAGCAAACAAACAACGTCGCAACAACGACGTTGCAGCGAAGTTGTTAGGGCGTTGTGTGTTTGCTGGGAAATAATATCAATGCAGGTATTATCGCTGTAATGGCATATATAAAGGCAAGTTATGTAAACAAAAAGAAAAGTCCCCCGTTCACGTTTATGGCTGCTGTGTTTACAGAGTTTGCATACCACATGATTATTTTTAAGAGCAAGTGACTGAGCGTCCTCTGTACAACATCACAAGCGCTGTACAATCGCAACTGTCCATTCACTTCCGCTTCCTGGTTCTAACTAAGAGCATAAATCATTTTCGTGAAACTTAGAGTATCAGAAAACGTATTCTTATTAATTTTACGGACAATATAATTACCAAAAAAAAAAAAAAAAAAAAAAAATGTCTGGGAAAATCATTTTGAAACACAATCGAAGCTCCTGTGATTTTCGTTACATCTTGAGTATCTCTGGTATCAACCTTTCAGTTGTACTACGGTGTCAAAATAGAAGGGAAGGCAATGATCAGGAATCGATAAAATTATCCCACACCTCCCATCAGAGACATCAACGGGAAAGAAACACAAACACGAAATAACTAGACCCTAATGGAAACATCACTAACAGAAAGCCAAACGGACAGTTACTTTCCCACAAAGTGGCCAAATGTCTATCCAAAACAAAAAGATGTAAGCGACACACACATCACATTCAAAGACGAACTATAACAAAAATAAACCAAGGCAGAAGAACCGCCTTGGAACGGTCAATGAAAAGTATTTCAAGACTGAGAATTTGAAATTTTAAAACGTCAGCAAACGTTATGACGTCATAATACGATTCTTTTTAAAGTATGAGTATGAATGCCAGCTGTTGCTATGGAAATTTGTTTCTATGGCAACAAATGAATTTTATGAATATCAGGGCCCAGTTGTTCAAAGCGTCGTTAGCTTAACGAGCTCGTTAAGGACCATTTCGTTAACTGTTTTAGCGGATTCAATATACAATATTCTGATATTTTTTGCTGAAAAAAATGTGAGTAGCTTTTGCACTGCAAAAGCTACTCACATTTTTTCAGCAAAAAAAAAATCATCATATTTGCGTATCACTTGATGTAAATTTTAACGAATTGTTATCTAACGACATCGTTAGCTTTGAACAACTGGGCCCAGGTTTATAACTGATTTAGTTACCTGTGGGCAACAATCACGTGACATATAAAACATTACGGTTTAAACAGTTTAAAATATATATTGTTCAAAACACTGCAAAGTGTTGAAAGGTCCCGTTTGTCAAGTGAGGATCTATTTCTTATATTTGAAACCGGAATATAACCCATGTATACGTACATATATATTGAAAAACATGAAAGACCAGCTCTGGACACCTTTGTTTCTTCAGGCCAACAGTGAAGACTCTGATCTGACTGCACTGATGCGCGGGCTGATCTGAATCTTCGCTGGACACGTTATCTCACCTTATGGCATAACATAAATCCCAACTGACACAGTGTATGCCCGTCTAATTAGTCGTACCAGAACATAATATTTATACATGTCTTCGAAGACATACAGTCGTGCCGGCCTCGGTGGCTCAGTTCCGACTGGAGACCAGGAGGTCGCGGGTTCAACCCCCGCCGAGGTCGGCAACATTCTTTCGTGGAGATTGATCATGAAATATTTTCTACGGTCATTCTCTCCCTTCCGCTGTTTCAAGAAGGGCAGTTGTCAGTTTCTGGCGAAAGAATGTGCACAGTACTGGTTAACCGCTTAGAGGACTAAGCCTGCCCAGTAAACGTGTGGTTAGGTAAACTGACCGCGCTCGACATGACCCCATTGGGTTGACTGGGTCGTAAAACCTCAACACAAACAAACATACAGTCGTGGTTAGACTGTAATGAGAAAACAACACTACAGTCCAGATGACCCGAATATTTGAGACCATGAACATAGAACAGGTAGTTCTAGTTGCTAAAGGTGAAGTATATAGTACCAGGGCATGAGGCCAATAGGGGATCACTTATGGACGTCTTCTGTAAAACAATGTTATGTTGTGTCTACTCATTATGCCCCCAACTTCGAAGTTGGAGGGGCATATTGATTCTGAGTCCGTTCATCTTTCCGTTTGTCACACATTTTGATGTAAAGCATAGCTTGGGAAACGTGCATGCTACTGTTTTGAAATTTCTTATATAGATTCCTCATAAAAAAGAAAATAAAAAAAATAGCTGACACGTATTTTTTTCTCGACGGATTATGACCCTTTCCTGAGTTATGGGCCCTTTGAAAAGATATGGATGAAATCTTTTCAGCAAAATATCTCTAAAACTATTAAACCTAGAGGCTTGCAACTTCATGAATAGATTAACAGTGATGAGTAGACGATCTAATTAACTTTTGAATAAATTTTGACAAACATTTTATGAGTTATGGCCCTTTGTAATTTTGGGCCGTTTTACCTTGTCAGCAAAATATCTCAAACACTGCTGGTGCTACTGCCTTGAAACTTGGTGAATTGATTGGTAATGATGATTAAATGACCTTAGTAACTTTTGAATAAAATTCTGAAAAATACTTCACGAGTTATGGCCCTTTGTAAATTTGAGCATTTTCCCTTGTCAGCAAACTATCTTAAAAACTGTTCGAGCTAGAGCCTCATAACTTGATGAATAGATTGGTAGTGATGAGAAGATGACCTTATCAACTTTTGAATAAATTCTAAAAAATAATCCACGGGTATGGCCCTTTGTAGAATTGAGCATTTTATCTTGTATTATCTTTAGAGGCAAGCATATTGTTGGGAGCATAGTGTTTTACAAACACAATTTCTACTTAGAATTCTAATGAGTACACACACCATATACAGTCGAACCTAAATGGCTCGAACATCTTTGGGACCATGGAAATTTGTTCGAGACATGGGTAGTTCGAGCCACTGAGGGTTAATCATGGCACCAGTTCAGGAAGCAAATAACGATAATTTAGGCAAATCTTTTCGATTTTCTACACAACGATTGTATGTTGTGTGTACTCATTAAAACATACAATTCCATGATAAAATAAGAAAGAAAAAAAACAGTTAAATATTTGTTTTCTTGAGCTATTGGAAGAATTTTGTAGGGACTGAAAAAAGAGTTCGAATCATCCACGGTAAACGAGCCATCCGTGTTCGAGCCATTGAGGTTATACTGTACAGGTTCATGATAAAGTTTTCCCTAAAATCATTTTCTTGCGCTATCGGAACACTTTTCTAAGGGCTAAAAGAAAGGGGTCCGATTCGATATAGACCGTTTTCATGACAGAAAAAATACATAGAGAAAATCGGTCTTCTGAGGAGGGAAATTCCTCCTGTTCCGGGTAGAAAATTGCTGTGGTATACGACTCTTGGGGAAACCTAGGCCCAGTTGTTCAAAACTAACGATGCCGTTAGTTAACGTATCGTTAAAACTTTGATTATTAAATATGGCATTTATATGCTAATATTTTTGCTGAAAAAAAAATGTGAGTAGCTTTTGCAAGCTACTCACAGTTTTTTCAGCAAAATATCTGTGAATTTGAAATTGAACTTACCAGAACAGTTAACATTTTGACCACTAACGAGCTCGTTAAGCTAACGATGCTTTGAACAACTGGGCCCTGGGTTATCATAAATACATTCAATAGTACAACAAATACGATTTCTCATGTATAAATGTTTTACTTATAAAACTCACTGAAAACGAATAATCAAGATCTTTTATACAAACAATAAACAAGAGGCGCACGGGCCACGGTTCGCTCACCTGAGTGACATAGCCACTGCAGACATGCAGATGTTATGCAACATTTTTCCAATCCTATCATTGCAACTAATGAAAATATCATCATTTGAGCAGTTCTTAGTTTTGAGAAGAATATATGGGCCTGACAGTCAATGGAGCATGATCATTTTAATAAACTATCAACCACATTTCAACAGAAGGATCAATGTGAAATTTGGTGGAAATTGGCTAAGTGGTTTCTGAAGAATCATGATTTTATATGTAAACAGAACAGTGGCAGGGAAATATTATAAAATATAAACCAGATGATGGCCATCTTAGATTTCAAATCAGAACAATTTTAACTACTGTTTAACTACTGTTGATCTACAAGTCACTTCGATACTTTCAATATAAATGTATATGGCCCATACAAATGGGGAAGCAAATTTGACCTTGGAGGTAAAAAGGTCAAATGTCAACATAGAACCATCATTCTAGCAATTTTGGTAGATCTCCTGTCCCCCATAATTTGTGCAAAGATAAGGACCCAGGGCTTATTTGGTTATGGAGAAGAAGATTTTTAAAGGTTTTTACCATATATGGGTATGGCAGCCATTTTGATCAATGGACCATACCTATTTTAGCAATCTTTCATTCTCCTGCCCACAGAGGCTCTGCATGAAATTTGAGCAACACTGGCCTGGAGGCTTCAGAGGAAAAGCCATTTGAAATTATCAACATTTTTTCCATACAAATATATGGGGCCCATACAAATGCATACAGAAGCAAACTTGACCTCGCCGTAAAAAGGTTAAATGTCAATGTATGACAATTATTTTAGCAGCTTTGGTAGATCGCCTGTTCCAGATGATATATGCAAAGATTCAGCCACAAGCCATCCTCGGTTTTGGAGAATAAGATTTTTAAAAGTTTTTTTCCCATACAAATGCATAAGGAAGCAAACTTGACCGTGCCGTAAAAAGGTCAAATGTCAATGTATGACCATTATTTTAGCAAGTTTGGTAGACCCCCTGTCCCCGATGACTTATGCAAACATTCAGCCCCAAAGCATCCTCGGTTCTAGAGAAGAAGATTTTCAAAGGTTTTTACCATATATGGGCATGGCAGCCATCTTGGTCAACGAACCGTGACCATTTTAGCAATCTTTTGTTCCCCCTATCTAAGGAGGCTCCATATGAAATTTGAGCTAAATTGGCCCAGAGGCTCCAGAGGAGAAGTTGTTTGAAATTCTGAACATTTTTCCCATACAAATGCATAAGGTAGCAAAATTGACCTTACCGAAAAAAGGTCAGATGTCAATGTACGACCATTATTTTAGCAATTTTGGTAGACCTCCTGTTCCCGAAGACATATGCAAAGATTCAGCCATAAGGCATCTTCGGTTTTGGAGAAGAAGATTTTTAAAGGTTTTTCCCATATAAATGCATAGGGAAGCAAACTTGACCTTGCCGTAAAAAGGTCAAACGTCAATGTACGACAATTCTTTTAGCTATTTTGGTAGACCTCCCGTCCCCGATGATTCCTGCAAAGGTTCAGCCCCAAGGCATTCTCGGTTCTGGAGGAGAAGATTTTTAAAGGTTTTTACCATATATGGGCGTGACGGCCATCTTGGTCAACGGACCGCGACCATTTTAGCAATTTTCCGTTCCCCCACCCTAAGGAGGCTCCATATGAAATTTGAGCAAAATTGGCTCAGCGGCTTCAGAGGAGAAATAGTTTGAAAATGTTAACGGACGGACGCACGGACGCACAGACGCACGGACGGACGGACGACGGACGAAAAGTGATCACAATAGCTCATCCTGAGCAGAGCTCAGGTGAGCTAAAAAGCCTTATAAATGCCAACATTTACATAAATAAATGTAACATCATTCCAGCAGCCACAGAACGATGAAACAATGTCGTATCAACACCCATTACTATCAACATCACAGCGTTGCATCGACGTTTTTAAAATACCGTATTCGACCTAATTACCGCACTGTGCGCTTAGGTTTTTCAAAATTACAGGGAACACTCGGCTGTGGTAAAATACGTATCTACCTGCTAAGGATACACTATTAAAAAAAAATCAGAAAAGGCCTTGTTTGATGATAATTATGCGTTTTTTTTTCTAATTTTATTTATAAAGGCATATGGTGTGGGTACTCATTTGAATTGCATGGACAAGTCGATGCAGTTCAAATGAGTACCCACAACATATGCCTTTATAAAGAAGTAAAGAAAAAGTACACTGACTGTAATCTGAAAACTACGGAATTTCTCGACTGTGCGCTTATAGGGGTATGTGCGGTAATTAGATCGAATACGGTACTCGTACGACGTTGTTTAAACATTTGCGCCAGGTAAGCGGTTTAATGCAAATCTAGCCAATCATAATGGTGTCTTCAGAGAACAGAACATTAAAAATCCAGGGCCGCGTTCAGTTAACCGAAACTTTCACAGTTATTCGCAAAACAAAACAAACTTTCCGTTAAGTTACGACAGTTTTCGGCGGAGGGTAGCGAACATCCCCACATTATTCTCAAGCTGTCTTTCGGCATAGCAAAAATGGCGGCTGGTAGGAATAAAATTTATGTATCCTTGTTTGTAATCAAAATTATGAGAATGTTTACTGCATTGATATCATTTATTTTATTTCATATTAAATTAATGATTACTGATATAATTTATTCGATTCAATATAAAGTCCCGTATACGAAAGTTACGGCGCTCTCTAATTGGAGGTCACATGAGACGGCTTTACAACAATCGTTCAGAAGATGCAAAAAAAGTTTTTGAAAAACACTCGCCAGTGTTTCGCTTCACTGAACGCAAACCTGGTTAACCGCAAAAGCCTCAGAATCCGAGCAGGGACCTTTCTATATGGTTGTTCTAGCAGTTTGGTGACAGACTCCTGCATTATCCCTATTTATGCCTCATGGACTCTTCTACCTCACGACTTTGGACCGGTCCATTTCTGGTTAGGTTTTGTTATTATCAACCTTTTTAGAGGAATTTCTATAATCATGCAAACAGAGAAGACCCTACTCAGACGCCGCATTCTGTGGCGTCTGATCTGCGTCTATATGGTTTGCCAGTGTCCCTTTCATGGGACGCTACTGTCCTTTTGACATCTCTCGGAAAGACGTTTTTTGCTTTGTGTTTTATCTTAAATGAAAATATTTTGTTCTGATTGACTATATCTTATCAGAAACCATTTGTCTTTTCTGTTTCTGTGTTTTGTTCTCAAATATGTACCCTAAAATTAAAATTATCGCCAAAAGTTGGTCTGACCTATGCAATTTCTATAGTAAAGTGATTTTTTGAAATTTTTGTCTTAGTAAATAGTTTTTACTTTTTTTTGCTGAATTTGAATTATTGATGTTTCACAACAATATTGTGAAAATTTCAGAAAAATTGAACAAGCAAAACTTGTCGAAAATCTGCCTCCAAGTTACCTACCCTACAAGTTTCTGCATAATTTTCATTCATTTTTACTATGGAAAAAAGTGAAAATATTGGATTTTTTTAAAAACCACTGACTAGAATAAAACTTTTTGCACATAGGTAGTTATGACAAATGGTTTTGCATTAAATCATAACAAAAGTTTGCAAATTTACTTCTGTTTAAAGCGCCGAGCAAAAAAAAAAAAAAAAAAAAAGAACTTTCTGAAAGATGTCGAAAGCGCAGTAGGTATAAATTGGTTAGGGGAAAAAGGTCATTACGAGAACACGCCTATTCAAATATACTGAAAATTTTACCACCCAAAAATGGCAATTTTTCAGATAAATAATTCTGTTATTTTTCCTATTTCTGCTCAAAACATAGATTGTGGGTACTCGTTAGGACCGCCTCGTCGAGGCGGTTCTAACGAGTATCCACAATCTATGTTTTGAGCAGAAATAACAAAAATAATGTATACCCCTGTAAACCCCAGTTTTACTATATAAAAGTGGCGTTTAAGGGGGTCAAAATTATAAAGGCATGTTTTCGTGATGTGATGGATACACCATAAGCTTTTCCCGAATATTTTTATTTTTCAAAGGGAGACAGCTTTTACAGACTGGAATTTAGTCCCCTAAATGTTAATTCTTTCACAAAAGGGACGACTCTTAAAGGAAAGAATTTTCTTATAGTTGTTTCCATTGAAGGTATGCCCATTCCCCGTGCGTATGCACCGAGCGGGCACATGACGTTTATACAACGTCACATTAACGTCGATGCAACGTCAAGACGTTGCATCAATGTAAATGTGACGTTGTATAAAAACAATGCGTCCGCTGGGCAGGGACAATCCACAAAAGCATGGCTGCACAATAGCACCTGCTAAGAGTCTGATATTGCAGCAAGCATATGACGATGAATAAACGTTGACGTTGCCGTGGCGGTCTGCTGAGGAACATCGAAAAAGGACTTACCAAGTAAGCATTCTTTATAAATCTATCAGGGTAGCTGACGGCCGATAACGGCCCGCTGTAGATTTATAAAGAATTCTAGCTTGGTAGCAACTCAAAAGGCGGAACTAAGTTTTCACACTTGAATTATCTGGCCTGGAAAAATTAAATGTAAACCAACCCTGTTCGTTGTGGTATAATTTAAATCTCTCTCTCTCTCTCTCTCTCTCTCTCTGTCTCTCTCTCTCTCTCTCTCTCTCTCTCTCTCTCTCTCTCTCTCTCTCTGTCTGGCTACCGTTTTATCCTAGATAATTCGATACCACAAATCCTTACCATACTGATCTCACAATATGAGGTAAATAATTGTCAAAATGGATCAATAAATGAACGAAACTAAATGACTGAATGAACAGAAATATATTCAAAGAGTAATCTCTAAAACTATCATCACGAAAACACGCCTATATAATTTTGATCCCCTAAAACCCCACTTTTATATAGCAAAAACATGGGTTTACAGGGGTATACACTAATTTTCTTATTTTGTTAAAAAAACATAGATTGTGGGTACTCATTTAAACTGCCTTGCCGAGGCGGTTCTAACGAGTACCCGCAATCTATGTTTTGAGCAGGAATATGAAAAATATCAGAATTTTTTACCTGAAATTTTTCCTTTTTTTGGTTGTAAAAGTTTCAATATATTTGAATAAGTGTGTTTTCGTAATGTTTGATATGCGTGTACTATTTCAGCTAACCCAAGCCTACACTGCTTGTTCAAGGCCTATCATTTTGAACTGTTGGGGAAAGCTCAAGTTCAACTAAAGCTATTGTGAATTTAACATAATAAAGATCCGCAGAACACCCCATCACGAAAACATGCCTATATAATTTTGACCTCCTTAAACCCAACTTTTTTTATAGTAAAACTGGGGTTTACAGGGGTATACATTATTTTTCTTATTTCTTTTCCAAAACATAGATTGTGGGTACTCGTTAGAACCGCCTCGTTGAGGCGGTTCTAACGAGTACCCACAATCAATGTTTTGAGCAGAAATATGAAAAATGTCAGATTTTTTTATCTGAAAATTTTCATTTTTTGGTGGTAAAATTATCAGTATATTTGAATAGGCATGTTTTCCTAATGCGTGTCTCCAACGTAATATCCAACATAATCATTTTCACTTTCATGCAACAACCTTCAACAGTATCCCTGCTGTGAAAAATATCAGCGGTCAATATTTGAAGTATGTTTTTTTTATATTTTCCCAGAAGACAGGCATGGAATTTCATCAAGATCCACAATCTGAATGAAATATCATGCTCCTTTCTACAACTAGCCCCGGCAACTAGTATTCTTCTTAAATCTATATCGGAACGTTATCTGCCCGACAGAGGAGTGTGCCGTTGTCCTGTGTAATAATGACATCTTCGAGCAGATTGGTCTTAAACTTTCAAAAAAAAAAAAAAAAAAAAAAAAAAAAAAAGAAGAAAAGAAAAAAAACTATCGCGAGTTCTCACAGAAAAAGTAACATGATATTTGGGAGCTGACTGGTCTCGAAGTCTAAAAATACGAGTTCTGGGATAAGATTGGTCTCAAAGTCTCTAGCCATATCATGAATTCTGGTAGCAGACTGGTCTAAAAGTCTCACTAAATATCATGATATCAGGGAGCCGACTGGCCTCAAAGTCTCACAAAGTATCATGATATCTGAGAATAGACTGATCTCAAAGTCTCAACTATATCACGAGTTCTGGGACCAGACTTACAGCATTCTATCAACACCATGAAAACCAGGAATATTTTAAAAACCTTTATATTTGCCCTTTAAAGTCTCAATAAATATCATGATATCTGGCAGCAGACTCGTCTAAGTTCTATACTTCACTATAATCCTATACTGTGCAAGATAGTCTAATTATCTTTTGCACGTTATAAGATTTCTGACGCTTTAAATGGGTCCACTTTTCTCAGATCCGGAAGTTACTTGTTGAGCGCCATCTACGGGAGAGTATGGCGGCGGTTGCTCCATGTAAGAAGGCATTTGAGCGGGTCCTGAAATTGAACATAAAGACGATTATAATACCTTATACCCAAGACATTCGGTCAGATATACAGAATGAGTACAGCAAGGAATTAAGGGTAAAAGATATACATGGAAATGTTTGCTTCCTTTCTCCTTCGGATCTACACATCACGAAAGCATACTTATATAAGTTTGACCCCCTTAAACCCCACTTTTATATGGTAAAACTGGGGTTTACAGGGGTATGCATTATTTTTCTTATTTCTGCTCAAAAACATAGATTGTGGGTACTCGTTAGAACCGCCTCGTCGAGGCGGTTCTAAAGAGTACCCACAATCTATGTTTTGAGCAGCAGTATGAAAAATATTAGAATTTTTGATCCGAAAATTTTCATTTTTTGGTCGTAAAATTTTCATTATATTTGGATAGGCGTGTTTTTGTAATGAATTATTTGGGAGCACTTTTTTCTCTTTAATAGTATAGATATGATAGAATGGTTCCAAATACTAGAAGGGCTTTAAGTTATTTTCTTCGCAAAATTGCGTCAAAATCTATTCATTCATGTTCCAGCAGCTACAGAGTCTGTCATGTCTAGGTACATTTTGATAGCTTCCACGTTTCAACATGATAGCTATGACAGCTTCAACGTTTCAATATGTATAGTATTTTTCGATTACAGAGCGCTAGGTACCATTCCGAAAACACGCCCATTCAAATATACAGAAATTTTCCACTAAAAAAAAAAAAGAAGAAAATTTTCAGATAAAAATTCTGATATTTTCCATATTTCTGCTCCAAAAATAAATTGTGGGAGGCGGTTCTAACGAGTACCCACAATCTATATTTTTAGCAAAAAATATACACCTGTTAACCCCAGTTTTACTATATAAAAGTGGAGATTAAGTTGGTCAACATTATGTAGGTATGTTTTCGTGATGACTGTATCGTGTTGCAAAGCCGACCAATGAATGATTTGTAGCTTGTATTCTCAGCTCGCTATGGGCTGTGACAAACTTAAACATAGCTTCAGATAAGGCACTTTTTTCAACCAAAAGTAATGATATTCTCTGTATTTCTCAACAAAAATATGCATTGTTGGTACTCAATAGAAGCGACTCTCTCAGGCGCATCTAATGAGTACCCACAACGTATGTTTTGTGGAGTAATATGTAAAATATATACCTGATACTGTCCCTTAACTAGATTTATGTTCAAGACATTAGATCTGCAAGTTCTTGTTGCCGTGGGCGCTTTGTTTGTCACAGACTTTCAAGGCAACAAAGATGCTTCCGTCTTAAATTCGATAAACATGCGTGTTTAAAAGGAATGTTTTTTTTTTTTTTTGGACATTCAAATATGGTTCACTGTATTTGAGACTGAATGTATTTTGAATGTATTTGAATATTTTTCTCGCACATATCATATTACGGAGATGTTAGGGAAAGCAGTTGTATAGCTAATCAACAGAGTGTACAGCTAATCAACAGAACAGAACCCAAATTGCCTGAAATATCAAACCATATTTTTACGAAATATATCTTAAACAATGTTATCTGCTGTAATAATTAATCAGAATGCTAAGCTTTAATCCTTTTCATGCTGAATAAATTAAGCTGTCACGCCCATTTCTAAATGTCAGCCAATCAGATCACTTGATCCAGGTTGTTTATACAAATTCACATACTGAATGACAAAAAGTGCAGATTTAGATCAGTTGGCTTCTGAATATCTGCATTGTTTGTGAAGCCAGGGCATATCCGGGACCAACAGGAACTGGTTTTAAATGGCGTGCCCACTGCGAACGTCAGTAGACCAATTTATTGACACTGTGTAGTCTACCGTTACAAATACTTACCAGGCTGTTGCTGGTACCCAGACTGTGGTGGATATTGATACCCCGCAGGTTGTTGTGGTGGATACGGTGGCGCCACATTATAACCAGGATTATCGTATCTAGGTGGCTGTGTGATGCCTGGCACTGGCACGTTGTGACTACTAGTAACTACCACGCCTACAAAAACAGATAATTGAAATAATATTATGATATTGCAGTCTGTTTGTCTTCCTCTCTCTGTCAGCCAGTCAGTCAGTAAGTCTCTCTCTCTCTCTCTCTCTCTCTCTCTCTCTCTCTCTCTCTCTCTCTCTCTCTCTCTCTCTCTCTCTCTCTCTCTCTATCAAGGATCGGATTATCCCTCTGAGATATAAGTTTGAAGATGAATTTTCAGTTTGAGGACGTCTTCCTAACCAACATCGCTCGTGAAATGCCAGATGCATTTACCCACCCCCAAATGGATAACAGGCATACAGGCCCAGATCAGATGCCACAAAACAGGGTCTTCACAATCACTGTTTGCAATAACTTCAGCGATTTCTATGAAACTTAGTAATAATAAAAAAAACTAACCTGATAACCCCCTATTGGAAATAGACTGGTCCGAAAAGTTGTGGTAGAGGAGCCCACTCGACGTAAATGGGTTAACCCTTAAACTGCCAATCACAACAATTGTCGTCTGCTCTGACATCTGCTTGTGATTTTCAGTCAGTTTTGCAAACAGTGTGGACTCAGATCAGACTGCTCCTCTCAGGGTCCGCACTGTTTGCCGGTATGCAAAAGATAGGTTTGAAAAGTTTGCAAGAATATTCAGCAGACGACATAAACAGACGACATTTTCAAATGCAGGTTTTCTTGGTGTTTTAAGGGTTAAAGTAGAGAATCGTACGCTGTCTATCATTTTGCTAAATATCAAATATTGTTTAGAAAATTTGACATAAAACGACAGTGCAAATATTTCTGAAAGTGTCATATTATGAAAACAAAACAATTCGACGACAATGGTGATAGTTCAGTGTTTTGCTCTGTTTCAATATTATTTTTAAATATCATATACACGATGACGGAGTGATAAGGCAAGGTTCTGTGCAATGAGCTGGCATGAGTTGAATTCCGCCTCTAGTGGGATTCGAATCCGGGGCCAGGCTGTGTTCAGAAAAGTGCGTAACTCGCGTTTGTTTTGCTTTGGTCCTCTTGCTCCTGTTGGCCAGTCACCAGGGCTGCGTTCAGAAGTGCAAATGATAGCAACTGTTTGCCCTTGAACCCTGTACATTTGCTATCATTTACACTTCTGAACGCTGCCCTGGTGCCCGGCCCTAGTGATCCAAAGACAGGAGCGCTAATACTGACGCTAGCACAATTAATCTGGGCTCAGTTGTTCAAAGCGTCGTTAGCTTAACGAGCCCGTTAAGGGTCATTTCGTTAACTGTTTTAGTGGATTCAATATACAATATTCTGATATTTTTGCTGAAAAAATGTGAGTAGCTTTTGCACTGCAAAAGCTACTCACATTTTTTTCAGCAGAAAATTTCAGCATATTTGTGTATCACTCGATGTGAATTTTAATGAATCGTTAACTAACGACATCGTTAGTTTTGAACAACTGGGCCCTGATAATCGATTAATTGATCGATAAAATCCACAAAAATGATTATCCCTACAGATTTGCTCAAAACCGATCATTTGATTTCTGTGTCTGTTACTTTACCGTATTTACCTTCACTACTCAGACACTTCAACTCCTTACCATACTTCATCTAAAATTAGAACAAATACAATTTACTACCCATGGTTGTGTATAAAATAGCTGGATGAGTAGTAGACAGTGTAGCTCCTTAATGAGACGTCGCATTTGCGGCGTCTCATCTGGGTCTACAGTTTGCTCAGGCCTGCCTGACCAAATACATACAGTAAAGTATAACATCTGGTAAGAGTCACGCACAGACAGACAGGTAAAATTATGACTAATTCTTTAGTGATTACTAATCAATTATCGATCATAGTTGCAGGAATGATAATCGATTATTTTTTCAGCTCTAACTGACCAGCCTTGGCGCCAACCGCAACTGTTATCCCTGCGCGACATAGGATCAGCTCGAAATTTACTTGAACTAACCTGAGTAAGGAACTTGATAAACTGGAAGTCGTTCCAATCTCTCCTTTGTTCGTCTGTTACAATCTTTAACCAAGCAGGCCATACGACACCCATCTACCAGCCAGCCAACACCAAGCAACCCAAACGTGAAAAAATAAATGGCTCCCCACAATGGCCGGTTCAAATAAAAGTGATGAAGACCGAGGAGTCCGAAAGGGAACCAAAGCACGTAAGCGTCATCAAGATGTTTTTGATAGTCGGGTCCTGCTTTGATCTCCCTGTTAGCTCGCCTGACAAGAACTGGAATCCGAAACCAGTCTACTATATAACCAACACCAAGGAGACCGAATGTGAAGAAATATATAAAGCCCCAGAGTGGTCGATTGAGATAGAAATGGTGCAAGCCGAGTAATCCAAATGGTGAAAGCGACAACGCATAGGCAGCACCAACACTTTTCTCCTGAAATGATTTGAAAAAGGTACATACAAGTTATAGAAGTTAAAGTGAAACTTAATTTACTGGTACAAATCGCTGTTTGAAAGTAAAGCGGCTATACAAACATGAAAAACACTATCTGTTTCACATGTATATTATAATAACCCTTAAACTGCCAATCACAACAAGTGTCATCTGCTTTGTCACCTGCTTGCGATTTTAAAAGTAATTTCTACAAACAGTGTGGACCCAGATCAGACTGCTCCTTCAGGCTGATCTGGGTCCACACTGTTTGCCTATATGCAAAAATAGGTTTCAAAAGTTTGCAAGAATATTCAGCAGACGACATAAAGAGACGACATTTTCCGATGTAGATTTTCTTGGCGTTTTAAGGGTTATTCAATAATCGTGATCTGGAAAGTACGTTTTGAACGCCGTAATTTTAGTTAGAGTTGGTTTAATAGGCACAGTTCGCATTATTTAAAACGTGGATGTAGGATGCATTTCTCTCAGCATGAAGTACATGGGTACCCGTCTTAATATCATCGAAGTTTTATAAGGTTAATTTTGAATGGCCTCTAGGTTTGGCCTCACTATGAAAGACATGAGAGTCGTTGCTAATTTTGTGAAGGCAATGTACATATTCAAGGGTAGAACTAATTAAAAAACAAAAACTACTAGCGTGACATCTCTTCTAATTTGTCACTATAACGTACGGCTGTAAATATATAACCACTATGAAATAATCCCAGCAGGCACAGGACGTTTATACAACGTCGGCTCAACGTCGAAGCAACGTCATGACGTTGCATCGACGTTGAGGCGACGTTGTATTAACGTCGTGTGCCTGCTGGGATCTTTAATGTGTATCATAACACAGCTGTTACGTGACAGAGCGGGTCTGCAACTATTTACCATTAGTTACTTCTAACTACTTCATAATATTAAAACAAGAAAACATTGATGCAAAGCATCAATACGCCGGGCAACTAATCTGTCATGATTTACTTAGCTCCCTATAGATCGTAGTGTAGTGAAAAAATGCTATAATTTATGAAAGTTTGTAATTATATAAATTATCGCAACACTCAACGATAAAAACATTATAGACGTTATCAGAGTTGTGTAAAAAAAAAAATCAACTATGATAGTCTGTTTTCTAGCCCGCATACATATGTAATTACATGTCGCCATCCATAGCGTAGGCCGAACATACTATATCCGAAATCATCTATGTAGCAGTGTTTCGTTCTTTTCTCCACCCATAACGTTTTCTTTCGGCCCAAATCTTTCCATGCTTGAATATCAAATTAAACTGTATTATTAAACCAGCTTATAATCCGTTCGATTTGAGAATGCATATTTCCAGTCGAAAACAAAGAAAATATCTGTTGTTTCTTCTTCGTAGTACGACGAAAAAAAAAACACAACAACACCGAAATGAAAAAAAATCAAACGTGTACGAATATTGACAGCAACAAGCTCATTTCAGGTCGAATGGTCAAATTGGGGCTCTACGGGAAAACTGCTCATTTCTCTTTTAAATGAGCAAAACCCACGTTGCTACATTCATTCTACACAGTACTTCCCATTTTTCATTTCACTATGTTACCAATAGCACAGTTCTCTGCTGCAAAAGTGTGACTTTGAATAATAATAGTAATAATAAGGGGGGGGGGGGGGGGGGGGGGGAATAGTTATATATAACCCCACTAAGAACCCCATAAAACTGGAAGAAAACCGATGTTCTCCAAATGCATACACATTTTACAAAAACAACCTCAAACAGATACGCCGGGAGCCCGGCGTTAATAAAGTACATTTCATGCATCAAAACAGTACGTACTCACTTGATAAGTATATTAATTCAGAGTGAGCGATTTAATCACTTCCCAGTATACAGTCTGCTTTTATCCACATCGGACCGTTATCGGCCCGTCCTGTGGGGCCGATGACGGTCCGGTATAGATTTAAGCAGAATGCAAACTGGGCCATAATTAGCAAGTTAATATTTATGTGAAACGGACTTGCTCGAACTTTAGAGTATGTACGGTAAAGGGTTAAATCCGTATTTAGTGTAATAATAGTAACCGCAGTTCCGACTGAGGAAAGTGTAATTTACCTCTCTCTGGAGGGGATCCCGCAAGTTAGCCTGCGTCACCATGGACGGAATTCTAAACAGATCAATTAGCCAACCTATTCCAAACAATCCCATCGTAAATAGGTACAAAACGCCCATCAACATATTACCAAGATAAAAATGATGAAAACCTGTAAATGAAAGAGTAATTGGTAAAAAGAAATAGAATCTAGAAGGAATGATTAAAAGCCACATTAAAACCCAGATTAATCAACTTTTTGACCGCTTTCAGTGCCAAATTTCAGACGACATTTGTCGTCTGCTTTTCTTTTTTTTTTCTTTTTTTTAACAAACTATTTGCTTGAAAAGAAGTTTATACGTAAAGTTGAAAGACCGAATGTCAAACAGCGTAGATCCAGATGAGACGGCTCATATGAGCCATCTCATCTGGATCTACGCTGTTTGCAAAAGCCTATTATTATCGCCTGTGGCATTTAAAGAGTTAATCAAATGGAAATCAATACGATTTATTTAAATAATAAATTACAATCGACTTTCATTATATCGAAGTCTAATGGACTCTCTGAAATACTTCAAGATATCCATACCTCGACATATCAGATTTACAGGAATGAGGAAAAATAAATCGGACAACATCATTACAGAAATGAATGTAATTTGACTCCTAGAGTGAATATATTGAATATATATTGAATATATTGATGTATAAAGTAATGAAATACAGAGAATTATTGATGAAATAAAATGCATATTTCGAAAAAGTTATATTTTCACTAGTGAAAATATAAAAATTTTCACTAGTGAAAATATAAAACTTATATTTTCACTCCTCTGAGCAGTGAAAAATATAAGATCTGGAACTACTTTTTTTCTTATTTACATTAATAGTCATTATGCACGAGTGAAAATTTGAATGTTTTCATTACACGAGATGAAAATTTTTATGGTATTCACTGAAAAAGAGTAAATTTTCTTTTTATTTTTTTGTTTACACGCCAATGCGCGTTTCTGACGTCATAACTAACGTCACCAAACAAAACATGAACGTCATGGCGTCGACGCTCAGTGCTTAACATGTAAAACGCTGGAGAAAACAAAAAACAAAAAGTTTCGGCAAATCAAAATAATTTTGATACCAACATGTTCCTTACATTCTAGCTAATGTTATGCGGTTCTTATATGTTCGTATAGGGACAAAACTGCGTGTCAGACTTCCCCTTGCAAATGCAAGATTTGCATCTCTTCTATCGAAAGTGATGTATATAATAAAAAGAAAATTCAAAAGTTTCGGCACTCCTGAAATATACCTTTCTCCACTTCACTCGATGAAATAAAAGTCATATTCACTCCAAACATTCGAATATCCTCTATGTATTGAATATGGTGTTACCTGTTGTTAGATTTCCATGTAAAAACAGATCCTAGATTTTCGTTTCGAGATAAGCGGTTATTCGAGATAAGCGAAGTCGAGATAACGAGAGTCGACCGTAAATACAATTATAACAGCAAAATATGACGTTGAAAATTAAACAACAACGTCAAGATGTCAGTGCTCTAGATAAGTTTTGGCATTATGAAAACACGCCTATTCAAATATACAGAAAATTCCACCTCCAAAAATTGAAAATTTTCAGATAAAAAGGTTTGATTTTTTTTTTTTGTATTTCTGCTCAAAACATAGATTGTGGGTACTCGTTAGAACCGCCTCGGCGAGGCGGTTCTAACGAGTACCCACAATCTATATTTTTAGCAGAAATTAGAAAAATAATGTATACCCCTGTAAACCCCAGTTTTACTATATAAAAGTGGGGTTTAAGGGGGTCAAAATTATATAGGTATGTTTTCGTGATGTACAATGAGTATTTAACCTACTGCTTTTAATCTTAATACTTAACTGCCCATTTGCAATGCTTAACTCTTTAAGCACCAAACATAAGTATATCATACAAAATTCACATTTTATTTTCAGAGAAAATCAAGCTTGGCATTTGATGTGAATTGTCTGTTATGCAGTATGTTATTGAGTACTTGTACCCCCTCAACTTTAATTTCAATGCTGATTTACAAAATTTTAATGCTTAAATACCATTTGCTCTCTCTTATATAGAGCTCTGTGATGTGATTTTTTTTTTTTAATTTAACTACTACTACTAATTTCATGAATTTTTTTCTTTTTCTTTTTTTTTCTCTCTTACATTTAGGTTTCAGGGATTGCAAGGGAGGGAAGAAACTCTGTCCAAGCTATTTTTTTTTTTCAATTTCTGAAAACGTTCTGACTCTAAAAAGAAAGAATTTGTACCCCCCAGGAACAAATTCTTTCCTTTTAAGAGTACATTCCTTTTCAGAAGGAGCTTGGGGAGCTGGCAGGCAAACAAGAAGTCGCGGAAATTCTTTCCATTGTACAAAATGGCGGAGAATTTCTAAGTGTGTCCCCCACACCCCACCACTCCTTTAATCCATACGTGAGCCGCGCCAGCTTCGAGGCATATGCAGACAGCATAAAATAATCCCAGCTGAAACATGACGTTTATACAACGTCGCCTGAACGTCGATGCAACGTTAAGACGCTGAGGAGACGTTGTATAAACGTCATGTGTCAGCTGGGATACCAGGGAATGGTGCATACTGTTTGCATATCAATATTTAATATTAATTCAAAGGGGAAAGCAATCTTAGTAGAGAATATATCTGAGATGAAAAACCTTAAAAGACATGTATTTTGATTCAAATGTGCTATAAAGATCAGATAAAAACTAAGAAAGTTTAAAGATTTTTTTTTTTTTTTTTTCAAAAGCTTTCTTAAGGGCGCCGCCATTTTGATTATTTCATTACATTCAAAAGATTTTAAAAATTAAATAAAATCTTCTTGCTGCCAGGAAAAAGTGTAATTTTCATATAAAACTAATAAACATCTATAGAAGAAGCTACATACATGTATAGGAAAATATTGTTAGGTATATCATTTATTTAAGTTTTGTATATATCTACTAGGGCTTTGTGACGTCATAAATTCTCATTAAACATTCAAAATGACAGCGCTCATAAAGGAAACTTTGATATCCTCAAGCCCCGATAACTTATTTATTATTTGTCGAATTTTGAACAAACTACCATCAAAATGAATGAAATGGTAAGTTTATTATTATTATTATTATTATTATTATTATTATTATTATTATTTCAGACACAATATATATTATTTTGCTTTATCCTGTAATTTATATTTTGTTACTTTATTTTCGTCGGTCCCTGTGCAAGTGACTTCCTAATGTAAATCATAATGTAAGATATAATGTAAGATATAATGTTTTTTTTTTATATAGCAATTTACTACTGAACACACACACACACACACACACACACACACACACACTTAGAGAGAGAGAGAGAGAGAGAGAGAGAGTTCAAACAGACTTTAGCTTAGCTACCACTTGTTAAAGTAAGCTATATTTCAAATACATAGATATGACTAAGGCATCTAATTAGAATGAATACACACATTAAATAATAAAATACCAAATAAATAAATAAATAAATAAATACTTAAAGCTTTAGCATTTTGGTAAACGTTTTTTGTTTTTTGAAAATCGGCTGTGAAACTGTGAAATAAGAAATTCTTTTTTTTTTTTTTTCTATCTTGCAGATTTTGTATGATATACTCAGCAGGCACATGACGTTCATAAATACGTCGCGTCAACGTCGATCGACGTTGGTGCGCCGTTGTCCCCACGTTGGGTATATTTTGCTTTTCATATACTAGGTTATACAATACTGTTTTCTTAAGTCATCCAGAAAGACATATATCTGATCAAGAAAGACATACAGACAGACAGACAGGAAGCTAGACTGACATACAGACAGAAAAGTAAAGAAAGAAATACCTAAGAGACCAAAAGGAAACCAGAGTGTGTATGCATCGCTGATGTTCTTTTTCTTCACACTGGTCACGTCTGTTAGTCTTTTATTTGTCTGTGAAACAAGGTATGGCATTCGGAACATGTCGATGACCCATCCACACCCCAGGAGTCCAAAAGAAAAGAAATAAACAATTCCGAATTCTATACGTTTTAAGTAGAAATGATGTGCTCCAAAAAAGCCAAATATAATCCATAGTAAATAAGCCTCGATGATTGATTTCTTTTCTCCTGGAATGGTCCGGATAATTCTAACGTCCTGCGAGTAGGAAGGATTGCACACTGGACCCGGGACGGTGGGGTAAATAGAATTGTACTCAGCCCCTAGATGCGTCCCTTGTGTCATGTTTGGCTGCGTCGGCGTCACACTTGTGTTCTGCGCTCTTTGCTGCATTGCTTCCCTCTCCTTTTCTGCCATTCTGTTTTATATTTTAATGTTATTTATAAATCTAATATACTAATAAATTCAAAATGCTTAAATGCTATAAATATTGCTAATCATAAACCATCTTTTAAAGATTGACTCGAAATCGCTGATGTTCCAGTTAATAGCCAATCTAAAGCAAAATCCTCTATTCCGTTATTTTATAACATAAGAATAATAAAAGTTGTTTTCGCCGGTTTTTTGCAGTTTTGAAGTGGCTGGTAAATTTACATTAGGTGTATTTTTATTTACTGGATTTATCTTTCAGCTTCCCTGCCTGGCAGTTGTGTGCTGTATGAAGCTGGGAACCAGGATCATATGATCGCCTTTCGGGTTTATTTTTAGCCGTTAAATCATTGTCACGTGCGTTACCTTGCGATCATATGAACGAATCAATAAACCATGTAAACTGTGCAGGTGGTCTCATAGACAACGTGTTTTATTTTATTTATTTATTTTTTTCATGCAGGGCTTAACTCCCTTCTATTTACAAAAATAAACCGTTCCATGGGAAAAGGCGCCTTGGATCCGCATGCTTCTCTTTCAGAGTAACGCTTAGCACTCCGAGTAAAATTTTTAGCAGACGACACATTGAGAAAGTTTTCTTCACAGGAAACAGGATTTGACATTTCATGCAAATTGGAGACAATTTGCACCACATGTCAAATGTTTTTGTTTTTTTTATGTGCGGAAAAATAAGAAATAAGTGTCATCAATTTGTTGTCTGCCCAGAGAAAGGTAGTTAAAGCTTTGTTGCACGTCATTACCGGAGTTTGACGGTTTTAGGATAACCCTAAAAGCACTGAGCAAACCTGTAGCAGAGGGCAGTCTATAGCAATACCCAGCAAGCAAAAAATATAGGACCCACATTGGCCCTAAATGGGTATTTATATGGGTCCTACATGGGCAACCCATAAGGGACTCATGAGGGATTTGCAACAGGGTTCCATTTTGGACCCACATGGGTAAAGCCATGTGGGAACTATATGGGTCCAGTATGGGAAAAATCAACCCACATTTATCTTCCAGAAAAACAATTTTTACACAAATGATTATAAGTCCCCAGTCCCAGCCCATTTGATGGACTGGTAAGGTCCCAACCGATAGAGACCTATGTACGTGTGCAAGTTATTGCCTTAAAGATATAGGGGTCTTTTTTAATAGTTGGAAATGTTGGCATCATGCGTATTTATATATACCTCTCAGTTTTAAAAATAATAGGGACATACGAGTTAAAATAAAAATATGACCATGAATAGACGTCCATGTCGGGAAAATAGTTAAAATAAATTTAATAGATACTTTCATTTTGTAATGAACAAACTATTATTTTTATTTTATTATTATCATTATTATTTGCATTTATATAAGGAAATTTACTATTTTTTGATATTATGTTTAAATAGTGGTAGAGTTGTTCCCCTTAATACCCATATTGAGCCCATATGGGTCCCATATAGTAATGGGAGGTCAACATTGGAACCATAGAGGTCCAATATCTGTATCACATGGGAGCCATTTGGGCCCTAATTATGTATCTAGAAAATATCACTTTTCCAGGATTATTTCAATTTTATCTCGGGGGTCCCATATATTAGAATGTATTTTTATAGTTATCAAATTTTACCAATATGGGACCTATAAGGGTCTTATATGGGCAAAAAAGCCTATATGGGGCCCAAGTAGGACCCAAATGGGATAAATGCCCCGAATCTGCCCATATGGTTCCCATATATACGTGTTTGCTAGTCAAAGTTTACCAATATGGGACCTATATAGGTCTTATATGGGCAAAAAAGCCTATATGGGGCCCATGCAGGACCCGAATGGGATAAATGCCCAGATTCTGCCCATATGGGTCCCATATATACATGTTTGCTGGGTAGTAGGCAGACGATTCATATGAAATATCAAGCTATAGTTTCTCTGAAAATGTAATATTTAGAATAGAGCGTCGTCTGCTGCAATTCTGTTTGCTGCTTTTAGTATAAATGTATAAATTGCTGCTTTGACCGCAAACGACATTGCGCCTATCTAATGAGTCTGTAAGCGGATTGTGAAGGCGCTGATCAGACTGCGCGCATGCGCAGGCTGATCTTGGCCTTCGGTGTTTCGCATATGCACACAAAGAATGCCAAACATACGAGGTCGCTTCTGTAGACCATACCCAGTAGGCATTCTTTATAAATTATAGCGGGCCATTATCGGCCCATCAGGGTAGCTGACGGGCCGATAAGAGCTCGCTCTATAGATTTATAAAGAACACTAACTAGGTAGTAATTGACCAGATTTTAACAGGACCGGGATCAGACCATGAACACCATGATTAGACTGATCTGACTCTTTCTTCGTAGCAGTAGGTTGAGTGGCGGTGGTCTCGCAAATGTTAAACACCTGGAATGACAGAAACGTAAAGTACAGTCGACTCTCGTTATCTCGAAATCCAAGGGACTCTATGAAACACTTCGAGATATCCGTACTTTGACATATCAGATTTGCGGAACTGAGGAAACAATTAATTGAGCAACCACCTTTAAACCTTAAACTGCCAAACACAACAATTGTCGTCTGCTTTGTCATCTGCTTGTGATTTTAAAAGCCATTTCTGCAAACAGTGTGGACCCAGATCAGACTGCTTAGGAGCAGTCTGATCTGGGTCCACACTGTTTGCTTGTATGCAAAAATAGGTTTTAAAAGTTTGCAAGAATATTCAGCAGACGACATAAACAGACGACATTTTCAGATGCCGGTTTTCTTGGCGTTTTAAGGGTTAACAGAATGAGTATATAATTTGACTAGGAGTAGAGATATATTGAAAATATTGTGGAAAAGAGGAGAAATTGCTCCTCATTTCCACAATATTTTCACAGATTGTGTTAAAATAGGGGCCAGATTTTCACTTCGAGATAAGCGGTTATTCGAGATAAGCGAGGTCGAGATAATGAGAGTCGACTGTACTACTTCATCTGTGACGAACGAACAGTGCGAACGAAAGAAGGGTACTTTTCTTTCATCAAGTCATCAAGCGGGACCATTACATAAACAACGATGACATATTTTTTAGACGTACGTGTGTACGCACGATTTCTCCATCAGCACACTGAGCGCACAAACTTAAACCCTGGAGAATAAAATTACAAATAGCGACACACGGCCCATGGCCCATGGTCCACCGCCCGCCTGGAGGGTATACAGCGTTGAAACAATGTCGTGTAAACGTCGATACTTCGTCATCGACGTTGATATGACATCGTTTCAACGTCGTATGTCTACATATTCCAGGCACGCATACGCAAGCAAGTGCCTAAAATATAATATAGAGTGTTTTATCGTGGTCTACTGAACTGCACCGGTCAAAATCTTTTGATAACATTTATTACTCAACAGCATTACAACGTGAATAGTTAAACAATAATAATAATAAAAATAGATGAATAGATAAACAATAATAGATAAATTATTTTAAATTATTTTCCTTTGGGAAAAATCACAATAGCCTATGAACTAAATATCACTCTATTTTCAAATTTTTGGCCAATGGCCTTATTCCGGAACACAGCACTTTATAATGTTGATCTACACCACTTTCTTCCTTGAAGCAAAGCTGGATGCCACCTAGCTGAATAAAGTGTTCTATTCCTGAAGAAGGCCATAGGCCGAAAATTTGAAGAAAGTGTGATTTGTAATTCATAGATAAAATAAATAATAAAATACCATGCATTAATTAGGAATCAAACACCAATTCAGGTTTAAACTCAATCAATCAATCAATCGATCAATTCACTTTCGGTCGATCAATCGATCGATCGATCAATCAATCAATCAATCAATCAATCAATCAATCGATCAATCAATAGACACATACCAAACATTAATTATCTGCCCCGCTTTTTCTTCGAAAAGCGCGGGTATTGTGATACCCTCGTCCGTCCGGCCATCCGTCCGTCTTTCGTCTGTAATGTCACACCACTGCTCCTAGACAATTTAAGCTAGAATCTCGAAAATTTCACAGGCGATAGCCCTATGGATGAAGACTGGAGGAATACATTCAGAATTTTGATGTAACCCCTGGGGCAGAGCGAGCTTGTGGGGGAGGGGTGGGGGTGCGGGGGGCGAAGGGTCCAAAATTCATTTTGTACAAACATAGTCATTTTGCATAACAAATCGAAGGTAATAAAGAGTAGAATGCAGTGGTGCAATTATTTTGCCCCGGGGACATGTCTAGGGGTCACAAGAAGTCAAAACGTAGGATTTGGGGTTCTTTTTTTTGTCACACAACTCCTCTCAGAGTTTTTTCAACTAGAACCTTGAAACTGTCACAGGTAATAGCCCTATGGATGAGGGCTGGAGGAACACATTCGAAATTTTGATGTAACTCCTGGGGGCAGGGCCAGGGGGTGTGGCCCCAAAGGGTCCAAAATCCATTACAAAATAGTCATGTTGTATATTAAATCAAAAGTAATGAAGAGTCTACAGTGGTGCAAAAATTTTGCCCCGTGGCATGTCTGTGGGTCACAAGAGGTCAAAAAGTGAGATTTTGGTTCCTTTCTTTTTATTGTCACACAATTCCTCTCAGGCTTTTTCGGCTAGAACCTTGAAACTGTCACAGGTAATAGCTCTATGGATGAGGACTGGAGGAATACATTCAGAATTTTTATGTAACCCCTGGGGGAGGGCCAGAAGGTATACGGCCGAAAGGGTCCAATATCCATTTTGTACAAACATAGTCATGTTGCATATCAAGTCAACGGTAATGAAGAGTAGAATACAGCGGTGTAAAATGTTTGCCCCGTGGGCATATCTGGGGATCAGTAGCGGTCAAGAAATAGGATTTTGAGTCCTTTTTTTATTCTCTCACAACTACTCCTGGGGCAGGGCCAGGGGGTGTGGCCAAAAAGGTCCAAAATTCATTTTGTACAAACATAGTTGTTGCATATCAAGTCAAAGGTAATAAAGAGTAGAAAACAGTGGTGCAAACATTTTGCCCCGGGGAATGTCTGTGGTCAGTAGAGGTCAAAAGTAGGATTTTGGGTCCTTTTGTTTTATTGTCACACAACTCCTCTTAGGCTTTTTCGGCTAGAACCTTGAAACTGTCACAGGTAATAGCTCTATAGATGAGGACTGGAGGAACACATTCGGAATTTTGATGTAACCCCTGGGGGAGGGCCAGAGGGTATACGGCCGAAAGGGTCCAATATCCATTTTGTACAATCATAGTCATGTTGCATATCAAGTCAACGGTAATGAAGAGTAGAATACAGCGGTGTAAAAAGTTAGCCCCGTGGGCATATGTGGGGATCACTAGCGGTCAAAAAGTAGGATTTTGAGTCCCTTTTTTATTCTCTCACAACTACTCCTCGGCTTCTTTAGCTAGAACCTTGAAACTGTCACAAGTAATAGTCTTTTGGATGACGACTGGAGGAATGCATTTGGAATTTTGATGTGCACGGAGATATGCGATGGCGCTGGCGCGGGGATATGCGATGACGCGCCATCGACTTGCTCTAGTTTGTAATAGACTGAGCGATTCTCAAATAATACTTATTGTAGTCATTTTCCATCAGGCAGGGTCAGCATACTATTCAAACGGGAGGGGGGGGGGGAGGGGGGGGGGTAAAAAGCTACCTGTTATTTGGTTCACCATGTTTATTCTAAGAATTCGGACAGGCAGGCCTGAGCAAAGTGTGTAGACCGATGTCAGACGCCGCAGAACGCAGCGTCTGATCAAGACCTGCATTATTTGTGGCTCATACAACAGTTTTAGACACGTAATAGGTAAATATGTAATAGGTAACACTGTAAAGCTGGGCTCAGTTGTTCAGAACTAATGATGTCATTACTTAACGTATCGTTAAAACTTTGATAACTTAATATGCCACGTATGCATATATTTTTGCTAAAAAATGTGAGTAGCTTTTGCATTTGCAAAAGCTACTCACATTTTCAGCAAAAATGCCAGTGAGTTAAATATATTGTATTATACTTACCAGAGCAGTTAATATTTTGACCACTAACGAGCTCGTTAAGCTAACGATGTTGAAACAACTGGGCTTAGATGTCTGGAAAGAGTCACAATCACATATACCTTTGGAATTTTCCACCTTTTTTGACAAGGGTTGTGGGGTGGTGGACTTTTTTGTGACTTCCAGTTTGCTTTCCTGCTTATTATTCACCTTGCTTCTTCTTCTTCCAATATAAGGATAGAAATCTTCGTTCGATTGTAGTTTACCCTGTTGAAAAGCTGCGATGTCCGATAAAACTGGATAAAAACACCCACTTCTCCAGTTAAAACTATGTACAGGCTGTTGTAAATCTTGTAGGTGAGGAGTGAGGGAGGCAAATTCCCTGAATCCCTGAAGAGTGGTGGCCGGTGGCAGATGTTGGCAGCCTACTCCAGTCGCTGGTAATGCGAGGATGAAAACTTGCATTCGTCGTTTGTGGCCTGAATCTGGAGTAGATATTGGGATTTCTCTGGTGCGTTGATCATTCGGTTGAACGAGGTCTGGAGTGATGTAACCAATGCATTGCTGAATCTTGAACAACACAGTGAGTCTGTTGGTATATCGTATATTTTGGAGGGACTCCTAGCCAAGGCTCTGTACAATGTTAGTCACACATCCTTGTGTACGTTCGGTGTAATTTCTGTGGACAAGCCGAGCGGCTCCGTGTCGTACTTGTTCCAGACTGTGGACACCTCTGACCCGATGAGGATCCCACACCGTGGAGGTGTAGTACCATAGTAGTGCAAGCGGCTGACTTCACTGAAGGAGAGCAATCACTCAGGTTGGGCCGGACAAAAGCAAGTGTCTTGTTTGCCTTATTAACCATGGTTTCGATGTGCTTTTTTCAGCTGAGGCCCTTACTGATGGTGGCTCCCAGGTTATGTACTATTGTCGACTATCTCGAGGGTGTAGCCAAGTATCTTATTATCTGCCGTCTGTTTGGACTGGTCCTGATCATTGTACATTTCTCCAGGTGGAATTGCATCTGTCAGGTTTCTTCCCATCTTTTCAGTGCGGCCAAATCTTCTTGAAGGAGGGCCGAGTCTTGACTGTTTTGGTGTTTCTATAAAAAAGACAGTCGTCGGCGAAAAGTCTGGCATTTGAATGCTTCGTGGAATAAGGTACGTCACTGATAAATGCTAGAAACAGCAGTGGCCCAAGGACCGTCCCCTGTGCACGCCGGAGAGTATGTCAGCTTCTGAAGATCTTGTTCCTTCTAAGAGGACTGACTGCTTTCTATGGCTCGGGAAGGATTAAATCCAAATCAGTGTTTATCTTTCTTACACCAACAGAAAAAAAAAAAAAAAAAAAAAAAACAACAATGGAGAGGACATGCATAAACAAAACAATGAAAAGCTAAGCAACCAGCTCTTTCCTCCTCCCAGACAGTAAACAAGACCAACCCCGATATAAGCCCCACAGCGACGAGCAGCCACAAACAACCCGCAAACAACAAACAACACAAGAACCACAAAGACGGGTTTGTTCAAAATTTAGTATGGTAATATGGGCATGGCCAACGTTGCCGAAGGCGAAGCCGGCGTCAACGGCAGCAGCAACGTTGGCCTGCGCGCCTATAGTTAACACGCATAAAACTCACCACTGAATCCGGTCCATGTCTGTCAGCTGATCCGTGCCAAAGTTACCAATCTCACGAATTGAAAACTGGCGAGAAAAAGTTATTTTCTTTAAATGATTTTTTTTTCTTTTCGTGAATTTTTGAAGATGTTTTTAAATAGCAAGAAATATACACATATCATTTTCAATAAAAGTGCAAAAAAAAAAAAAAAAAAAAAAAAAAAAAAAAAATGACGACTTATTTTGAATGATTCACCTGGCGCTTTCACATCAGTTCGTCAGAAGGGTAACGGGTCGTTCGCCCGTGCGTCATTTCGCTTGTGAGTCGTTTCGCCCGTGGGTCATTTCGCCCTGGGTCGATTCGCCCGTGGGTCGTTTCGCCCCAATTTGGTGGGTCGTTTCGCCCATATTTTTATTCAGGCCATATGGTGTATATGTTTTGGTATATAAAGGGATCGATAGGGGGAGGGGGTATGGGGAGTCGGTGTGCGTTTGGTTATAGCTCAGGCCTGTTTATTCAGTATCTATTGCTTATGAGCTTTATATTGTAATATCCTCGTTTGGAGCAGCTGTACGACATACTGACGACTTCTACGTTAGGTTTGAGCAACTTAGCACTGAGCTACCACCTTTTTGAGATAGAGATGCGAGCTCACATTACGTTTACACGCCTATGCAATATAATGTGATTTTATGTCTGTGAAAATGACAATTTGTAGATGAAAAATTGTGATATTTTTCCCATTTCTGCTCAAAACATAGATTGTGGGTTGGAACCGCCTCATTGTCTATGAACAACAGACATTATATAAAGATTCTTTGACAATTAGATAAAGATTTCGAAGATGAATGATGTGGTGTCTATCTATTCAGATTTTTATCGTTACCAGGCAACTGAGTCACATAGAGGCAGCGCCGAATGATGTGGTTTGGTCTGATATTTACTTATATACACAACAGTCGGCATATAAAAACATTTTTGAAAACAAAAAGGACTTGGTTCAAAATATTTTTGTAGCTCATTTAATTAGTCTCTCTGAATGTCGGCCGCCGTTCGCCGCAAACTGAAAGACAAAGACTTTACGCACCGCCTTTAATTAACAATCACGATTATTCTCACGTCGGTTAATGTGTGATTATAAGTGTGGAAGGATTACCGTAGTGAATTTTACCGCCTTTATCAAAGCAAACGACAAAGCAATTATCGTGCACTTGTTTTCACACTTAACCAATTATACCGACTGTCAAAACAACCACATCTATCTTCTATCTATCTATCTATCTATCTATCTATCTATCTATCTATCTATCTATCTATCTATCTATCTATCTATCTATCTATCTATCTATCTATCTATCTATCTCATCCGTTCGTATATTCGCACGTCCGTTGGTCCGTCCGTCTGTCTACCCACGCACCACTGCGTCCGTTTACCCATCCACCCCGTTTCCCGTTTTACCCATCCGTCCGTTTACCGATTCATCCCGTTTGTCCCTCCATTTGGGCGAATCGACCTTATGGATCTGTTCTGTTCTATTCCATATGCCCGAGTATTTTCGTACATTTCCGTGCCAGAACGTACGGCTGTTAACGGCAATTTTTCATTGGTTGTTCGAAGAGAAGGCCTCCAAGTTTGAAAGAAAGAAGTTTTGACAGAAATCCAAATTCTAGCATTTAATTAATTCATTTATTTACTGAATTATGCCTCAAATGAGACCACAGTATGTAATTTAGTATATGCAGTATTTTTGATATTGTGGAATTTGTCTTGCTTAATTTTGAAGCGAAAAATCAAACATTGCACGCTAGCAATGTTTTTTCGAAATGGGTGGGGTGCCCTCATTCTCATATTATCGTCCATTCTCATGTTATCGTCCGCCCTTCAATACTAATACAGGAAAATAGCCAACGCTTCAAATTAAGGGGCGATTGCACTTTACCGGGCACTACTATTCAACTGACCATAGTTACATTTAGTTGGGGGCTGCTGCCCCCAAACCCCTGCAACCACAGGGACCTGTATCATCTTTTTTTTTAGATTTTTAAGGGCCTGGTATATATATAAAGACGTCATATACCAGGCCCTTAAAAATCTAAAAAAAAAGATGATACAGGTCCCTGTGCCTGCAACATATCATCCGGATTATATGTTCCAGCCGTACACAATTCAATTAGGAAATATTAAGATGCAAACCCACGCATATAACCTAGTCAAAATTAGTAGTGCCCGGTAAAGTGCATTCTAGCCCAAATTAAGTTTACCAGTACATTCTAGCCCATTCTATCTAAAATAATAATATTTATGACTTATTTTTTTGCAAAATGATAATAAACACGGAGCAATAATGTAAAATATGAAAAAATTCCTTTTTCAAGAGGGTACCCCTAACAATTTACATTTTATAACAAAATGTCAAGTTCTGAAATGAAAAAATATGACTTATCATTATAACCATTTCATTACAGAACCAAGTTAGTACACCATTTTGATGCAAATGACCCATATGGATTGATGCATCATTAAACCTGAACTCATCATCATCTAAAATGAAAAAAACCCACTCAGAAGTTGGTATGATTGATGTTTCTTTAAAACAAAATAAGTAAATGCAAGCTTACATATGCTTTTGGTATTTATTTTGAACAATGTTTTTGGGGTGGACGATAAAATGAGAATCGTCCAAAATAAAATTTTGTAAAAGCTGGGAAAATGTGAAAATGACAGAATTTCTTGTAACTGCTTGAAGACATCATTCAAAAAGTCACAACCGCTGAAGGAAAGTAGTCTGAGTTTGAATTCTCACTGACATTTAACAAGTAATTCTGGAAAACTTTGTACGATAACTGGAGAAGACAGGGTATAGAAAACCACAGATAAAATCTACCAGAAAATGAAGATTGAGAGAATTTAATATTTGACCATTATATGCTGTGGACACTTTCACAGTGTGGTGATTTGTTATTAGATCAGGTAGAGCAGAGCTGTGAAAAGGCTGAACATTACTACTATGCTTTTGATATTCTTCAGAAAGTCATTTTTTCCTCGGACCTAATACAATAATACCCGGACTTGTAATGTCACTAACTGCACTGTCAAAATGTGTTGTCTTGGCTTGTTTTTTAGCGCTATTTTACCACACTGTGATCATTAATAATGATTTTGGATAATAACAAGTTAATTATAATGAATCTTTTTTAATAGGTTTGGTTGAAAAATGTGGTCCATCAAACGAATCCGAGACGTTTCGCCCCCAAACCATTTCCTCCCCTAGTCGTTTCGCCCCCAAGACGTTTCCTCCCCGGTCGTTTCCCCCCTAGTCGTTTCGCCCCCCTAGTCGTCCCCCCCCCCCCCCCACTAGCTAATTTTCACTGTTGAACTTTTATAAGAGGTGAGAAGAGGCAAATATTTAAGTAGCATCATCGCCCTGTCACGTCAGCCTAAGGATAACTTATCCTGTTACCGGCCGGCACCGGGCCTTAAAAGTTGGGGCGGGGGGGGGGGGGGTAACTTCCTATATATGGTATATTACGGACGTGCGTGCCGAATAGCCCCCTTTTTCAGCACTGCCAGGTATATGATTGGTCCCCTTTTTTCAACAAAAAGTAAATGAATGGCCCAGTTTTTTCTGGATTCCCTATGAGGGCCCCATTTTTCTGACATCCTGGTATATGCACATATTTTTCGCTGAGAGTTTTTTCGAGGCTGCTTATCCTCTTGGTATTACATGAATTGACTGTGATATTTGTGTAACAACCAGCAAAAATGGGTACAAAAAAAAATCAAAGGGCAGTTTATGAATAGGTCAACATTTTGGATGATCAAGTATATGAATGGGTCCGTTTTTTCAAAGGCCAGGTACATGAATTGGGTAGGTTTTGAAATACTGGCTCGCACACCCGTACCAAAATTACCTCTAAGTTACCGCCCCCCCCCCCCCCCCCCCCCCCCCCCCCCCCCACCAACCCCCACCCCCCTCAAGAGCTTAAAAGTCGCCACTCGGAGAGGTGTGAGGCAGTTTTCTTCAAAAATTTTAGTGTAACTATTTACCGACCATTTTTTTTTTCTTTTTCTTTTTTCTTTTTCTTTTCTTTTTTTTTTTTTTCTTTTTTTTAAATCTTATTTATGAATTTTTTTTTTTATGTATTTTATTGTTTTATTATCTTTTATTTTTTATTACGTTTAATCACTTGTTTTGCATATTATTTTTTTCTTTCTTTCATTTTTTTTTTGTCATATATCTTTTTTATTCATTAGTTTTATTTTTGTTACATATTTTAATAATAGCAAATGACAATTAACTTTCTGTTCTAAAGTCTCGTAACTTAATCATGACTGTTCACACGAACATCTCTGGTGTCGTCAGTCAATTTAAAACAAAACTGGTAAAGGTGCTGAAGCGATAATTAAAGGTGTTTAACTTTGCAAAGAGCGCGTTTTTTCACACCTCATCATTAATCGCATTAATTGTGTGATTAATGAGTCAAACCAAATAAACAATGTGATTAACGGTATTGATCAAAACAGGTAATACTTATCATAGTTCCTAATTAAAATTTTCATTCAAAGTACATGCTCTGCTCTCTCTCTCCCTTTCTCTCTGTCTCACATGAAGTTAATAAATCTTTTATATAAAAGAAAATAGGAGGAAATGGTTTGGGGGCGAAACGACTAGGGTTGGGGGGCAAAACGACTAGGGGACCAAAAAGGGGGCGAAACGACTAGGGGGGAAACGACCAGGGGGGAAACGTCTTGGGGGCGAAACGTCTTGTTACCCATCAAACTACCCCAAAACACCCTAAAGCACTTTTTTTGTATGTATAAAATGTATTTCTGACTTTGCTCCACTTGTATTATTGATGTACATCCAATTTGAGACATTTTAAGCTCATTGGTAGGGGATAAAGAGGCAAAAGTTTTGTAGGGTTACTCATCCTTTATCAACCAGGTTGGAGACACATGGCACCATTTTATTGATCTGTACTGTCAATATTCCTTGATGACGAAAAGTCTAAGGCACTGGAAACTTCACTGTGATTATTTCTTAGGTGTAGAACTTTTTAAACACTGCGTCACACAATAAACATCATTCGAAACCTTTAAAGCAGATCTACATTCTAGCCTTGTTCCTATTGGATGGCAGAAAGTTGTTGTTTAAGCTTATCGGACAGTATAATTGCCAATGTTTATTCAGAAAAATAAAGCGGTTTCATTTGTCAAAAGTTTCTTTTCAGAATTGATTCTCATCGAGTGGTCATTTAAATGTCATAACCAGACATCAACATATATCATAATCGGATTTTTGATTAATGTGCAGGTACAGGGGCAACATCCATATCAGTGGCCCCCCTTCCAGATAGCTGGCTTGCTGCACACATGCCACATCTCACACCAGGTTTCCAGGTTCATCTAATATGAGGGTTGATAGCCGAGAGCTTCCACTCTCTGTAATCCCTCTCTGTCAGCTGCTTCCATGTCATCTTGGGCCTCCCAGGCCCATGCTTTCCATCAACCCGTATGTCAGAGGCTGTCTTGACTGCACCATTGGAACCTTCTACATGTCCATACCATCGAAGTCTTCTCTCCTTCAGAATGAGGTCCAGATCCTCAATGCCAAGCCACACAAGCAGCTCATTGGACCTGGTGGTGACAATGCCTTGCAGCCTGACATTGCAGATCTGTCATTTCGCTGCAGACGCTGTAGGTTCGGCTTTGTCAATGGCCAAGTCTCGCTGGCATGAAGCATTGCGCTCCGCCCACAAGAGCTGTACACATGGCCACATGTTTTGAAAGAGAGGTGGCGTGAAGAGAGAACTGGTAGCAGATCCTTGAACTTCTTCCAGGCGGTTTTCACACATGTTGTGGTTGAAAGTTCGCAGCCACCTGCTGCTGAGAGTATGTCTCCTAGGTAGCAAAAGGAAGCTACCACCTCAACTTGTCAGGTCCGACCTGGACTTCCTTCTGTTGTTTGCCATCCAAGGGGCGTGCAGTTCCCTGTCACCATGTACATCTGTAGTCAGGGTCCTATTTCAAGCGCTTGAACCCACTGCATTTCTTCTGCACCCAGTACTTGCAACCATTGCAGAAGATGCTGTTGCTGCCCACTCCATTATGACAGACGGCACATGGAAACCCGCCTGAACTCTGCAGGAGGTCCAGTCCCATACGGCAGATCATGATCTTTGTCTTTCCTGCATTTACTCTCAGTCCTTTCTTCTTCATTGCTTCTTTCCAAGTCAAGGGCCTACTGACACATTCCTCAAGCGATTCAGCGATGATAACAAGGTCATCGGCATAGAGGTCCTCCCAGGGGACCCCAGAGCAGAATTCTTGTGATAAGGCTTCAAGCACAATGATGAAGAGTAGCGGGCAGAGTATTGATCCTTGGTGAACACTAACCTTCACTTTAAACTCTTCACTGTACCCCTCACCAACACGAACACGGCTCCGTGCATTTGTATCCATCCCCAGCACCAGTCGCACAATACACTCCTCCGCACCAAATGACCTTCCGAGGTACTCGATCAAAAGCCTTCTCCAGGTCTATGAAAGCCATGTAGAGTCTCTTATTGGCAGCTAGATACTTCTCTTGCAGCTTCCTGACAACAAAGATTGTGTCTGTAGTGCCTCTGCCTGGGACGATGCCAAACTGGGAATCGTCAGTTGCCACCAACTGTGTGATGAGGCCGTCCACAATCCTCTCCAGGATTTTCATAACCTGCTCTGTCAGCTTATTCTTATTTGGACCGCGGTAGTTGCCCCTTTTGAATGCGCCCCCCTTTCCCTTGTAGAGGCAGACAGTGAAACTGCTCCGTCAGAGGTAGAGGTGAAACGATTCATTGAAATTGCATCGTATCGTGATACTTTTTCTGACGATACATGTATCGTATCGTGGGGCAAATATCGCGATATCTGATGATACGCCTAAAAGTACAATTTCCAAAGAAAATGATAGCTTTGACATATTTCAAGACCATTTTTATAACAAATTACAAAGATCTAAAATGTTACTGATCACTGCAATACACTAGTCACTTATATGACAAACAGGGGCATCTTACACAGGCATTGGTACACAAGAATGAACCTCTGAGATGGTTTTGAACCTGTTTTTCAAGAGTATTAAAACTTTCAAGTTAAGACTTATGCGTGAAAATAGTATCGTGATACGTATCGTATCGTGAGGCAAGTATCGTGATACGTATCATCGTGAGGTGACTGTATCGTTACAGCCCTAGTCAGAGGGTACCTTGCCATCACGAATGATTGCAACTGCGAGGTCACGGATCATGGAGGTGCAATATATTTAATAACAATATTAATATATATTTTGACTATATAGTAGCTAAAACTAGGCGTAAAAATGGTCACCATAAAGCAGTATTACTGTTGCGCACATGCCCGCTGATATTGGAAAAATATCATTGAAACAGTTGTATTTGTCTAAGAAAAAGTAGTCAGATTGCTTCATAAAGCTGTATTTTAAAACGCTAGATAAAATTTACGGTAAAATATTAACCAAAAGTGATTTATTTTCCAAGTAAAATTAGGCTTGAATCAGTTGGTATCAATGGAACCGGATGTGTTTTTGCCATCCACAATATTTGGTCACGTGGCATAACATTGTAATCACGTGGTCAGTAGTCTGGATGAAAATAATAACATTAAAAGGTCTTTATAAGTCACAAATAACTATGATTTGATCAGAATTCGCCAAGAGACAAGGAAAGTATTGATGCTTAAAGTACATTAAAACTCTGTTGAAAATATGCCTGTGTGGCCCAGGAAGACAGATAAATCTTGGTCTGAGTTGTCATCAGCAACCTCTGAATATTGCAGGGTGCAAGCGGGAGATTAAGGGTAAAATTGTATCTTTGGGCAAACATGACCGGACGAACACATAAACCTACTATTATTTTACAGTACATTGCCAGAAAAAGTTGTGTAAGATTAAGTTATAAATTTAGAAACAAACAGTGAACTACATCAATATATGTGAGCAAATATACCTACATATGCACCAAAATGCATTTATATATATGATTTTTTATGTATATACATATACAATATATGTATAAATAAACTTATATTGTATAGTTTATCTTATCAGTGGTGGCTTGGGGTAATTTGATGGACCCTTAAATAATGTTCAGTCACAATTAATAAAATTGAAGTTATACCATCATTTTAGATGAATTTTTGATAATTTTCTGCTAAATGCCAAAAGTAGCAAAAAGGGATATCTAGGTTTCTTGTTCATGTTTACAAAAAAATGTTTGATTTTCCTTGAATATAATGCTGCAGTCTTAAAGTTAATATATTGAGTAATTGCTCTTTGAAAACAGATCTCAGTTATATGGAGAAATAAATGAAATATGAGCATTTAAACTTTATCAAGCAAAATTATGGAAACGATGACATACGTTCAATAAATACATAACTGTACCACAGTTACTAGTCCAGTGTTTATTGGGTCCAAGTTTTTTCCTTGGCTTTTTTTACACAGAAGAAGTAAACGTGCAAACATTTGTCATGATTTAATGCAAAATCTTTTCTGGTAACTACCTATGCACAAAACGTTTTATTCTAGTTATTGTTGTTTAAAAAATCAATTTCCCTTTTCCTCATGGTAAAATGAATGCAAATTATGCAGTAATCTGTTGGGTAGGTAATTTGGATGCAGATTTTCAACAGGTTATGATTGTTCAATTTTTCTGTATTGTAATTGCAAATAATGTGCAAATTGTCTTTGAAGTGTTGTCTTTCGAAACATTGTAGATTTACTGCTTATTCAGAGCTGCAACATCCGTGAAAAACATAACCATAACTTTAAAAACAAAAACGGCAAAAGTCTTTTGTATAAAACTTACAACAATTGAGTGAATAACTTGTTCCAATTAACCCTTAAAGCACCAATCACAACAATTGTCGTCTGCTTTGTCATCTACTTGTGATTTTTTAAGTCATTTTTGCGAACAGTGTGGACCCAGATCAGGAGCAGTCTGATCTGGGTCCACGCTGTTTGCCGGTATGCAAAAATAGGTTTGAAAAGTTTGCAAGAATATTCAGCGGACAACATAAACAGACATGTTTTGATGCAGGTTTTCTTGGCGTTCCGTAGATTTCCGTCTCTGTTTTTCACAAGCCAACTTTCTTAGGGTACCTGAACATGGCAAACAACCATCCACACTCTGTTTTCAATGGCTGTATCATATTCACTTATTTGTAAGAATGTCTGTGAGGCAATACTAACTAAAATCCAAAACATATGTTCTATAATATAATAAGAACAAAACAAGACTTTCTTATATAACAGTCTGCTCTTTAAGTATTCTGTTTAACAGCTAATTCATTATAATGGCAACGTCTTTGGGAACAAATGTTGATGTTGTGATGAGGTTGACTGTATTTTGTCTTTCAGACGAGGAAAGACCCCTCGCAAGAGGACTAAAACTGGAGGAAGTAACAGTCAGCAAGACCCAGTAGAGGTAAGTAAGGCTGGCACGATTAATTGGATTATCAATTAATTGATCGATAAATTCCCCAAAAATGACTATCATTACAGATTTGCTAATAGTTGACCATTTCATTTCTGCAGTTGTTACTTTACTGTATTTACCCTTACTGCAGGGTTCATACATGTACATGTCAGGGAAATTTAATTTTTTTCAAGGTCAGGGAATTCTGTGATGTGTCAGGGAAAAATGAAATTTTGCAAAAATGTCAGGGAATTCTACATTTTAACCTGATGAAGCAGGAATGTTTGGTCCCGATGTATTTTTTTTTTTTTTTTTTTTGCGAAATTCATAAAATTTTCAGCTCCAGTACTGTCAGGGAAATTTGAATTTGTGTCAGGGAATTCTAGTCAGTCCTAAATGTATGAACCCTATTCAGACACCTCAACTCCTTCCCATACTTTATCTAAAATTTGAACGTCCAATTTACTACCAATTGTTGTGTCTAAAATAGCTGGGTGAGTGGCAAACAGTGTAGACCCTGATGAGATGCAGCATTTGCGGCGTCTCATCTAGCTCTAAACTGTTTGCTCAAGCCTGTCTGACAAAATACATACAATAAAGTATAACATATGAAAGGGTCATACTCAAATAGGTAAAATTATCATCAAATCTTCAGCGATTGCTAATCGATTATCAATCACAGTGGCGGGACTGATAATCGATTTTCTTTTCAGCTCTGATTAGCCAGCCTTAGAGGTAAGAAAAACATACTTGCTCGTACCTCCAGATTTGGCCCTTTTTTAACTGAAAAGTAGTGATAATTTTCTTATTCCTGCAAAAATAAAAGAAAATAACATGTTGTGGGTATCCATTAGAAGTGTCTTGCCGAGATGCAAGATATGTTTTCATGCTGAAATGAAAAAAAAAAAACTGTTGATACCCACACTTATCTGGAATTATGCTCTGTTAGCTACTAAAACGTTCATGGTACTGTTTGTCAAAATATGTCCTGACATATATTCCTCCCTTTTCTAGTCTTGCAGCATTCTGGAACTAATTAGTGTCTGTTATTATTTCTCAGTCATGGTTTTTATGACTTTCATCATCATTATCATCATCATAATCGGATTTTTGATTTAACATGCACGTATAGGCCCACTATAGGGGCAACATCCACATCAGTGGGCCCCCTTCCAGATAGCTGGCTTGCTGCACGCATGGCAGATTTCACACCAGATCTCCAGGTACATATACATCTATCATGAGGGTTGATAGCCTAGAGCTTCCACTCTCTGCAATCCCTCTCTGTCAGTTGCTTCCATGTCATTTTGGGCCTCTTTCAATTATCAATTTAGAAAAAAAAGAGAAGACAATGAAAAAGCAAAAGAAAAAAAAAGAGCAGACCTTAGCTCTAGGTAAAACACTTTTTTTTTCAAGCCAAAAGTTATTGATGTTTTTCTTATTTATCCACTAAAACATGTTGTGAGTACTTATTAGACACCCCTCTCCACGGAGACTTATTAGACACCCCTCTCCACGGAGAAATAAAACAAATACACTGTATAAGTACAGTTGACTCTCGTTATCTCAAACTCGCTTATCTTGAATAACCGCTTATCTCGAAGTGAAAATCTTGTCCCTGCCTAAACATGAAAATGTAACAAGAAGTAAAAAAATATTGTGGAAAAGAGGAGAAAGGAGCAATTTCTCCTCTTTTCCACAATATTTTCGATTTATCTCTAACGTCAAGAGTCCAATTACACTCGTATATATTTGTTAAATGTGGTTGTTCGAATTATTTTTTCCTCAATTCTGAAAATTTGATATGTCGAGATACGGATATCTCGAAGTGTTTCCGAGAGTCCCATGGAATTCGAGATAACGAGAGTCGACTGTATCTACATGTACTCCTACAAATCTGGCTTGAGCTATGGTTTCGAAGATTTATGTATAGTAAGGAAAGGTGTAAAATACTTAGAGTAGGTTAAATGTCCTGAAATTTCCAAAACTTATTTCCATACTTTTTCTGGCCTTAATTGCCTTTATGCTTTTTTTTTCTCTTAATACTATTTAAAGTGAAATGGCAAATAGTATTGACCCAGATCAGAATGTTCCTTCAGGAGCCATCAGGTCTATTTGAGGGCAGAGGGGCGCCAGGTAGGGCACTTTTCACGCGGTCATACAAGAATGAGGGCACCATGTGTCATGTGATGTGTTTAGTATCAAGATATGTTACAAAATATAATCCCATTCCACAATGAATTCTTCAAAAATTAAGTACATATAACACTGACCTTTAAACCAGGGCTCGGGAAAACCGGAAAAATAGCCGGTCTGGACCGAAATTAAGAATTCTGGACCGATTTCAAACACCCCAAAACGTTAATAAATCGGTCCAACAGGTTTGTGCCTTGAACCCCATTTTTCCTCAACCAACCAATTTTCACGAATCAATGATGTCTACAAACGGTCAAGTCTTCCCAAACTGACAACGTCTGCGCACCTTTTAAATGCGATATTATGGTAGTTAAAAGGCTCTAAACGGTCATTTGACATGTATATTGGAGAGACAGCTGAATTACGGCAATCTACCGCAGCACAAATTAATGAGGTCATTATCCAAACATTGTCAAAAAAATCAACACTTCACTGACCTTTGTGCGGTAAACAAGCGATTAACACGAATCATCAGTAATGGTAGTCTGATAATTAATCCGTTTGTGTGACAAGTGTGAATACACTGAGACTGCAAAACATCCAGGTGCAGTCGGCATGTCCAAAAAGATCAAAGGTCGCTTTACTGAGAGTGATAAAAAAAATGCACCGCTTGAACGCATCCGTTTTTTTCCTCTTCTTTTTTGTTTTGATCAACACGATTTGTCGGTCCCAGATTCGATAAATGAATTCCCAAACCGTGTACGTCCTGATCAGATGTCGCATACAATGGCGTCTGATCTGGGTATTATTGATTGCTTCTGTTTTTTTTTGTTTTTTTTTTTTTGTTGCTTGCCGTAACACGCGAGTATAATTCAAGGTAGATTTCACGGTAAAAATAAGTAATGCACCACTTACGCTAGACAAGATTGATCAGTGCTTAAAATTTAAGCAATCTGATCAAATCTTGAAACATTGAAAACTGCAAAACCGCCCGTGGTGCAGGCCTTTTTTATTAGACCAAATTAGGTCCATGAAAGTCGTTTAGTTCCGTCTCTCCTGTTTCCCACTGTCTTCGCGCTTATACAAGACGGGAATCAGTTGTTTATAAATAGTTTAGGAAAACCCTGTGGAGGTGGAAATAAAACAAAACCGTTTTTTTTGGGTTTTTTTTTTTTTCTTTTTACATACCTGACTGTATTTATTGATGACGCCAGCTTTGATTATCCTCGTTATACCAGGACTTCCGTTATATAACGGAATTGAGGTGTATTATTTGAAAAGTGTTATAAGACTGCCAATTGTCATTAGTTTTCGTGACAGGTGATATATACATATTTTTTTTTTGGAAATGGGCTCATTGATGACGTCATCGTCATCGGCTGGACCGATTCAGATTTCAAAATTTCCAGAGCCCTGCTTTAAACATTGATAACATTTTTAATTTTGGTCTGATTTTCATGAAATGTTCACCAAAATGTAGGGTTTTATGTCTGGAATTGAAATAAGACAGAAGGCAGCTTAAGAAGGGCAGAGGAGCAGCAGGAAAGGGCAAGAGGGGCGGCCTGCCCCTCCATGTAGGGCTAGCTGGAGCACTGTTTAAAGAGTTAATCCTTACGGCTTAATTGCAGCCACAGCAAACTGCTCTTTGAAGTACTTCTTTAACTTTGCAGAAGGAAATAAGGCTTGACATAGCATGCTTAGCAGACAGTTCACATGACATGTCAAGTCTTTTTTTCTTTAAAAAATAAAATTGTCATCTGCAATTTGTTTAGTGCTACATGTATAAGGATTAACTATTGCCTAAATATTGATAACACTTGCCCTTTAGATCACAAACAGATTAAAATACAAAGCCATAGATAAATAAAATCCATTTGGGACTGATCATATATGCATCACTCAGGAGTCAAGAAAAAGTTTCGGGGGTAAAAACTGCCAAAATGCGAGTCAGGGAAAACCTTGCTGCATATGTCAAAATTTGGAATGAAACCTTAGTGTGTGAAATTTTACGAAATCTACTGTAACTACGGAAAGACTTCCATAGACCTTTGTCAAGCAGAGTATAGAGTTGCTTTCGTTTTTGTTTTTTGTCATAAGCTTGGTAGTACATGTAAGTTGGCTCTGTAGAAATCATAAGATCACATGATGTTCTTATAAATATTGTAGGTGTATTGCCGTGTTCGGCCACTTGACAACCCCAGTGATGCTGCTTGTATTAAAGTGATCGGAAATGATACAGTGCATTTGGCTTCATCCGAGGTGAGTACTAACATTTTTTGTATTTTTTTTTTATTTATTTTTTTTTTTTTGTTCGTCTATCATTACTGACAATGACCAAATATCACATCAGTGTTCAAGAAGAAGACAATTTACGAATTTGTGTAAGTATTATAGTCCTTGAAAACTAAAGCGTTGGTCCTTGAAAAGTTCTTGAATTTGACTTGGCCTTGCCTGTATGAACCCTGGTACATCTTGATTAAGAGCGAGTAACTATTTGAAACCACTTGTCCTACAAGACAAGTGAGCACCAGAGAAAATTTCAAGCCCAGTTGTGGGCACTGGTTAGAAACGCCTCATCAAGGAACTTCTGAGTATGCATGTAATATATGTTTGTCATGGGAAAATAAGAAAGGTATTACATGGACACCTCCTTATCTGGAACTGTAATGATATAAAAGGAACTAACTTTATTTTGTTTATTCCATTCAACACTTTGCCCTACAGCTTTCTAAAAAGACTTAGTAGACAAAGTTAACCCATTATAGTCTGGAGACCCCAAAAAGGGTAATTGGCAAATAGTGCACATACGTGCGGCAGAACATGCGTCTGATCAGGGTCTCCACTGTTTACAAATAGTTCAACCATTTTTCTCTATCTAAATCACATAGCCTTCAAATAAAAAGTGTGGGAGAGTTCATTTAGCAAAGGGATTATAACTCGAGATACATGACTTGAATATTCCTGGCTGACACATGGAGTTAGTCAGGGTTCCCGTTACCGATCGCCATTGTTGCCATTTGCGCAGAAAAATAAAATTTGGCACAAAAAAATCATAAATTGGCGAAAACAAGTGGAGAAAAAAATATCACCTGAATTACCCACTACTGAGTCATATAATTGTCGCGCGTGTCTATCGCACCTTGATTGTATAATTCGCCAATTAGCAACTCAGTTATCGATCAGAAAACGGTAGCTGATCAAATTAACCTGAATTTGATGAAAGCGATATAAGGTCACATGCTGTGATGCGCAGTTTGACAGTAGCACCACCCACTTTCCACGCCTTTCGTCCTAAATATTCATGACGCTCTGCCGAAACTACCAATCAGGAATTAATGTCAGTCGCATCGCCTACATCATGGAAATTTACCCAGAATGTAATCATGTGGAACCCTATGTCAAACACAAAGATGGAAAACAAATTCATTATTGATTACACGAGAAATAATTATTGTCATTAATCAGTTCGGCTTATTAAAGCAGTAAGTACACTTTGACAGTGCCGACTTTAATTAAGCATGTTTCGGTACCTTCTTATGAGCCTTAATTTTATTTGGCGATCAACTAACATCGTCCCGAAAAAAAAAACACACACACACAAAAAAAAACACGAATAATGCCTTGGAGACGGACACATTAGTCTCCGATGGTCCGGATCGCGCATTCGATCCCCACAGATTGTAGCGATTTATTATGAAACACATAAATTTGCTACGGTAATTCGCTCCTTCCACTGCTTCAAGACTGGCAGTTACAAGTTTCTTGCGGAAAGGTGTTCAATGTACTGGTTAACCGCTTATTGTATAAGCATGCCCCCTCTTTTTTATTGGCGCGATTCATAAAAAATGCTGTTCCCCATTCCATTTCCCATAGACCAGACTCGTAAAGCAATTGCAGTAAACTCCCTTTTAAGTCACTTGCAGTTAGCTCCCTTAAAACAGTAAAACCTGCTGTGTTAGAAACTTACCCCGCATTTATCAGGGTACAAATGAATATTGTTACGTTATTCTCTTACAGTATAATACATTAATGACATTATATTTATTGGCTTATACAGCACTTTTCAGAACTTTGGTTTCCATGTAAAGTGTTCCATTTTTGTGTCCAACATTCGATATGCAAAACAAAGACTTATTATTAATTCATGACATTGTAATTAATTAATTACAGCAAAAGTTTTAAAAATCAGTGCAAGAATTACTTTCAAGTCCCCTACACATTTAACATTATACTGACTCCTGAATCTATTACTGCAATTAAAGGAATCAGTAAATGAACACCTTTTTTCTGACACGATAATTCTTTGGCGAAAAATGGCCAAAATTTGGCTCAAAATCTGGCTCAAAGTTAAAGAAAATGGCACAAAAAAAATCAAATTGGCGAAAATGGTGGCGAAAGAAAAAGAAATCCTAGTGCGAACCCTGGTTAGTTTATACATTTCTATAAGGTTACTGCAATGTAATGACGTTGTATCATTGTTAAATTGAAGTATATGCGTCAACGCTGCACTGATGTAAATGTGATGTAGGAACGTCAAGTGTCTGCTGGTTTAATGGTAAAAAGGTACATTGTATAAATATTCAGGGCAAATACAGTAATATATGCTACTTTTTTCTTATTTCAGGCTTCACAGGCATTTGCTAGAACTGGTCAACTGAAAGAGGTGAGTGTCCCTACCTGGACAGTGAGACCCATATCAGCCTGCACATCCAAGCAGTACAGTCAGTAATGTTGCCACGGATGATCGATTATATTAGCCTTAAATAAAAAAGTGTGTTTCAGGTTACCCAACCGTGCCCAATTTTTAACCACTGACCCTAAAGTTTTTCAAGGTTTTTGAGGGGATTTCCTTTTTCGACCATATTGTTTTGCTACATGTATTAACCTCATATAAAATCTTGTAACAGAATAAATATATTTTCCAACCTACCGTCCCTATTTTAAAATTCCATGTTTGTTTGTGTTGAGGTTTTACGGCCCAGCCAACCCAGTAGGGTCATGTCGAGGGCGGTCAGTTTACCTAACCACATGTTTACTGGGTAGGCTTAGTCCTCTAAGCCGTTAACCAGTATTGTGCACATTCTCTCGCCAGAAACTGACAACTGCCCTTCTTGAATCAGCAGAAGTCAGAGAATGTCTGTAGAATATATTTCATGATCAGTCTCCACGAAAGAATGTTGCCGACCTGGGCGGGGGTTGAACCTGCGACCTCCTGGTCTCCAGTCGGACGGCGTATCCAACTGAGCCACCGAAGCTGGCTAAAATTCCATGTAACCTGAAATGCACATATTTTTTTATTTGGCTTAGTCATTTTCGCCTCTTGTGACTGATGATCTGAAAGATTTTTTGTATTTGACTAATCAGAAAATTCTGTTTTTCTCTCTTTTTATACCCCTCCAAACAATAGTGGCAGGGTATTATGGTATCACGTCGGCTGTTCGTCTGCTGTCTGTCCCATCTGTCGTATGCCTGTGCGTCTCTATTTTCGTTTCCGGGTGATAACTTGAGTAAGTATCAGTGGATTTCCAATGTGCATTGGTATTATGAAGATCTGGTTTGAGATTGTTAATTGGCAAGTTTTGTTAATTTTTAGAGTCTTCTGCCCACAACAGATCCCTGTTTGCATTTACGGATGATACTTATAGTAATTATTGATGGATTTTCACCAAACTTGGTGTGTGCATTGATATTATGGAGATCTACTTTGGGAATGCTGATGGGCAAATTTTGTCTATTTTTGACTTCTAGTCATCTGCCTGGGACACTTTGGCTTTTTATACCCCGCCACACAATAGTGGCGGGGTATTATGGTTTCACATTGGTCGTCCGTGAGTCTGTCCATTCATCCGTCCGTTTTTCGTTTCCGGATGATAACTTGGGTAAACGTCAATGGATTTTCACCAAACTTGGTATGTGCATTCATATTGTTGAGATCTGGTTTGGGATTGCTAGTGGGCAAATTTCGTCAATATTTGACAGTTATCTGCCCGAGACACGCCCATATTTTCGTTTCCGGACTATAACTTGAGTAAATAACAAGGGATTTTCACCAGACTTGCTATATGCATTGACATTAAAGACATCTGTTTGCGATTGCTAATGGGCAAATTTCGTTAAATTTTTACGGAGTTATCTGCTCGAGACACGCCCATATTTTCGTTTCCGGAATATAACTTGAGTAAATAACAGGATTTTCATCAAACTTGCTATATGCATTGACATTAAGCAGATCTGGTTTGGGATTGCTAATGGGCAAATTTCATAAAACGTTTATGGAGTTATCTGCCCGAGACACGTCCATATTTTCATTTCTGGATGATAACTTGAGTAAATAACAAGGCCTTTTAACCAAACTTGCTATATGCGTTGAGATTATCAAGATCTGCTTTAGGATTGTTATCTGTCCGTTGATATTATCAAGATCTGGTTTAGGATTGTTATCTGTCCCTCAGTCATTTTCTTTCCAGACATTTTCACAACGATAACTTTAATACATAAACAAATAATTGCTATGGCGGGGTATTATGCTTGCGGTGCTTTTATTTCATTTCTGGATGATAACTTTAGTAAATATCAAGGTATTTTCACCAAACTTGTAATGTGCATTGTAGACGTCTGCTTTGGGGTGTAATGGTAAAATTTTGGCCATTTTTGACAGTTATCTGCCCATAATACATCCCTATTTTACTTTCATGACAATAACTTTAGTAAATCTCTATGGATTTCAACCAAATTTGATATGTGCATTGATACTGTAGAGATGGCTTATTGACGAATTTTGTCAATTTGTGGCTCAGTTTGTAGAGTGTCGGCTTTGTGACCAGGAGGTTGCAGGTTTGATCCGCGGCTGAGTCATACCAAATGGTACTAGCTGCTCTTTCGCTTGGCGTACAGTATTATAAAATCAGAGCTAGGAATCAGAACTGGTAAGCTCCATGCCAGTATAATGTGACTTAATGGTATATCATGTCAAGTGTCTGGGGCGTGATATCTCAGTAAGGCAGCACTCTAAAAGTGAGCATTGAGCTTACTGCCACATCCAGACACAAGATAGCAAGATAGTTGAAAGTGACATAAAGCCTGAATAAAACAAACAAACTGCTCATTTTGTACATGTTCACAGGGAGTTTTTTGTTTCTTTTTGTCTGAGACCCCCACAGAAAGAAAGGAAGATACTTTATTCAGTACAAAGGGTCATATACCCAACGTGTACACAATTAACAGGGTCAGCAGTATATGTTTGAAACCGCCGGCCTCGGTGGATCAATTGGATGCCCCGTCCGACTGGAGACAAGGAGGTTGCGGGTTCAACCCTCGCCAAGGTCGGCAACATTCTTTCGTAGAGATTGATCGTGAAATATTTTCTACGGTCATTCTCTCCCTTCCGCTGATTCAAGAAGGGCAGTTGTCAGTTTCTGGCGAAAGAATGTGCACAATACTGGTTAACCGCTTAGAGGACTAAGCCTGCCCAGTAAACGTGTGGTTAGGTAAACTGACCGTGCTCGACATGACCCCATTGGGTTGACTGGGCCGTAAAACGTCAACACAAACAATGTTTGAAACCAGACCCACATATTACACGATGATATATATCAAAAAGCTAATTTTACATCAGTTACCACTCTATGAGATTATTGAGATACTAGGCCTACATATTACTGTATATAATAAATGTTCAATTTAGATGATTGTAGTTGGAAATCTATTGTACGGTGTCAGAGAAGATAAAAAAAATCACTATTGAGATTTGACCCCTGGGGCCAGGATTAGGGGTCTTAGGTCAGTGACACAAAAAGTGGGTGGATTTGTGATGGAACACCTTTTACTGCATATAATCTCTAGCAGAGGCTTATAGTTCTACTAACAGGGCTATCAGCTCCCCGGTATACCTTTGCAACATGTGTGTGGGTTCCTATTATCAAATTGGCAGCTGACTGAGAGTTTATCAGAATTAGAATCTAGTCCTCCTAGAAAAACTGGTCACCTCTGCAGGACTTCATTAAATGTTTACAGAAATAATAATCACACTTGCCAGTTGCACACTCAAAGAAAAAAAAAAATCAACATACAACATTTTGAAATATTTTTCTGATTTGTTCCAGAAAACAGGGTTTGATGTTTCATGCAAACTGTTCCCTAATGAGACAGTTTGCAAGAAATATCAAACGCTGTTTTCTGAGAAAAGTATCATCAAATTGTTGTCTGTTGAATTTGCCCTTACCTAGCTAGCATTCTACGTAAATCTACATCGGTCCGTCATCGGCCCGTCAGCTGCCCTGACGGGCCGATGACGGCCCGATATAGATTTACATAGAATGCTGACTGGGTAGTGTAGTAAAGGTCAGACTTGAAAGCATTTCTCAATCTGATATTAATTTTGTAGCAAGGCTATACAAACCAAGTAATGCCAATTGCTGCTGAAGCCGGCTAGCCAAAGCTAACGATGTCGTTAGTTAACGATTCGTTAAAATTTACATCCAGTGATACACAAATATGCTGAAATTTTTTGCCGAAATTCAAAAAATGTGAGTAGCTTTTGCAGTCTAAAAGCTACTCACATTTTTTCAGCAAAAAATATCATAATATTGCATATTGAATCCGCTAAAACAGTTAACAAAATGACCCTTAACGAGCTCGTTAAGCTAACGATGCTTTGAACAACTGGGCCCTGGTATTAATTTTGTAGCAAGAGCTATACAGACCAATTAATGCCAATTGCTGCTGAAGCCAGCTAGCCAAAGATATGGCACTTTCCTCCTGTAAGTTGTTTAGAAGTGCACAGCCCCATTAGTAGAATGATAAGCCTCTGTCTCTAGTTATTAATTATTATTTTCTGTCCAAAAATTGTAATGGATGTCTTGTATATCTGCTTTCTGGTGTCCATGTACAGTCGAACCTCAGTAGCTCGAACACTGATGGCTCATTTACCATGGCAAATTAGAACTAGTTTTTGAGTCCTTACTAAATTCTTCTGATAGCCCAAGAAAACAAATATTTAGGGAATTTTTCTTATTTTGTCATGAAATTGTGTGTTGTGTGTACTCATTAGAATTGGCTTATCAAGGCAATTCTAATGAGTACACTCAACATACAATTATTGTGTGGAAATCAAAAAGACTGATAAAACCACAGAACAATTCTTAGATCTAACAATGTATTTTATTTCTGACATACCATAATAATTTAGAATACATGTATTGGAATAGCTTGAAATACATTTATTGTTGATTTGACTTTAGGCTTATACATTTGTACATGTAACTGAAAATTATGTAATAATATCACTTGATTGGCAAATAGTGTGATCAGACTGCTGTCTTTTCTACTTTTCTTCATTGTTTGTCCCAATACATGGGGTCTAACCCATTTTATGTCAAGTGGAACCTTCTCTCACAACTCTTTGAACCGGGATATTTCCAAAGGCAGAGTGTCTAGTTAGTTTTTTATTATTGCTATTTTGTTTTGTTTGTGTTGAGTTTACAACCCAGTCAACCCAATGGGGTCATGTCGAGCGCGGTCAGTTTATCTAACTACGCCTTTACTAGGCAGGCTTAGTCCTAAGCGTTTTACCAGTATCTTGCACATTCTTTCGCCAGAAACTGACAACTGCCCATCTTGAATCAGCGGAAGGGAGAGAATTGCTATGTTTATACAAATTTCTGTATTCTGTGGCATCCTATCTGGGTCTGCACTTTTAGGGGTTTCCATACTGAAATGGGTTATTATGGTCACTTTTTGAGCCATAGCAATTCTTTATTTTAGATGTTGTGTTGAGGTTTTACGGCCCAGATAACCCAATGGGGTCATGTCGAGCGCGGTCAGTTTACCTAACCACACGTTTACTGGGCAGACTTAGTCCTCTAAATGGTTAACCAGTATTGTGCACATTCTTTCGCCAGAAACTGACAACTGCCCTTCTTGAATCAGCGGAAGGGAGAGAATGACCGTAGAAAATATTTCATGATCAATCTCCAGGAAAGAATGTTGCCGACCTGGGCGGGGGTTGAACCCGTGACCTCCTGGTCTCCATTCGGACGGCGCATCCAACTGAGCCACCGAGGCCATTATTTTAGATGAGCAGTTTGTTAATAAAATGTTTGTTTCCTATGACAGGTGCAGTATAAATTTCAACATGTGTTTGATGAAGATGCCTCACAGAAAGCAGTCTTTGACTACGCCGCTCTTCCTCTCATCGAAGACCTGCTTAAAGGAAAGAATGGTAAGGCAAAAAAAAAAAATGTGTTTAGGCTAATATTAGAAAAAAAAAATAGGTAGGATAGGTAGAGATTTTTTTTTTACATTGTTTATGAAAAATAATACAATAATTACCAAATATAGATTTCACACATAATTCACATAAGATTTTACCAATTCTGTTTGACTATCCTTAGATATTTCTGAAAGAACCGATAAATTTGCAAACAGTGTATCCCCTGATCAAACTGCTCCTATAGGAGCAGCAAACTGCTCCTATAGGAGCAGTTTGATCTGGGTCTCACTGTTTGCTTAGACCTACTTGTCTGAATGTTTAGCTGAAATATTTTATCCCAGTACCACCTACTTTTTTATTCCCCACCCCCCCTCTTCCCTCTATATATGGGTCTGCATATAATATCACTGCTGTCCATCCTGTCTGTCCCATGGAGTGTATTGGATTCAAGTTTAATACACAGGTATATAATCATAAAATGTAGTTCAGGGTCGATTTGGGGTAAAATCCACCAAGTATTGTGGGATTTATGGCACTTTTTATGCTCCGTGTTAATGTTGAATTCAGTTCAGGTGGCAAATGAGGGTGATTTAGGTTATGACCTTTTTAAAATGATCCATTGTAAGACAAAACCCACAATAGACCTGTGTGACCAGAAAATAGTCAGGTCTGCTTGTACATCCACCCAGTATGACAGTCGTTCTCGTTTATCCCCATAGCTACAGATAAGAGGGGCTATCCACATAATATTTTTATTATTTATCGACGAAAACATATGTTGTGGGTACTCATTAGAAGCGCCTCGCCGAGGCGCTTCTAATGAGTACCCACAACATATGTTTTTGTTGAGAAATAAGAAAGATATCAGCATTTTTCGGATGAAAAAAGTGCCTTATCTGTTGCTTTATATCCGTTTTTGCCAGGTGGCTGTAGAAAGCACATGTAATCAGGGAAGACTGCAACAATACTGCGCTGATATGCAGGCTGGTCTGAATCTTCGCTTTTTGCACACATCTTATTATAGGTTTTGTCATGTGCTGGTTCAAATAAGAGTATGTTGAGTGTACACATTAGAACCACCTTGAAGAGGCAGTTCTAATGAGAACACATATTGTTTTTCAGATAAGAAAATTTTCTTTATTAAAGATATCCCTAAAAATTTGTTTTCTTGAGCTATAGGAAGAATTCCCTAGGGACTCAAAAAACAACTTACAAGTTTAAATATACTATGGTGAACCAGCCGTCTCTGTACGAATCATTGAAGTTTTATTGTTTATTTGTTTGTCAGGCTTATTATTCACATACGGAATTACATCATCTGGAAAGACGTACACAATGACTGGTACTCCACAGGACCAGGGAATATTACCACGATGTCTTGACGTCTTGTTCAACAGCATTAGTGGGATGCAGTCGAAAAAATATGTGAGTAGGATTGTTCTGACAGTGCTCTACTGTCCTTTCCACATCACTCGGAATAACATTTTTTTCCCAGGCATTTTATTTTAAATGAAACTATTTTGTTCTGATTGACCATGTATTATCCAAAACCATTTGTCTTGTCTGCTTGTGTTTTTCATACCCGCCACACAATAGTGGCAGGGTATTATGGTTTCAAGTTGGATGTCCGAGTGTCCGTCCTTTAGTCGTGCGCCAGTCCATCTATATTTGGTTTCCCGATGATAACTTGAGTAAACATCAATGGATTTTCACCAAACTTGGTGCAATGATATTGTGGCGTTCTGGTTTGGGTTTGCTAATGGGAAAATTTTGTCATACTTAATGGAGTTATCTGCCAGAGACACGCTTATATTTTCGTTACCAGATGATAAGTTAACTTGAGTAAATATCAAGGGATTTTAACCAAACTTGGTACATGTATTGATATTAAGGGTGTTTGGTTTGGGATTACTAATAGACAAATTTCGTCAGTGTTTGACAGAGTTATCTGCCCACGACACGATAACGGCGGGGTATTACAGTTAAACATTTTATTCTCAATTATTATTATGTACCTTAAAATTAAATTTACGGCCAATAATTAGTCTGACCAATGCAGCTTGTTTAGTAAAGTGTTGTTTTTTTTTTTAATTTTTGTCTAAGAAAATATTGTTAACTTTTCTTTTCTGAATTTGAATTATTGATGTTTCACAACAATATTGTGAAAAAATCAGAAAACTTGAACAAGCTTGAGTAGTTTTAACCCATCAGCTTCAGTTTCAATGCTGATATTAAAAACAATAAATGCTGAAATACCCTTTACTCCCCCTCTTATCTAAAGCTGTGTTTTGAGCACTGTCCCACATGATCAGTGCCGGCCTCGGTGGCTCAGTTGGATGCTCCGTCCGACTGGAGACCAGGAGGTCGCGGGTTCAGCCCCCACCCAGGTCGGCAACATTCTTTCCTGGAGATTGATCCTGAAATATTTTCTACTGTCATTCTGTCCCTTCCACTGATTCAAGAAGGGCAGTTGTCAGTTTCTAGCGAAAGAATGTGCACAATACTGGTTAACCATTTAGAAGACTAAGTCTGCCCAGTAAACGTGTGGTTAGGTAAACTGACTGCGCTCGACATGACCCCATTGGGTTGACTGGGCCATAAAACCTCAACACAAACAAACAAACATGATCAGTGGAGTCATGTGGCTTCAGATGGGAACAGTATCTGCATAGCTTCAGAAACTGAAAAGAGTGTACAGTCGAACTTCGATGGCTGGGACCATAGAAAATTGTTCAAGACATGGATGGTTCGAGCCACTGAGGGTTAATTATGGTGCCAAGTCAGGAAGCAAATGGTGATAATTTAGGGACTTTTTTTTTTTTTTTTTTTTTTGATTTTCTACACAATAATTGTTTGTTGAGTGTACTCATTAAAATTGCCTCGATGAGGCAATTCTAATGAGTACACACAACATACAATTTTACGATAAAATAAGAAAATTTCCCTAAATATTTTTTGTCTTGAGCTATCGGAAAAGTTCCGTAGGGACTCAAAAACGAGTTTGAATAGACCATGGTAAACGAGCCATCGGTGTTCGAGCTATCGAGGTTCGACTGTATATATATATTTTTTATTATATATATTTTGGGTACTCATTAGAAGCACCTCATGAACGAGATTTGTTTTCATGGAGAAATAATTTTTTTTTTTTTTTATCTGGATATGTCTCATCTGCAACAATGGTACCCAGGGCCCAGTTGTTCAAAGCTAACGATGTCGTTAGTTAACGATTCGTTAAAATTTACATCGAGTGATACGCAAATATGCTGAAATTTTTTGCTGAAAAAATGTGAGTAGCTTTTGCAGTGCAAAAGCTACTCACATTTTTCAGCAAAAAATATCATAATTTTTGCTTATTGAGTCTGCTAAAACAGTTAACGAAATGACCCTTAACGAGCTCGTTAAGCTAACGATGCTTTGAACAACTGGGCCCAGATCTTTTAGTTTTATTTCCCCACATTACAATTAAATTTGTTGTGGTCAGTCATTAGAAGATGAACTTACAATATGAACCTGGTGATTACCATATTTACCCTTAGAATTGGGGCACCTTATCTACTTACAATACTTGTAATAGTCTATTCTACTACCTCTTAATGTGTCCAAAACATTGCTGCATTCTGCGGCATCTGATCTGGGTCTACACTGTTTGCAAAGACATATCTGTCCCAATACTTAGGGTTATTACATTCTGCGGCATCTGATCTGGGTCTACACTGTTTGCAAAGGCATATCTGTCCCAATACTTAGGGTTATTACATTCTGTGGCATCTGATCTGGGTCTACACTGTTTGCAAAGACATATCTGTCCCAATACTTAGGGTTATTACATTCTGCGGCATCTGATCTGGGTCTACACTGTTTGCAAAGGCATATCTGTCCCAATACTTAGTGTTATTACATTCTGTGGCATCTGATCTGGGTCTACACTGTTTGCAAAGGCATTTAGGCTTATTATGGTATGTGGTTTCCTGCATAGCCCCGGGTACGGCTCTTTTTGTTTGCGTGTTGTTGTTGTCTGACATGAAAGGAGCTAATATTCTGTTTAGGAATCTGCCATACGTACATGTATTTTTGATTTCAACAGATGGGGTCATGTTTTAAAAGGACTGAATACAACTTCAAGGGAATAAAGTTGTCTCTGCCTGTAGGCTGGGAAAATGGTCCTGAATGGGGACTTAGGATTGTTTCATTTAACCCTTAACTTCCTGTTATTTAAACGAATAATGCAGACCCTGATGAGATGCTGCATTCCTCAGCATCTGATCTGGTTCTGCACTGTATGCTAAGTCCCAGTCACAGTTTTACAGATAACTCTTTTTACACGGCACTCTGATGTAACAGTGACAAGATTAGCATGGCTATAAATAACCATTACATAGATTTCATTCAAACACACAGTTTAAATTTCATTCGTCAGTGATAATCACATAGACAACAAACTAAAGGAATTTTGGTGTATGTATATATTTTGGCTTTATTGTAAACGGTCAATCCAATAATAAGAGAAGCACCAATTTTGAAACTTGGGAAGCTATTTTCTGTCTGCAAAAGTTGTCAGTCTTTGCAGACTGGTGGCATAATATTGCAGGGACATTCTTTCACCTCTCAAGTGATACTTAAAACAGAATGACAGACCTCAGTGGCTCAGTTGGATGCACATCTGACTGATGACGAGGAAGTTGAGGCTGCAAGGCCTGCCGAGTTGGCAACACTCATTTGTGGAGTTTGATCATGAAATATTTTCTACATTCATTCTCTTTCTTCTGCTGATTCAAGAAAGACAATTGTCAGTTTATGGCAAAAGAATATGCACAATACTGGTTAACCTCTTAGAGGATTAAGCCTGCCCTTAGAGGATTAAGCCTGCCCAGTAAAAGTGTGGTTAGATAAACAGACCCTGCTCAACACAACCCCATTGGGTTGACTGGGCCTTTAATCCTCAACACAAACTAAATAATCCAGAATGGACACCTAAAGCAACAAGCAAAATTATATCAGAAGCCATTCTGGTAATTGTTCCTAAAAAGTCTTGATTGAACTGCAAGGAGTGCTGGACCCAGTTGTGCAAAGCATCTTTAGCTTTATGAGCTCGTTAGTGGTCAAAATGTTAACTGTTATAGTAAGTACAATATCTAATTCACAGGTATTTTTGCTGAATAAATGTGAGTAGCTTTTGCAAAGTTTTGAGCAAAGATATTAATAGCATATATGCCATATTTAATGATTAAAGTTTCAACCATATATTAATGACAATGTTAGTTTTGAACAACTGGGCCCAGACCTTGAAGTAGTTTGATCTGAGTGTACACTCTTTGTTATTATGATATATAAACTGAATATTTAATGTAAAAAAAAATGATTCAGGGTTTTCCCTCAGGGTTTTAAACTGAGGGTCCCAGGGACTCACTTTTCTAGAATTAAGGGGTCCTTTAATAAGATTTAGGGGTTTGTCATTTAAAGCGGTTAAACCTTAAAGTACTAACAACTGCAGCAGATGACATTGAAGAACTTGTTTTTATTTTTCAGAAAGAATGAGAATTGACATTTCATGTGATGGTCTGCTAGGCAGACAATTCACACAAAATGTCAAATCTTATGTTGTCTGCTATAATTTGCTTTTATACAGTGCTTTAAGGGTAAACTAATGCCCAAATATTGATAATTCTTACCCTCTAGATCACAAATAGATTAAAATATGAAGCTGTAGATAAATAAAATTAATTTTGGATTGATTATATATGCATTTCTAGACTCTTGCCTTTTACATTTTTTGAGAGTCCAGAACAAGGTTTTGGGGGTAAAAACTGCCAAAATGCGAGTCAGGGAAAACCCTGTTTATGTATCTAGGTGTTTAAACCGGACAAGATGAATGGCTTTGAGATACAGTCAGAAGCAGATGCCATGTTAGACAGACAAAGGAAAGATATTTTACCAGGACTGGCTCCTCGTACTCCATCCCAGACACCACGCAGGTAAGCCTAACTGTTAAACTTTGTTCTTTCTCATTCCTTCTTTTGTATCACATTGATACCAATCATTGTATTTTACCCCCTACTTTAAAACTTAATGCTGAAATGCCCATTTACAATGCTTAACTCTTAAAGTACCAAGCGTAAGTGTAACATAGAAAATTCTTACTTTTTATACCCAGTCAGACGATAGTGGAGGGGTATTTTTTATACCCAGTCAGACGATAGTGGAGGGGTATTATGGTTTCACATTGGACGTCCGTCAGTCGTCCGTCAGTCGTCCATCCATATTTCTTTTCCGGATGATAACTTGAGTAAACACAATAGATTTTCACCAAACTTGGTAATATTGTAGAGATCTGGGATTGAGATTGCCGGTTGGCAAATTTTGTCAAATTTTGACAGAGTTATCTGCCCGAGACACGCCCAGTTTTCGTTCAGGGATGATAACGAGTAAACCAATGAATTTTCACACAACTTGGTTATGTGCATTGATTTTATGGAGATCTGATTTGAGATTGCTAAAGGATAAATTTCGTCAAATTTTGACAGAGTTATCTGCGTTTTTTTTGGGTTTATTTCAGAAACAATAAAGCTTGGCAGTTCATGTGAATTGTCTGCTAAGCAGACAATTCACATGAAATGCCAAGCTTTGTTTTATCTGAAAAAAAAAAAAAGGGGAAAAAAAAAAAAAAGAAAAAAACTAGAAATGCATTTGTCATTGGTGCTTTAAGGGTTAAACCCTTTCTGATCTAGTGGACTGCTACTGCTCACAAAAGCAGTTGCTTCCTATAAAAAGATGTAGGAAGTTTTTTTAAAAAATCTTCCTCCCTTAATTTGATTTCAATGCTGAAATCCAAAATTTTATTGAACATCAGTTTCAATGCTGATTTTCAAAAAGTTAGTACTGAAATACCCTTTACTCCCTCTTATTTAGAGCTCTGTACGTTTTCAGAATTTGGGGCTCAATGATAGTATAGATGCAAATGAACCTCAAATGACCTTCAAATGACCTTTACTCCCTGCCTTTTATGCGCCGTCCAACTGGAGACCAGGAGGTCGCAGGTTCAACCACAGCCCAGGTCGGCAACATTCTTTCGTGGAGATTGATCATGAAATATTTTCTATGGTCATTCTCTCCCTTCCGCTGATTCAAGAAGGGCTGTTGTCTGTTTCTGGCGAAAGAAATTTAATGTGCATAATACTGGTTAACCACTTAGAGGACTAAGCCTGCCCAGTGAACGTTTGGTTAGGTAAACTGACCGTGCGCGACATGATCCCATTGGGTTGACTGGGCCGTAAAACCTCAACATAAACACAAACCTTTATTCCCTCTTATCTAGAGTTGGGTACGCTTTCAGATGTTGCAGCTCAATTGATGCAAATGACCTTCAAATGACCCTCAAATGACCTTTACTCCCTTCTATCTAGAGCCTGGTATGTGTTCAGATGTTGCAGATCAGTGGTTGCAAATGACCCTCAGATGACCCTCAAGTGACCTCTTTAAACCTGAAAACCTAATCATGTTCTTGAGGGAATTTGCATACTGTATTTGCCATGAGTAAAGTGAAACCTGTGTAAGACAGCCACTTTTGCAACTGACTTTAGAAAGTGATTGATATAGAATAGGTGTCTGTCTTATAAAGTTACATGTCATTTGCTAGCAAAATTACATGACATGTACCTTTATAAGACAACCACCTGGCCATAGCAACCAATAAAGTCAATATCAAGAGTGGTTTTTTTACACAGGTTTCACTGTATTTGGAGAGGACTGAGAAAGCAGTATAAATCTAGATCAGATGCTGAAGAATGATCAGAATCTTCACTGTTTTCCACTCATCTGGCAATTTTCAAACACATCAGAAGGGAGTGAAAATGTACTTGTTTGGGGGTGGTTGGGTGAGGCAAACGTGTCGTGTATCTCATGTCCCTGAGGTGTCCAACTGAAATTGGCTTACAGTTGAGCAACGCCTGTTATCCTTGCAGCAGCAAAGGGAAGAGGAGGAATGTTTTTATTTCTTCTGTTTCTTCACTGTCATTCATTTTCCTCTTTTCCACAATATCTTATTACCTCATGTTAGATTTTCATTTTTAGGCAAGGATCAGATTTTCACTTCGAGATAGGCTGTTATTTGAGATAAGTGAGGTCGAGATAACAAGTCAACTGCCGGCCTCAGTGGCTCATTTGGATGCGCCGTCCGACTGGAGACCAGGAGGTCGCGGGTTCAACCCCCCCCCCCCATGAGGGCCATGATGGACGTATGAACTGTTAAGATGCCCAGATGGGGTACAAAGGGTTTGTTATTTTGGGTAATAAATAAAATTCCACATCTGTTCACAGAATGAATGAGTTTGGTGGTCCTTCTGACAGAATTACGGACAGTGCTAAAATTGAGGATGTGGATGAAGACAACAGCTACGCAGTGTTTGTATCTTATATTGAGATTTACAATAATTATGTCTACGACCTGCTAGAGGAGCTTCCATATGACCCAATCACGGGATACAAGTGAGTGTATTTAAATATTTTTTGTCATGTTACAGTGCCCTAGATAAGCTTTTGGTACGATTAGTATTCTACTTTCTTCTTTAATGCATAATGCTGAACTGCCCAGTTGCAGTGCTTATCTCATTAAGCTTCAAGTAAAACTAGAATGCAAAATTCTTTTTTATGCCCCCTCGTCGGATGATGCCGGGGGCATATAGTTTTTTGGTTTTCCCTACATGGGTACATGCATACGAATGTATGTCCGTCTGTACGAATGTGTGTACGTACGCATGTACGTACGTGATCCTGTTAGACTCAGGTTAAGGCATTTGTACCAGGTAGAATTTTGCAATTTTATAGTCAAGTACCCGGCAGCAGGGGCGTCCGTGTACTGTGGACACATTTCTAGTTTTTTTCGGTGAAAATAAGGCTTGGCATTTCACATGAATTGTCTGCTAGCAGACAATTCACATGAAATGCCAAACCTTTTCTGTTTTTTCCTGACAAGAAAAGACAGGTGCTGTTTGCTGCATTTGTCATTGGCACTTTGAGGGTTGAACCCTTTCTGACTTAATGCACTGATAATGCTGATGGAAGAACTAATGTGTGAAAACTTGCTTCGTAAGGATGTAAAACTCACTTGAAATGTTTACCCACTAAATTTGATTTCAATTCTGAAATCCAGTTTTTCATTGAGTATTTTTACCCCTTCAGCTTCAGTTTCAATATTGATCTTAAAAAAAGTCAATGCTGAAATATCCTTTATTCCCTCTTATCTAGAGCTCTTTGTTACATGTTACAGTGTAGTCTAAGACTGTTTTTGACGTAAACTAATTCTACAGTTTTTTGCTAGATTTTCATTCAACTTCAAAGCACCCTGGTGGCAGAGTGGTTAGCTCTCCCAACTTCAGATCACTTAATTCCAGGTTCAAATCCCACTGGAGGAGAAATTTTGCTCATGACGATGGATCATGGTGCTTCATTGTATAGACAGGGCTTCCGTTAAGCGGACGTACGGCGTATATTACGCCCTGAGATTGCCACCGGACGTCCAAATTGAACTTCAAAGACGTACCGCGGACTTCCGAAATTTCTTTTGTCCGTCCGAAATCGATACCCGAGACATCCAAAAATTGTCAAAAGGCCCGCCCACTTTTAACCAGTTGTATGATGTTTGCCCCGCCTACTTACCGGAAATTCGCTACCTGTGTTGACTGAGCTTTAAGGACGTCCCACTTTCCGCTTGCGGGAGTTTTATTGACAGCCGTGTCAAGCGTCGCGGCACCCTTTTGATGGCTGCGTGATCACTGCGTGTATTTGTCACGCGTACTGAGTTGATTAATTGATGTTTTTATAATTAAATTTTCTACTGCGACCCCGAAAATATTCGTTGAAATTATATGAAGTTATTATTATTTTTTAATATTCACGTCTTAAAAATCTTAAATTATTATTTTGCTAAGAACGTGTGTCGTCTGCAACACTTCCGGGAATTGCCGAGTGAAATTCTATAAATAAATAAATAACAATTATGCACAGAACGCAAATTAAAATCTATTCGAATTTAGAAGCTTACGTTTGTCATGACAACAAAAGCAATTTTTCAGATGAAAAGAAAACATATTTTTCGTCAAAATTTTCGGAAAACCCGTTTCTAAATGCGTAGCCTTGTTCCGGTTGCGCTGTTTGCCAACGCGGAAAAGACGCAAAGTAAGTCTTAATATAGGCGATTTGCGATGTTTTTGCTTGCTTTTCTCCGCGAACGAACGTTTTGCTGTTGGTATTTCATCGAGAGCTGCCTTTAATTTGTTTGTTGCTGCAGGAGTCGGCGCCGTTTTCCCGCAATTTTTGTGAAGTAAGCAACTCGTTCGCTCGTGTTGATCAGCTTCAATCCGAACAAATATTTCATTAAATACATTTCTGCAAAATAATTTCAGCATAGTTTATTTTTAAGAAAACATGTTTTGGGTGTTTTCTCTCATGTATTTTCTTTTCTTTTTTCTTTCTCTGGGCTTTGAAACGAATGCGAAGTTGTACCAATGTTGATGCTTTCTCTAAGGTCTGACATACAAGTGCAGGCTTTCCAAAAAGATGCGATCGAATTTTAATAAACGTTAAGGACATTTTTAAAACACATCTAAGAGAAGCGTGTATCATGATGATTCTGTGTGACACTGAAATAAGAACCTATGTTCTACTAAAGAAAGGGCAGACCGCCGCAGCACGGAAAAAAAGTGGGACTTCCTAGATTTTCCTGTGGGACTTCCAAATTTGAGGGGTAGGAAGTCTGGGACTTCCTGAGTCTGGAAGTTAATGGAAGCCCTGGTATAGAGCCTTTCATTATGTCACAGTATGACTTAAATAGCGTTGAAAGGGGTGTAAAACACCATATCAGCATCACTGTAAAACTGAGGTGACCTGTATGATGTCAGAGTAACAGTGCATGACATAGAATGTTTCTTATTAGGCCTAAAAAAAATGTTATGTTTCCGATTTCGCGACGGACTGTCAAAAAAATATGCGGAATGTAATTTTTCTTTGGCACACGAAGAAAAAACAAATGTGACTGACCCGGGGCAATTCTGGTTTTTCGGATATTGTCAGTCTTCATCGTTCGTTTATTATGCCCCCGCCATTTTCAATGGGGGAGCATATAGTATCACCGCTGTCCGTACGTCCGTCCATCCCGTCCGTCCCGTACGCAACACTTTTGGTTTCCGTGCGATATCTTCTGAAAGGATTGGTGTATTGGATTGAAATTTTATACACAGGTATATAATCACAAAATGTAGGTCAAGTTCGATTTAGGGTAAAATCCGCCAATAATTTTGGGAGTTATGGCCCTTTTCAACTTTGAAAAATTTTCAACTTTGAAAAAGGGTTTCCGTGCGATATCTTTTGAAAGGGTTGGTGTATTTGATTGAAATTTTGTACATAGGTATATAATCATAAAATGTAGGTCAAGTTTAATTTAGAGTAAAATCCATCTATTATTTTGGGAGTTATGGCCCTTTTTCGACTTTGAAAAAAGGTTTCCGGTCCATAACTTTTGAAAAGATTAGTGTATTGGAGTCATATATTATACACAAGCATATAATTATAAAATATAGGTCAAGTTCGATTTAGGGTAAAATCCACCAATTATTTTTGGAATTACGGCCCTTTATCAATGTTGAAAAATAGTTGAAAAATGGTTTCCGTTTGATATCTTTTGAAAAGATTGGTGTATTGGATTCAAATTTTATACACAGGTATACAATCATAAAATTTAGGTCAGGTAAGATTTAGGGTAAAATCCACTTATTATTTTTGGAGTAATGGCCCTTTTTCAACTTTGAAAAATGGTTTCCGTTCCATAACATTTTAAAAGATAGTGAATTGGATTCATATTTTATACACAAGCATATAATTATAAAATATAGGCCAAGTTTGATATAGGGTAAAATCCACCAATTATTTTTGGAGTTATGGCCCTTTATCAATGTTGAAAAATAGTTGAAAAAATGGTTTTCCTTCAATATCTTTTCGTCCGGACCCCCCAGGTTTACCTTTTGGTTAACCTTTTTTCAAAGTTGTATGTTACCTTTATTCTTCAGCCAATTACTTTCATATTTGGTAGGGATAAAGAGGACGACCACTAGGTGTGTCACTTGCAAGAGAGACAACTCTAGCTAACTCCATTTTGGAGTTACTTCCCATAGTTTTTAAATCTTGCGCGGCCCATAACTCTAAAATTTAAGGTATTTTCATGATACTTCATCATTAGGTAGAGGACATTGAGTAGGCGTGTTGTGTACAAGAAAGACAACTCTTGACTGCGTTCTTGAGTTATCTCCCATAGTTATAAAATCTTGTGCAGGCCATAACTCAATAACCCTTTGAGATATTTTCTTGATACTTGATCAAGTTGTAGAGGACATTGAAGGTGTGTCTCATACAAGAACAACAACTCTAGCTGACTCCGTTTAGGGAGTTATCTCCCATAGTTAAATCTTGTGCGGCCCATAACTCTAAAACCCTATAAGTTATTTTCATGATACTTCACCAATAGGTAGAGGACATTGAGTAGGGGTGTTGCATACAAGAATGACAACTCTAACTGACTGCGTTCTGGAGTTAACTCCCATAGTTATGAAATCTTGTGCAGGCCATAACTCAAACTATGAGATATTATCATGATACTTGATCAAGTTGTAGAGGACATTGAGTAGGTATGTCACATAACAAGAACAACAACTCTGACTCAGTTCTGAAGTTATCTCCCATAGTTAAATCTTGTGCAGGCCATAACTCTTGAACCTTTTGAGATATTTTTATGATACTTCATCAAGTTGTAGAGGACATTGAGTAGGCATGTCATGTACACAAAAGACAAGTCTGACTCCATTTTTGAGTTATCTCCCATATTTGTTAAATTTGCTGATGGTCTAGGCATTAACTGCTCTACCAGTTGATTTTTTGTTGATAATTGATAGGGATGCTTAGAACATTAAGAAAGAGAGTTGCATTTAAAAATTGTAACTACGGGTTACTCATTACTCCTTTTATTTTCAGTTATCTCCCCTGGTTGTAAATCTTGTGCAGGCCATAACTCTTTAACCAGTGGAGACATTTTAATGATAGTTAGTAGAGATGCTAAGAACATAAACTAGGTGTGTCACAATATGTAAGGACTACTCTGACCTACGAGTGTTAGAGTTATCTCCCTTACTTATACTGAGGATGCAGATTTATCAGCAGTGCATTCAGGAGGCTTTATTTTTCTCAATATTTTTGGATTATTTGTTGAAAATCACTTACTAGCGAACACAAAATTGAGTTTCTCAGACTAATGGTTGAAGAGTTACTGGACTTGCAGGCGAAGGGCCTTATATTTCTCATTATTTTTGGATTCTTTGTTGAAAATCACTTAATAGCGAACACAAAATCCAGTTTCTACGACTTACAGTTTGAGAGTTATAATCTTTGCAGGCATCAGGCCTTATTTTTCTCATTATTTTCGGATTCTTTGTTGAAAATCACTTACTAGCAAACAAAAAATCCAGTTTCCATGACTTACGGTTTGAGAGTTATAATCATTGCAGGCACCAGGCTTTATTTTTCTCATAATTTTCAGTTTCTTTGTTGAAAAAACACAAACTCCAGTTTCCACAACTTATGGTTTTAGAGGTCTGTGTCTGATTCACAGTTGTGGAGTTATCACCCACTCTCTGATGCCCTAGATTGAAAAAAGACGGCCATTTGGGGTGCGGTAGGGGGATTTGCCATCTCTTTTGATGGCTATTTTTTCAAGTTAACTCCCCTGAATGAATTTCTTGTGCACTTCATAACTTCTAAATGGTTTGAAATATTTTGATAATATTTGGTAGAGGCATAGATAAGGACAAGTAGGCATGCCCTGTATAAGAGAGTCAATGCTGACTTTCTTTGTTAGGAACCTGAAGTCGAAAGCTTGTGCGGCCAAAATTGAATTTTGGACGGATTTTTCATAAATCTGTCCTTTAAAATAGCGATGTCATGGCAGGCGGGCATTTGGTCTTCCGAGGTTTACCTTTTCATTGACCTTTTGAAAAACCTTTCTTGTTTTGAAAAAAGATTGATATGTATTGGATTCATATTTTATACCCAGATATATAATCATAAAATACAGTCGACTCTTGTTATCTCGAACTTCACGGGACCTGATAAAAATGTTCGAGTTATCAGTAGTTCGAGACAACCAAATTGTGACGTCATTGGTATGACGCGACTGTTCGCCTCTCTGTTCGCCAAACGTGCTTGGAAGGCACATGTATATGGCAATTTAAATAATTTGCGCGTACTTCAGTTTGCATTGTTACTGTTTGTTTTAGGAGATGCAATGGTTCTCTTGGAATAATATCATCAATAAATGTTAATAATAAATTTCAAACGTCTCTTGTTGTCTTTTAATACTCCTGCAAATTTGGATTTCCATATGAGTTATAAATAAATTACTGGCTTCCGTGTTGCGTTATCTATACGTTATGAACTGGTTTGGATTAGCTCCCTTCGCATAGACGACGCGATAAAGAGTTGACTGGTTTCCGCTTTTGCATAAAACGCTTACAATGTTAAGCGGCAGCTGTAAGCTAGTTTGGATTATCTCCCCTGGCATAAACGAACCATCTCAAACTGTAGATCCTGCAGAGAAAGCTCGTTATGAACCGTCTCATCTGGACCTACACTATTTGTGCGGGTATCCGTACCAGTCTACAGGGTCGGAAGGGTTAACATCGGTACCCACGTGTAATTCGTCTATTTGAGGCCGTACACGACAACTCCTATTAAAAGACTGTGCGACTGTCACAGACTCGGATCAGCCTGCACGCCCACGAATTTTCCATTATACGCACAAGCCTTACTTCGGCTTACCAAAGAGCACCGGCTGACCAAAGAGTAACAAGCGAAGATTCAGACTTAGCTAGCCTGATCAATACAGGCTGATCTGTGTCGGAACCTGTTGCGCACTGACTTTTCTTGAAGACGCTATATCATTCAGACGGACAGTACTCAATAGTGAAGAGCATATCTAAACAATAAATTAAAGAAACTTCGTTGATTAATCTTCCATAACACTATTCTGAGCCGCTTTTTTTATCTTACAAATCAATGACACGAGACGGTGTTGAGCGCCGCGTGTCAAACCCGACTCGACACGCACGTGATTTCATAATTACGGATTTTAGACACTGTTTGTGTTGTTTGTAATTACCTGGACAAAGGGGAAAATTAAACTATTGATTTATTTATCAATGGCCTTTTATGATTTTCATTAACCGATAGACCGGCGGCGCCGCATCTTACATTTTTTTTCCTTCGTCATCGTCCGAGTTCGAGATACGCGGTAGTAAAACCTGTGAAAAATATATTCAGGGACTGAAAATGATGGACGAGATAGCCGAAGTGTCGACATAAAAGTAGTTCGACATACGCGAAGCTGAAATACAATAAATACATAGGGAAAATAATCAGGACTTAGAAATCAGTTCGACATAAGTGATAGGATCGAGATAAGAGGGGTCGAGATAACGAGAGTCAACTGTATGGTCAAGTTCGATTTAGGGTAAAATCTGCCAATTATTATGAGAGTTATGGCCCTTTTTAGCTCACCTGAGCACGAAGTGCGCATGGTGAGCTATTGTGGTCAGTCAGTGTCCGTCGTGCATCGTGCGGCGTCAACAATTGCTATAAAAGCCTACTCCTCCTACACCCCTAGGCCAATTGACTTGATACTTGGTAGGAAGCATCAGGGTGACTTGTAGATCAAAAATAGCCAAAATTGGAAAATCCAAGATGGCCGCTATGGCCATCTTGAAAATCTATTTTTCGCTTCTTCTCTTGAACCGAAAGGCCAATTGACTCCAAACTTTCTAGGAAGCGTTAAGGATCAGGGTGACTTGTAGATTAAAAGCAGCTAAAATCGTGCCGATCGTAAATCCAAGATGGCGGCCATGGCAGCCATCTTGAAAATCTATTTTTCGCTTCTTCTCCTGAACCGAAAGGCCAATTGACTCCAAACTTGCTAGGAAGCATCAGGGTGACTTGTAGATCAAAAATAGCTAAAATTGTGCTGATCGGAAATCCAAGATGACTGCCATGGCCGCCATCTTGAAAATCTATTTTTCACTTCTCCTGAGCCGAAACTCCGAAAGGCCAATTGACTCCAAACTTGGTAGGAAGCATTGGGGTGACTTATAGATCAAAAATAGCTAAAATCATGCTGATGGTAAAACCAGGTTGGGCACCATGGCAGCCATCTTGAAAATCGATTTTTTGCTTCTTCTCCTGAACCGAAAGGCCAGTTGACTCGAAACTTGGTAGGAAGCATTTGGGTGACTTGAGATAAAAAATAGCTAAAATCATGCCGATCGTAAATCCAATGGCGGCTATCTTGAAAATCTATTTTTCGCTGCTTCTCCTAAACCCAAAGGGGGTGGTCGGTTGGTGCGAAGGTGCTGTGTATCTTACATCACTGGGGCGTCCAACTGATATTGGCTTACAGTTGGGCAAGGCCTGCTATCCTTGTAGTGGGTAAGGGTAGAGGGGGAATGTTTTTATTTCTTCTGTTTCTTCACTTTCATTCCTGTTCCTCTTTCTTCCCTGTCCCTCTCTTTCATCTCCTCTACTCTCTCTTCTATCTCTTTTCTCCCTTTCTCTGGGAGACAACACAAAATGACCCTCAAGGGTTGACATGTCGTTAAACCCCAACACAATCAATCAAAATCCTAAACCCAAAAGTCACTTGACTCTGCTTCTCCTAAACCCAAAAGTCACTTGACTCGAAACTTAGTAGGAAGCATCAGGGTGACTTGTAGATCAAATATAGCTAAAATAGTTCTGATCCGAAATCCCAGATGGCCGCCATCTTGAAAATCTATATTTAGCTTCTTCTCCTGCACCAAAAGGCCAATTGACTCCAAACTTCGTAGGAGACATTAGGGTGACTTGTAGATCAAAAATAGCTAAAATCTCGCCAATCGGATATCCAAGACGGCCGCCATGGCAGCCATCTTGAAAATCTATTTTTCGCTTCTTCTCCTGAACCGAAAGGCCAATTGACTCGAAACTTGATAGGAAGCATTGGGGTGACTCGTAGACCAAAAATAGCTAAAATTTCGCTGATCGTAAATCCACGCTGGCTGCCATTTAGAGTTTGTTCAAATGATCACGCTCAATTGACTGGCATGCCATGTATATTCTTCTTCAAAATTAAGAACTGCTTAAATGATGATCTTTTCATTAGTTGCGATGACAGGATTGGAAAAATGTTGCATAACATCTGCATATCTGCAGTGGCTATGTCACTCAGGTGAGCGAACCGTGGCCCGTGGGCCTCTTGTTTCAACTTCATTTTTTGCAAAATACCCTGTGTGTGGGTGAGGATGGCCCTAGGCGGGGGCATCTGTGTCATACTGACACATTTCTAGTTTATTTCCAGTATGGCTGCGCCAGACCGAGCCCATTAGTGTTTATTTCGAAGCGTGCAGCCACATCTTGGCCTAAAATAAAGTAAAAGCTGTTTAACACAGTGCCCCTTTATCATTGGTATTCAAAAACAGTCAAATGTTCAGTAAGAGAAGCAAAATATTTTAAGATTCAATCAAAGAAACTGTTACGAATCGCTGACTGTAATCTGACTCCGAATAAAAAAGGGAGAGAGAAAAAAAAAAAAAAGTTGCCAACCTAGCAACCCTATTGCAAATTGCTGATGAAATTGGAAATAGAACATTTATTTGTTTAGGCCTTATGATTACAGGTTATTTGCTCCTGGAATTTTCTGTTGTGATGCGAACTACTATAGTTCTTGTTAGATTTTCATGGAACTTTACAGGAAAGGGTCGGTAAGAGTGTGTGGCCTAAAAGTTTTTCTTCATTGATGTGAGATCCGCCATGCGTGCAGCAAGCCAGCTACCTGGAAGGGGGCCCTCTGATGTGGATGTTGCCCCTGTACCTGCATGTTGATCAAAAATCCAATGATGATGATGATGATGGTGATGTTGCAGTGTTAGCTGTCCTTGGTGTATAAGTCTGTCTGTCCACATTCGTGACGCAGACTGTTTTTTTTTATTTTTTTTTTTGTTTTTTTTTTATTTTCATGAAATTACATGTATTGCAATGGTATGATAACTTATTTAATTGTGAATGTTTGTATACAACCAGGCCGCCTCAGTCAAAGATACTACGTAATGATGGGGATAACATGTATGTTATGACGTGTCAAGAAGTCGAGATCCTGAGTCCGGAAGAAGCATTTGAAGTTCTCTATAAAGGTAAAAAATGACTTTATGCTGATTCAAAACACTTGCTAGATTTTCTGGCCAAGGAAAGACAACTTTTGTGACTTCCTGTTTGCTTTCAAGCAAATCAAGCCGTTTTTATCAGAAGGGAGGAAAACTAATTTCCCCGCTAGTGGCGACTTTTGTCGTCTGCTGATAACCTTTGCAAACAGTTTGGATCCAAATCAGGCCCGACAAAATGTCGGGCCTGATCTTGATCCAAACTGTTTGCCATTCTGATGGTATTCCTACAAGATTTTTTCTGAAAAAGTTAATTTAAAAAAAAAAAAATCCACAGATGACAAAAAAAGCATGCAAAATTACCCAGCATGCAAAGAGTTAAATAGAGTAACCTCCAGATGAGATGGAAAAGCAGAGGTATTGCTCAGGGTTGCCACGGTCAGGGAAACAAGTCTGAAAAAGGAACATTTCCGGGTCAGGGAAAACTGGAAAAAAACAAAACAAAAAAAAAAAACGACAAAAGTCAGGGAATTTAGAAAATTTTTGAAAACAGATGGCTATGGCAGTCTCTTTAATTTTCAGGAACATTAATTTACAGAATCGGCCTCATTCTCTGATTAAATGATTGTTCAATTCTCTGAAAGTAAGCGCTCTGTTGGAAGATTTGATGGCTGAGGACAGCTGTAAGGGGAGTTGGGAGGCTGTCGAAAATGTCTGGAAAATGGTGAAAAGTCAGGAAAAAGTCAGGGAATATTGAAATAGAAAATGAGTGGCAACCCTGGTTGCTGCCTTGAAGATTAATAGATGACATCAAGGAATGATAGTAGAGCTGCACCCATTTTTTTCTGACTAGACTCTCCCATACTATATATTGGAAGAGTCCATTTTCAATTTTAGGTATGTCAGTCTATTTAATGTATATATTTCTAGAGAAAAAGGCCAAACTATTTGCAGACAGTGGAGACCCCGATCAGATACCACGTCCAGCGGCGTCTGATCTGATTCTGCATTGTTTGCCAATTACCTTTTAGCGGTATCCAGAATGTAATTAGTTGAACTTTATATCATTGCGTGACTGATAAATAGCATTGTCATCTGCTTTTTCTTCTTGTTCCATTTATTCCTTTTTCCCCCTCATCCTCTTTATCTCTTTTTCCTTCATCCTCTGTATCTTTTTTTCCTCTCATCCGCTTTATTTCTTTCCCCTCATCCTCTTTATCTCTTTTTTCCCTCATCCTCATCTGTTTTTCCTCTCACCCTTTATCTCTTTTTCCCCTCATCCTCTGTGTCTCACCCCTCCCCCCCCCCCCCCCCCCCCATCCTCTTTATGTCTTTTTCCCCTCATCCTCTTTATCTCTTTTTCCCCTCATCCTCTTTATCTCTTTTTTCCCCTCATCTTCTTTATCTCTTTTTCCCCTCATCCTCTGTATCTCCCCCCCCCCCCCCCCCCACCGCCTCCTTCATCCTCCTTATCTCTCATTATCCCCTCATCCTCTTTATCTCTTTTCCTCCTTTTCCCTCATCCACTTTATCTTTTTTTTTTTTTTTTTCATCCTCTTTTTTATCTCTTTTTTCCCCCTGATCCTTTTTATTTTTTTTCCCCCTTGTCCTCTTTATCTCTTCCCCTCATCCTCTTTATCTCTTTTTCCCTTTGTTCTCTTTATCACTTTTTCCCCTCATCCTCTTTATCTCTTTTTCCCCGCATCCTCTATATCTCTTACAATCTTTGTTCATCCTCTTTTTATCTCTTTTTATCCTTGTCCTCTTTATCTCTTTTTCCTCTCACCTACTAGCTTTTCTGTCCCATTTCTTCCTTTTCTGTGAGATGCTCCATTGCACAAATCCTTTCATTATCATCCTTTCTATCATCTCGATATGACTTAAACCATGACATGCTGAACAGATTAAGATGCCCAGCCCACTTCTAATTTTCATCCAGTCAGATAAATTGATCCAGGTTGTTTATACAAATTCACACATTTAATGACAAACAGTGCAGATTCAGATCAGCTGGCTTCTTCAGAAGCCAGCTGATCTGGATCTGCACTGTTTGCAATGGCAGGGCATATCAGGGTTAAGCAGGATTAGGGTTAAAGGATGCTGGAAGGGATGTAAAAACACCAATTTATCATCATCATCATCATTGTGAGGTGACACAAATTGACCCACAAGGGTTGACTTTTCATTAAACTAGAACACAGACACAAATAAAGAACTCACAGTTCAGATGCTGCATAAAGATGGTTTCTTTTTAAGTTGCTAGTTTGTAAATCTTAGATTTTTAGCTCAGCTGAACAAGGCTCAGGATGAGCTATTGTGATTACTTCTGTCCATCCATCATCTATCCACACCTTTAAATGATTTCTCTGAAACCCCTGGGCCAATTTTCTTCCAACTTCATGTGGAACCTTCTGTTACAGTGGGGTTGAAAATTTATACAAATGGTCACAGTCCATTATTCAAAATGGCCGTCATGCCCACATATGGTAAAACACTTAAAAATCTTCCCCAGAACCAAGAAAATTATGGGCTGAATCTTGGTATATAGCATCGAGGACTCAAGGTCTACCAAGTTTATTCAAATGATGACAGTAGATTGACCTTTGACCTTTTTTACAGCAGGTCAAATTTACGTCCCTTTACATTTTATATGGAGAAAATATTGAAAGTCATTTTCTCAAAATGATTTAAAGACTAATGGCTGAAACTTACAATGTATGATTATATTATTATCGCACCTGCTTGTAGCAGGGTGCGATATAGGCGTCCGATTTTCCGTCCGTCCGTCCGTCTGTCAACATTTATGTCGATGTTCGACATTTATGTCAAAGTTAGTATTCTAATCAACTACAAGACTAAACAACCATCAAACCTTGCATGAAACATCTCCCTGACCTCCTGACTTTGCAACATAGGCGTCCACTTTTCCGTATGTCTGTCCATTCGTCCGTCCGTCTGTCAACATTTATGTCGAAGTTCGACATTTATGTCAAAGTTAGTATTTTAATCAACTACAAGACTAAACAACCATCAAACCTTGCATGAAACATCTCTCTGACCTCCTGACTTTGCGACATAGGTGCCCACTTTTCCATTCGTCTGTCTGTTCGTCCATCCGTCTGTCTGTCCGTCTGTTAACAGTTCTGTTATGTCGAAGTTCGACATTTATGTCAAAGTTAGTATTCTAATCAACTACAAAACTAAACAACCATCAAACCTTGTATGAAACATCTCCCTGACCTCCCGACTTTGCGACATAGGTGCCCGCTTTTCCATTCGTCTGTCCGTTTATCCGTCCGTCTGTCTGTTAACAGTTCTGTTATGTCGAAGTTCGACATTTACGTCGAAGTTAGTATTCTAATCAACTACAATTCTACAACAACCATCATACCTTGCATGACACATCTCCCTGACCTCCTGACTTGGCAGATATGTTGACCCAGTGATCTTGACCTATATTTTGCGCTCCATTGACTTTGACACAATTTACGTTGACGTTCCAGATCTTCTCAACTATAAGGCATACAACTACCAAACCTTGCATAGTGCTTCTCCTAGATGTACTGACTTGGCAGGTACCTTGACCCGGTGACCTTGACCTATATTTTGCGCTCCAGTGACTTTGACATTTTGCGTCGACGTTCTATATCTCCTCGACTATAAGGCCTACAACCATCAAACCTTGCAAAGTGCTTCTTCTCAATGTACTGACTTGGCAGATACCTTGACCTGGTGACCTTGACCTATATTTTGGCTGCAGTGACTTTGACATAATTTACGTCAATGTTCCAGATCTCCTCAAGTGTAAGACCTCTAGCCACCAAACCTTGCATAGTGCTTCTCCTAGATTTACTGACTCGGCAGGTATCTTGACCCGGTGACCTTGACCTATATTTAGCGCTCCAGTGCCTTTTACACATTTGACGTCAACGTTCAATATCTCCTCAACTGTAAGGCCTACAACCATCAAACCTTGCATAGTGCTTGTCCTCAATGTACGGACTCCGCAGGTACCTTCACTGGGTGACCTTGACCTATATTTCGCGCTCCATTGACTTTTACACCTTTTACGTCACCCTTCCATATGTCCTCAACTGTAAGGCCTTCAACCACCAAACCTTATATAGACTTGGCAGGTACCTTGACCTGGTGACCTTGACCTATATTGTGCACTCCAGTGACTTTGACACATTTTATGTTGATGTTCGGTATCTCCTCAAATATAAGACCTACAACCACTAAACCTTGCATAGTGCTTCACCTCATTCCACTGGCTTGGCAGGTACCTTGACCCGGTGACCTTGACCTATATTTGACACATTTTACGTTGATGTTTGATAACTCCTCAACTATAAGACCTACAACCACCATACCTTGCATTGTGCTTCTCCTTGATGTACTGAATTAGCAGGTACCTTGACCCATGACCTTGACCTATATTTAATGCTTCAGTGACTTTTACAAATTTTACGTCAATGTTCCATTATCATTGGGCTGTATCATGTATGATACGAAAAGTCAGTGCTGAAGATATAGCCATTAGAGGGAATGGGACTGGCCCGGAATATATGTGCCCCACTAGGCACTTTGTCTACATTTTTTTCAACCCAGTTTTCCAAGTAAGCACTGCTAAGAATGAAATAAACTTATTTAATAACCACGTTCTGATTGTGGCTCCTGTGACTTTTGCCCCAGCAGGTGCAATGACGCCTTCCGCGGAATTCTTGTTAAAACTTTTAGTTACAATCAAAATTTTGTCCCCTGGGGGTTATCTGTCCTTGCCTCTGGGCTATACACATGTATAAAAATTGTGTAATTCTTAAATGTCTTCATCTCAGAAACTGCTTGAGCAATTTTCTCCTGATTTCACATGGGGCCTGTTGAAAGGGTATTGACAATTTGTTCAAACGATTCTGCGCCATTGAACAAGGTGGCCCCTATGCCCATTTACGGTAAAAATACTTGAAAATTTCTTTTCTAGAATCAAGAAAATTTTGAGGCAGAATTTTGGTATAAAGTGTTAGGGACTCAGGGTCTACCAAGTTTGTTCAAATGATGGTCATAGGTTGACCTTTGACTTTTATGGCACGGTCAAATTTGTGCCCCTATGCGTTTGTATGGGGAAAATATTGAAAATTCTGTGTCTCAAAATGTATTTAAAACTAATGGCTGAAACTAAAAATATTTAATTGAAGAAGTAAAACTTTAATTACAGTCAAAAGTTTTTTCCCTGGGGTCTTATCAACCCTTGCTGTTGGGCTATATACATGTAAAAATTGAGTTATCTTTAAATGTCTTCTTCTCTGAAACTGCTTGAGCAATTTTCTACATATTTCACATTGGGCCATCTGTGGAAAGGGTATTGACAATTTGTTTGAATGGTTCTGCCCCATTGAACAAGGTGGTTGCCAATCCCATATATGATAAAAATACTTAAAAATCTTCTCCAGAACCAAGGCAGCTCTGAGGCTGAATCTTGGTATGTAGCATTGTTGACTCAAGGTCTACCAAGTTTGTTCAAATGATGGTCATAGGTTGACCTTTGACCTTTTTATGGCAAGGTCAGTTTTGCTTAAAACACTTAAAAATCTTCTCCAGAGCTAAGAAATCTTTGAGATTGAATCTTGGTTTACAGCATTAGGGACTCAAAATCTACCAAATTCGTTCAAATGATGATACTAGGATAACCTTTGACCTTGTTATGGTGTGGTCAAATTTGTGTCTTAGTTGCTGTGGCAGTACTGAAGAAGTTGCATGGCATTTGCAGATATGCAATAGCTGTTTTTATCAGGTGAGCGAATCATGACGCATGGGCCTCTTGTTTAGTTTTCTAAAACTTTAACAGGTCAGAAGAGAAGAAAAGTGGCTCACACTGCACTGAATGCAGAGTCAAGTCGAAGTCATAGTGTATTTAACATCCGGCTGGTGCAGGCACCGCTTGATTCAGCTGGGCAGGAAGTGTTACAGGTATGACTTGCTATCGGTTTGTATCATAATTTCTTATGTTACTGCTTGTGGTATGGCTTGGGAAACTTGGAAGTCTTGCAAGGTTTTTACAAGGCTGGTTAAGCCAACTCCGTAGCTCAGTCGGATGCACATCTGATTGGTGATCAGCAGGTAGTGGTTTCGATTCCCCCACCCCCCTGGTCTGGCAACATTATTCAGTGGAGATTGGAGTTGGCAGTTGTCAGCTCCTGGCAAAAGAATGTGCACAAGAACTGGTCAGCCGCTTTGAGGACTAAGCCTGCCCAGAAAAAAAGTGTGGTTAGGTAAACTGAGTGCGCTCGACATAACCTTAATTGGGTGATTGGGCCATAAACCTCAAAACAACAACAATAGATTTAGATAAGAAGAGAATATTGATTAGCATTGTCTATAAATTTGTTCTAGTTTTACATTTTCATGGATATATGAGGCCAAAAATAAAAGTTTGTTTGTTTGCAATTTTCTGCCTACCCACCAAAATCCTCCCTATCCGAAATATTTTTTGACCACTTGGTACAGCATTTTTTTTTTTCTTTTTTTTTTTTTTTTTCTAAATGGCAAATTTACTGTGATCACCCGAAATAGTATAATGTATGACAGACAGACCTGAGCAGAAAGTGCAGACCCAGATCAGACTGCTCCAAGGAGCAGTCTGATCTGGGTCTACACTGTTTGCCTTTCCACCTACATATTTTGGGTACACCATTTGTGAGGAAAATAGATTTGTTCTAATTGTACGATGTTGTCATTTTATATAGAATATTGTAACATTAGGGCTATTTTTACATTTTGCAAAAAGGAAAAAGGAGGCCGATCTACTTACCCTAAGAAAATTCATGGGTCGGCAAATGCAAACAAAATATTTTTTATGCCTGGTCTGACTTATCATTTTAGCCGTTTCGATATAAATCCAAGTTAATACAGCATTTTGACAAAAATGATCCTCATGGATTGACATGTCGTTAAACCAGAACTCATCATCATGAGCTTTGTAAATAAGAGAAATATTTATTTGGATCTCTGCTATATTGCCAGTGAAGAAGGCTCATGTGCCCTGTATTATTAGTTCTTTCACTTTCTTGTATTTATTGACAGGATATAGACAAGATATGTGTGAGTCAGCTATCGCTGGTAGATCTTGCTGGCAGTGAACGGACGAACAGAACCAAAAGCCAAGGAGACAGGCTGAAAGAAGCTGGTGAGTGGACATACACAGAAAATTGTAATTTAGTCTGTGTGTTTTACATGAATAGTTTATTCAAAGCATTTTTTAGTTTGTCTGAACAAAACATTCACGGAGACCTGTTGTACTACCCTCGGCATCAGCGGCGATGTTGGCGTTTGTGGCAGCGTTGCTGTGGACGTCCACAAATGTTTAAGTTTTCGTTAAACTATTTAAGACCGGATTATTTCCTAACCTTAACACAGATTTGATTCATCTTTTGTATGATTATACATATTGGTCCAAAATTTTGTGGTTTTACCATCCCCACCACCATAGGTCATGTCAAGGTCACAGACTTAGATTTTTCATGTTAAAATTTTATTCAAAGTTTTGAAGAATATTATTTTTTTATTTGATTGACAAGCGTGAGTTCAGGCGAGCTATCCTGTCTGGCGACAGGTCTTGTTTCTTACTATGTTAAATTTTATTTATATTATCATACCCCACCACTATATAGTATAGTGATGGGGTATTATGGTTTCATGTTGGAAGTCAGTGTGTCTATCTGTCCGTCGTTTTGTCCGTCCATCCGCTTTTCGTTTCCGAATGATAACTTGAGTAAACATCAATGGATTTTCACCAAATTTGGTATGTGCATTGATATTGTGGAGATCTGGTTTGGGATGACTAATGGGCAGATTTCGTCAAATTTTGGTGGAGTTATCTGCCCAAGACACGCCCATATTTTCGTTTCCGACTTGAGTATAAGTCAGTGTCTTTCACCAAACTTGGTGTGTGCATTGATATTATGGAGTTCTGGATTGGCTAATGGGCAAATTTTATCAATTTTTTACAGTTATCTGTCCGAGCCGCCCATATTTTTGTTTCCAGACGATAACTTGAGTAAAAGTCAAGGGATTTTAACCAAACTTGGTACATGCATTGATATGAAGGAGATCTGGTTTTGGATTGCTAATGGGCAAATTTCGTGAATATATGACAGAGTTATCTGCCCGCCACACAATAAAGGCGGGGGATTATAGTTAAACGTTTTTATTTTGCTCATTACAAATTACCTCTATGGGAACGGAGCTGTCCTTGTACTTGACAATTAAAATCAATCTCTCCATTTGTCCAATTTCACTGCCATCATCTCTTCATTTGTCCAATTTCACTGCCATCATTCTTGCTGTATTTATTTTCTTTTTCCATTGACAGTTAACTATTTACACTATAACACATTCATATCCCTTCTTATGTATATTATGATTACAAAAAGTAGTTATAAAGGGAAAAAAATATGTTATGATACATACAGTCGACTCTCGTTATCTCGAAATCCAAGGGACTCTATGAAACACTTCGAGATAGCAGTACTTCGACATATCAGATTTGTGAAACTGATGAAAACAATTAATCGAACAACCACTTTTAACAGAATGAATATGTAATTTGACGTCTATATATCTCTATATTGAAAATATTGACTTTGTGGAAAAGAGGAGAAATTGCTACTAAGGAGCAATTTCACCTTTTTTCCACAATATTTTATTGCCTGTTAGTAGATCTCTGTGTTAAAACAGGGACCAGATTTTCACTTCCAGATAGCGAGAGTCGACTGTATTATATCCTGCATTCTATTTTATATTGTCCGGGTTTATGGTCATTTGTCCAATATCATATTACAAGCATTATTTCAGATTATAGCATGAATTTGATTCTAAGAAATTCTGAGATGATATCTGCTGGGTCAGGCAATATTCTTTCCTGGAGGTTGATCATGAGATATTTTCGTCGATCTGTCCATAATGACCATTCTCAGCATTCCCACTCACATTTTGATTTAGGGGTACATGTACCCCTTGGGTTTAGCATTTGGGGGTACAGATCACTTTTTGAGGGTACACATATTTTGGGGGAATTAAATGCATTGTTAAGCACTGGGAAGACTTTATACTTTAAATGTCATTGTGGTCAGTTTTAGGTACTTTGTCTGACTTAGTATTTTAAATAAAAGGAAAACTGTGCTTCAATCATGATATCAAGACGTCACTTTTACAAAACATATTCTTCAGTCAAAAGAACCTAATACTAACAGCCAAGTTCAAGTACTATTATTATTAAAGCTTCCTAAATATACAATGTTCGAAAACAGGTTCTGTCCAGAATGTTGTTCCTTTCGTTCAGTGTGAGCCGGACATACTGATTTTATAGAAAATCGCTACTGCAAAATGGCATGAATGATTGGAAATTCTATGAAAGAGTGTATGACATTTTCCTGGGAGTTCTGAGCGCTTTTAATATTCATAACAGTGTTTATTGACTGAATAATTAAACTTTTTTCGGGAAATTAGGCAGTCGCGAAAACTTATGACGTGTAGATTTTACGGCAATAAGTACATGTCCTGTTGATAACAGTCATTAAAAACTTGCCTAAAGTAGTCTTGCAGCGGTACAACTATCCTAAATTCATCTAAATGAAACAAAATATTTCTTTTGCATGCAGTAATTACCGATCTAATTGACAACTTTTGTATACACTTGAGCGAACCGAGCCGTATCGAAACTCGGAGAAAAAGAAGTGCCCACTGAACCGCGATACAATATAATGGTCGTCAGTGATTGGATAAAGCAAAAAAGGTCATACACAATAACCAATGAACAATAATCTTATCCCTCTCGGTAAGAATATAAATACATTCCGTGATCCCCGTAACGATCCTCGATCCGTTTCAGTGCACTGGTCGCACGCATTCGTTATTGTCCGCCAGCAACCGCAGTGTTTCGATGCTTTATTAATATTTAAAAGGATATGCTAATGAGCGGAAACTGACTCAGTAGGACGTACGCATGTTACAATTTATACGTGCACCAATTTTTTTGTACGTTTGTGTACGTAGATACCAACAATTCTGTACGCTCGTGGCAGATTCTCTACGTGAATCACGTACTGCAGTACGTGAATGGGAATGCTGCATTCTCCCACATTTTTCTTAAATGGTAATTTTCTTTCCAGGAAATATAAATCAGACACTTATGGCATTGAGGAGTTGTCTTGAAATGTTACGAGATAATCAAAAAACTGGCGGAAATAAGGTAAACATGTACTTTATATCTACAATAACACTGACTGTCAGTCTTGCCAGTACTGTTAGATAGGTTGCTAGACAGTTGGTAGTGTGAAACTAAAAATATTTGGTCTACAAAAGGAATTTTTTCTGAACAGAAGGAAACTCCTTTCCACACTTTTTTTCATTTTCTGCTCATAACTCCTTGCCATATGACATCACCATAGCGCAAAAAGTCAATAACTCCGTTAAAATATAAAAGGAGTTATTGACTTTTTAGCTCGCCTGTACGAAGTACAAGGAGAGCTATTGTAGTCACCCCGGTCGTCCGCGTTTGCGTTCCCGTTCCCGTCACACTGCGTTAAAGTTTTTCAAATGCTTATATCTCAACAGTCACTCCTCACAGAGGCATCAGATTTGGAACTTAGGTACCTTGGAGGGTCTTCTGAGATTCCAAGAGAATAAACCCCTGGGTTCATGCCCCTGGGTGGGGTTAGGGGTCAGAATCTAGGACACCTTTGTAATACTGTGTTAAAGTTTTCCAAATTCTTATATCTTGACTTTCACTCCTCATAGAGCATTCATATTTAGAATTTGGGTACATGGAGGAGTCTTCTGAGATTCCAAAAGAACATACCCCTGGGTTCATACCTCAGGGTGGGCCTTGGAGTGGGGCTAGGGGTCAAAATCTAGGATACATTTGTAAAATCTTATATGCCTACAGGTTATAGACACAACTGGTTATACATCAGCTAACTATGTGACATCGGTTTAAGTGTAAGAGAGTGAAGGTCATGGTGACCTACATTTTACGGTCCAGGTCACCTAGATTTCACGGTCCAGTGATTTTGCCTTATATCTTGAATACTATTTGTTGGATAAATGTCACACCTGGGATATTACTTCCATGTGACCCAATGAATGACCACTTACTATATCTAGGTCATTGTGACCTATATTTCATGGTTCAGTGATTTTGCCTCATATCTTGAATACTATTTGTTGGATAAATGTCACACCTGGGATATTAGTTCCTTGTGACCCGATTATTGACATCAAAATATATCTCTGTTGGTGTGACCTATATTTCATGGTTCAGTGATTTTGCCTTATATCTTGAATACTATTTGTTGGATAAATGTCACACCTGGGATATTAGTTCCATGTCACCCAATGAATGACCACTTACTATATCTAGGTCATTGTGACCTATATTTCATGCTTCAGTGATTTTGCCTTTTATTTTTATTACTATTTCATGGAGAATTGTCATACCTGGATTATTATATCTATGTGACAAAATGATTTACATACAAATACATCTAGGTCAGTGTGACCTATATTATATGGCTTAATGATAAAAATGTTACAATATAAAATGTACCCAGCAGGCGAGCTACGCTGTCCTACGACAGCTCTTGTTGCAATAAGGTGACAACTTATTCTAAGAGTTTAACAAGTCTTGTTGATATGATGTGTCTGAAAGAGTTTGCTAGCGATGCAGACCTTGAGCAAACTTCTTTTGGCGGTTGATATGACTCTAACCTGTTTTCTCAAACATCTTGGTTCAAATATTTCTGTGGCACATTATATATTGCATAAAAAGCAGTGTCGCACGTTATTAACAGCTGTGCATTAGCCGGTGAAAAGCCGTGTATTAACAAGGCAATTCACGCGCTGTGCAACTTTTAATATGATCATGTCGGGGTCACAGATTTGCTGCGGTTACGAGATGTGTACTGCCTAGCCTAGAACGAGCATAGTCCGTGGAAATTGCGTTCGTGAGACATCGGTGAAAAGGTGAAACAAAATAGTGCATGAAATAATGCGAAATGTAGCAAATGTTTTCAGTTTTTATGCAATAATAGCAATCAAACATGGTTTTTCAATGCATTAACATTTGCCAGGTCCCTTGGGAGGTGTTGAAAACCGCGGCCTTCAGCCTCGGTTTTCAACACCTCCCATGGGACCTGGCGAATGTTAATGCATGAATAACCATGTTTTATCCCTATATTAAATCAATAAATTTTCATACTCAAAAGGAGACATAATGCTTTCACAAATCTTCCTACTGTTTTAAAGTGTGTGCATAGCTATCTAGAACTAAATGTGTATGTGCAAAGATTCTCACGAAGTTGGTGAAGCATAAAGTAGACTTTAGTGAAGCATAGATTTTAAGCGGAGTATAGGAAGTGTTTTGACTAGTATGTATTGATATTAAATCATTCTGTTGTAGATGGTTCCCTACAGAGACTCCAAGTTAACACATCTCTTCAAGAATTATTTTGAGGGTGATGGCAGGGTGCGGATGATAGTATGTGTAAATCCAAAAGCGGATGAATATGATGAGACTGTGGTAATTATACAGCTGTGATTAACATAAATGAGTCATGTCAGTAATGTCTCCCCATATGGCCAAATCAAACCAAATTATATGGCCTCAGAGTTCAAAAACTAGAAAGAAAAAGGAAAAAAAATAAAGGAACCTGTGAAAAATACAAAACACAAAAGTAAATAAGTGAACTCAGGAACTGATCCAATCAGATCCACATTAGGTTCTCAACATCAAAGGGAAAGACAGACACAATTAAACAGCCACAAAAAGAACAGATGGCAAGCAGAGTTGGCAGTTCTTTCCCAAAAAGGTGGCAACTTTGTTACTCCCAAACTTATCATACTGTATCTTTAACTGAAATAATTGTTAAAATAAATATTTTTGTAAGTGAAAAACTATGGAACATTTTATTGTCATTCCTTTATTGTCTGGATATGAATTAAATCTTATTATTGCATAAAAACCAGTGTCCCACGTTATTAACAGCCGTGCATTAACTGGCAAAAAGCCATGTATTAACAAGGCAATTCACGTGCTGTTAAAGCACGGCTACGCAACTTTCAATATGCTCGTATCGGGGCCACAGATTTGCTGCCATCACGAGATGTGTACTGCCTGGCCCTAGAATGAGCATAGTCTGTGGTCGTTTGTGAGACATCAGTGAAAAAGCGAAACAAAATAGTGCAAGAAATAACGCGAAATGTAGCAAATGTTTATAATTTTTATGCAATAATAGCGATCGAACATGGTTTTAGAATGTATTAACATTCACAGGTCTCTTGGGAGGTGTTGAAACGCGGCCTTTGGCCTCAGTTTTCAACACGTCCCACGGGACCTGGCGAATGTTAATGCATGAAAAACCATGTTTGATCCCTATATTGAAAGAGATTTACAATACTAAATCATCACCATCATGAACAGTTATGTGTAACTTTAATTCCAGACCTTCTGGAACAATTACAAGGAAGTTTTTTGTGCCTCAGAATCGCCAACTTCTATCACTTCATACATGGGAATTATTAAACAATCCGTCAGAAATAGAAAGTTTTCAAAAGAAGTTGCAGACCATGTCTCATAAGTTAGAAGAGCTTCCACGAGAAAGGTCTACTATGCATGCCTATTATATTGTGTAAAGGTGCTATTGCAAGAGTTTTAATCACCTTCAGTGATAATTATGTCCCCACCTAAGAAGAGGGGGACATATTATTTTTGTGCACATTCCATTGACATAGACATGACACTTTCTTGTCTGCACAGTATCTTGTAAACAGTAATTGGATTCTTACCAAATTTTCGTGGATATATACCGCGGTAATTTGAACATAACAAAGAAATGATTATAACTGCTTGTCTGCACCCTGTCTCTTGTAGGAATGAATATATTCTGACCAAACTTGCACATCTACAATGCTGGGACATGTAAAAGAACTGTTTAGATTTTGGTGACCATGACCCCATTTTCAAGGTCACAGGAGGGCTTAGATTTGTTGGAAATGGCTTGTCCTTAACCTATCTTTTGCAGGAATGAATAGATTTTGACCAAACTTGCACATCTACAATGCTGGGACATGTAAAAGAACTGATTAGATTTTGGTGACCTTGACCCCATTTTCAAGGTCACAGGTGGGCTTAGGGTGCAAATTGTTGGAAAATCGCTTGTCTGCACCCTATCTCCTAAAAGAATGAATGGATTTTGACCAAACTTCTACATCTTAATTGTTGAGACATGGAAAAGAACTGGTCAGATTTTGACGACAACCCCATTTTCAAGGTCACACTAAGGCTTAGATTGGTAGAAAATGGCTTGTCTGCACCTTGTCTCCTGAAAAAATGAGTAGATTTCGACCAGACTTGCACAGCTATATTTTTGGGACATGGAAAAGAACTGATTAGATTTTAGTGACCTTGACCCCATTTTCAAGGTCACACTAGGGCTTAGATTGTTGGAAAATGGCTTGTCTGCACTGTATACTCTTGAAGGAATGGATGGATATTAACTAAACTTGCACAGCCAAATTGTTGTGGCATGGAAAATAACTAATTTTATTTTGGTGACCTTGACCCCATTTTCAAGGTCGCAGGACAGCTCAGATTGTTGGATAATGGCTTGTCTGCACGCTATCTGCTGAATGAATGGATGGATTTTGACCGAACTTGCTATATCCTTGAGACAGAGACAAGAACTGATTAGATTTTGGTGACCTTGATCCCATTTTCAAGGTTACACAAGGGCTATGATTTTAGAAAATGGCTTCTCAGCACCCTATCTCATTGAGGAATGGATGAATTCTGACCAAACTTACATATAGGTATATTGTGACCTTGAGTTTATTATAGATGCAATCTATTTTAACAATATGTCTGTTCAAACTGGTTGGGGGACATAGGTTTCCTCTGAAAACACTGTTCTAGTTATATTTTGGTGACCTTGACCTAATTTTAAAGGGCACAGCATAGCAGTAGAAAATTGAAAATGCTTCGGGGTGACATCTATATTCTCTGAAAAACCCTGTTCTTGTGTTGTTCTAGTTTTATCTGAATTCCTTCATTTTTGCAGCATGTGATGAAGTTTTCGGAGATGTCACAAGAAGTGATGATACAGAGATCACAGCAGGTGAAATTTGACCTCGGTCTGACCCCTGGTCGACGAAGACTTGGTGAAAAACTCAGGGAAGAGAAAGTTCGGGAAGAAGGTATGTTATGTTATTTCATATAAAAGGGACAGGACGGGATATGGCTGTTATTTGTAAAGGAGATTCCCTGTTGGCTTTCCTGCAATGAGACTTCCTTTCTGTATAACTGTTTCTATATTGGGTAATTTAACATGCTTTTTTGTCGTCTGTGGATTATTTTTTTAAATTAACTTTTTCAAAAACATCTATCGGGAATACTATCAGAGTGTCAAACAGTTTGGATCCAGATCAGGCCCGACAAAATAGGCCCGACATTTTGTCGGGCCTTATCCGAGTCCAAACCGTTTGCAGGGGTTATCGGCAGACGACAATAATTGCCGCTAGTGGAGATAGAATTAAAAGGGAGTTACTCTAAAAGGAAAGAATCTGCTTGCCTCAGGAGCAAGTTCTCTAGTTCTAGGGTGCGCTCGACATGACCCCACTGGGTTGACTGGGCGGTAAAACCTCAACACAAATCTAAGGTAGACTCTTCTCCAGAAAGAAGGTAAAATTGATTTTGACCACAGTTGAAACTTGGTGGATATTGTTCTCAGATTAAAGTAAGCCAAATTTTGATTAGAGTTATGGAAATGTTAAAGGGGAACGCAATATAAGTTGTAAGTATATATTGGAGTAAAGTGCTTAACAAGCCATTTATTTTGATGCAAGCCTTTTCAAAATCGGCCTAGAAATAAGGAAGTTGTGGTTTGATTATATTTAAAATGGCAGTCATGGATGCTGCCATATTGTAGGCTTTATGACGTCACACAGCCCAAATTGAATATGCAAAACCAAATTATAAAGGGTTTTTAAGAATAATTTTGCTACAGATTTTTTTGTAATCTTTTAATTCTAGTGACAAGCAATCATTTCCCCCAAAATAAACCAACTTTATGAGAATAACTACCTTTATGAAAGGAATTCTAATTTTTATGAAACTTCATTAAATATTCAAAATGACGGCGCCCATACCACCAATGTTAAAATATTCAATTGTCTATAACATTCTTAATTTTCCACCGATTTTGATCAAATTTGTGTCAGAATTCATTGTTTGTAAATTTCTTTACTTTAAAGCGCAATACCTTTTAAGGTTGCATTCCCCTTTAAGAATTATGTCCTCCAGAATAATGAATGTTGTAGACATTGAGTGACCTTGACCTACTTTTCAGCTAAGGTGAGCATTGAGGACCTATACTGGTTAACCACTTAGAGGACTAAGCCTGCCCAGTAAACGTGTGGTTAGGTAAACTGACCGCGCTCGACATGACCGCATTGGGTTGACTGGGCCGTAAAACCTCAACACAAACAAAGCATTAAGGACCACCATGGTCCTCTGGTTCTATTTTTAGCTTGCCAGGACTATGCGCCTGGAGAGCTTATGTTGTCACCCAGTTGTTGGCGTCAGCGTTTGTTGGCGTCCGCCTCCCTGTCCGCATTAGCACAATGTTTAAGTTTTCAAAGGTGTGCATAGGTTTTTAGATTGATATTTAGATTGTATAGAAAAATGACCATATCTTTGTTTGTTTAAAGGTGGACCCAAAAAGTGATGTATCCAAACAAAAATGTTTAGATTATATAGAAATATTATTATGGTCATTTTTCTATATAATCTATACTTATTACATTTGTTTAAAGGGGACCCCAAAAGGGTTGTATCCAAACAAAAATGTATAGATTATATAGAAAACTGACCATTTTTGGTCAATTTTTCTATACAATCTGTACATTTTTGTTTGTTTAAAGGGGGACCCCAAAAGTGATGTGTCCAAATAAAAATGCATAGATTATATAGAAAAATTAATTGATTATATAGAAAAATTACCATTTATGTTTAAAGGGGAACCCCAAAAGAGTTGTATCCAAACAAAAATGTATAGATTATATAGAAGAATGACCATTTAATGTCATTTTTCTATATAATCTATATATTTTCATTTGTTTAAAGGTGGACTCCAAAATTGTTGTATCTAAACAAAAATGTATAGATTATATAAAAAAAAAATGACTATTAATGGTCAATTTTTCTACATAATCTATGCATTTTCATTTTTTTTAAAGGTGGACCCCAAATGCATTTATCTTGAGGAAAAAATATTATTGAACCACCTGAATAGTGTGTTTTTGGGACATACAAAAGTAACAAATGGTCACAGAATGTATCTTGATGGAGATGGAAAAAGATAAAAAAACAACAACCTTTCATTTATCCCTCAAAAAATACATGTCTAGAGTTTGGGTGAAATAGTATGCTCATGTATTTTACAGAGAAGCTAGCTGATCGAGTTCCTCCTGTTCCATCTATGGTATACAATCTTGGGCCAGATTTTCCATGTCTTGAAGTAAGTAATTACCTCTTCTTCAGCAGGCCACAGGATGGTCAGGTGGGTTTTTTCCAGGTTCTCCGGTTTTAGCCCTCCTTTGATGAACGATCGGCTCAATATAAGTGAAATATTCTTGAAAGGGCTGTAAAACCCAAATAAAAAAAACAAACAGAAAACCCAAAAAAAACCCTCCTCCTCACAGTGCCGGCCTCGGTGGCTCTGTTGGCTGCACGTCTGACTAGGTCAACCCCTGCAAGGTCAGCAACATTCTTTCATGAAGATTGATCATGAAATATTTCCTTCCACTGATTTAAGAAGGGCAGCAATCAGTTTCTGGTGAAAGAATGTGCACAAATACTTGGTTAACGGCTTAGAGGACTAAGCCTGCCCAGGAAAAAGTGTGTTTACGTAAACTGACTGGCTCAACATGACCCTAATGGGTCGACTGGGCCGTAAACCCTCAACTCAGTCAAAAATGGCCAAGCAAAATTGGTTTTAGCTTATTTGTATAATTATGCCCCCCTCCTAAACACACACAGATGCATACACATCAGATTTGAGGGGCAGTTGAGTTGTGAAGTTTCTAGAAAATGTCTGAGTTGCAAATGGAGCACATCCAGATCTGGCTGTGTAGAAATGTCTGTCATTTTGATATTTCCTTGATTCCTCTATACAGAGGCAGTCTAGTGACCTGTAGTCAGGTCTACACAGTCCTAGTTATGGTAAACTTAGAAAAAAGCCACAAATTCAAAACCCTACCTTCAGACATTTGCACCTAGTAAAGATTCACATCAGCCTGCGCTGAATCTTCCCTGGACAAAGACTGATCAGATCATTACGAAAACATGCCTATTCAAATATACTGAAAATTTTACCATCCCAAAATGAAAATTTTGCAGATAAAAAATTCTGATATTTTTCATATTTCTGCTCAAAACATAGATTGTGGGTACTCGTTAGAACCGCAGTTCTAACGAGTACCCACAATCATCGATACGGTTCTAACGAGTACCCACAATCTATGTTTTGAGCAGAAATAAGAAAAATAATGTATACCCCTGTAAACCCCAGTTTTACTATATAAAAGTGGGGTTTAAGGGGGTCAAAACTATATAGGCATGTTTTCATGATGTAGCGCTGATTTGTCAAGCTGATTGAAGTTTTCATTGGCAGCACATTTCAGAAGTTACCAGTGTTCAAGCCAGGCTGAGCCATTCACTTATTTTTTCTGTGCCATTTTCATGTTTTGGCACAGAAAAAATAAGTTCTTGCGGCATCCGGGCGCATAAAATTTATTGCAATGTTGGCTGCAAATGCGTTGTCCTCAGTTGCTTTTACTTGTGGTTCAGTTCATTTCACTATAAATAGGCACAGAAATTATTTTAAAATGCAGAGAAAACTGTAAAATAATGAAAAAGATACATTTAAACAGACAATCTGGTATGATTTTGGCCTCGAGTTTATTGATTTTTGATGTTATTTCTTGCGACGATGGGGTCATTTTTCCAATATATATTATTGCTGTGACTTGGTTCAATGCTCATGCTGTGACTATTGGTTCAGTGCACATTTACAAATTCTGGGTCACCTCACTGAGGGGTAGATCGAGTGTACACTGTATGTACATTACTATCAGAAAGTACTACTGTTGAAAGCTTTCTTTCTTTTCACAATCTGATTGATTGAATGATTTGGTAATAATATGATCGACTGATCATCTTACTTATTGATTAATGGAAAAGTATTAATTCAGTTCTGATGAAACTAGAAGAGGACTGATGCTAAAGAGATCATCCAACTCATCAATTTGAAGCAGTGTTCAAAAGAATTCAAAATTATTATTATATAGTTGATGTTATTTTCAGCATTTACATCTATTCACAATATCTAATAATGATAATTTTGTTTGGCTCCACAGTATTGTCAACACGTAGATAGGCAGCTCACTTAAAAAAAAAAAAAATAATAATGGCAGGACCCTTGACATCCTGCTTAAGCTGTTGATGTATTATGTTTATCTGTTGCTCCATTTCTTATTGACAACCCTGTCTTAGCCTGGATTTTACATCTGTTCAAATGTTGTTACAGGAATACATTACATGGAGCAATCTACCCACATCTGAAACCAACTGGAACATTTTCTATAAAATTTTGATTGTTAATTGTACTGTACCCTGATTTTTAGCTCGCCTGTACGAAGTACAAGGAGAGCTATTGTAGTCACCCCGGTCGTCCGCGTTTGCGTTTGCGTTTGCGTTTGCATTCCCGTTCCCATCACACTGCGTTAAAGTTTTTCAAATGCTTATATCTCAACAGTCACTCCTCACAGAGGCATCAAATTTGGAACTTAGGTACCTTGGAGGGTCTTCTGAGATTCCAAGAGAATAAACCCCTGGGTTCATGCCCCTGGGTGGGGCTAGGGGTCAGAATCTAGGACACCTTTGTAATACTGTGTTAAAGTTTTTCAAATTCTTATATCTTGACTTTCACTCCTCATAGAGCATTCATATTTAGAATTTGGGTACATGGAGGAGTCTTCTGAGATTCCAAAAGAACATACCCCTGGGTTCATACCTCAGGGTGGGCCTTGGAGTGGGGCTAGGGGTCAAAATCTAGGACACATTTGTAAAATCTTATATGCCTACAGGTTATAGACACAACTGGTTATACATCAGCTAACTATGTGACATCGGTTTAAGTGTAAGAGAGTGAAGGTCATGGTGACCTACATTTTACGGTCCAGGTCACCTAGATTTCACGGTCCAGTGATTTTGCCTTATATCTTGAATACTATTTGTTGGATAAATGTCACACCTGGGATATTACTTCCATGTGACCCAATGAATGACCACTTACTATATCTAGGTCATTGTGACCTATAATTCATGGTTCAGTGATTTTGCCTTATATCTTGAATACTATTTGTTGGATAAATGTCACACCTGGGATATTAGTTCCTTGTGACCCGATTATTGACGTCAAAATATATCTCTGTTGGTGTGACCTATATTTCATGGTTCAGTGATTTTGCCTTATATCTTGAATACTATTTGTTGGATAAATGTCACACATGGGATATTAGTTCCATGTGACCCAATGAATGACCACTTACCATATCTAGGTCATTGTGACCTATATTTCATGCTTCAGTGATTTTGCCTTTTATTTTTATTACTGTTTCATGGAGAATTGTCATACCTGGATTATTATATCTATGTGACAAAATGATTTACATACAAATACATCTAGGTCAGTGTGACCTATATTATATGGTTGAATGATTTCGCCATATAACTTGAAAATTATTTCATAGAAATATGTCATACCCATTTGACTTAATCATTCTAGGACACTGTGACCTATATTTCATGGTTCACTGATTTTCCCTTATAAAGGAAGACTGAATGAGAACATTGCAAAACATTAACTGCTCCAAGGATAATTACTTTAAACGGAGCAAGAACTCATGATGGGTTTGTGTTTTATTATTATTATACATTTTGAATTTCTTACTGATAAAACCCAGCAGGCGAGCTACGCTGTCCTACGACAGCTCTTGTTTCATATGTCCCCAATTTTGTGGAGGATAGGGGCACTTGGGCCCCAAAACTAAAATTCCTTGCTTGAACATTGAGGTATGTTTACTCACTTGGCTCGAATTTCTCTTGTATTTTTCAGCTTATCGACTCCCAGGATGAGGAGACACTAATGAAACTTATCCTGTATTTGTCAGACCGAGATGCGAGACGACAGGCTTTACTCATTGACTTCCAGACTCAAGGTATTATAGACACCAACAGCTGGTCAAGTTTACTGTGAAAATGAGAATTAATGTATTCGACCTAATTAATGCAGTGTGCGCTTAGGTTTTTCAAAAGCACTTGGAAAACTTATAGTAAAATATCCACCTAATAAGGTCACACTTTAAAGACAAATCAACAGAGGACTTCATGAGGAGCATATTTAATGATGCTTATGCAATATTATTTTCTGTTCTCTTTATAGAAGCATATGTTGTGGGTACTCGTTTGAATTGCCTCGACTTGTCGAGTCAATTCAAATGAGTACCCACAACATGTTTTTATAAGGAAGTAGATTAAAGTACACTGGTTGTAATCTTTTAGATTACTAAATTGCTTGACTGTGCGCTTATAGAAGCATGTGCGGTAATTAGGTTGAATATGGTAAATAGCTTATTATGCTCCCAACTTCGAAAAAGTTGGGGGGGGGTGTGGGGGGGGGGGGGGGTGGGGAGGAGGAGAGGAGGGGCATATTGGTTTGGCCATGTCCATCTGTCTGTCAAGTTTTTAGGTACTTACGAAATTACAGAATGGCTTATGCTAGGAACTTGAAATTTTATACATTGCATAAGCACAAAAAATAAGCAAACCCGTATTTTTTTTCTGTCTGTCCTATTATGGCATTTAAGCCCCATATTCGACTCTGCCATTATTGTGATACAAAACATTGTCAACAAGATATCCATAGAACAGCTTGAGCTAGGATTCTAACATTTGGCATACAGTTTAAAAGTGTATAGACAACCCGATTAGCTTTTGAGGGAATTTCATAAAATATTGACAGAGTTATGCTCCTTTTCTGACTTTCCTATCATAACAATAGGAAAACCTTGTCAACATGATATCTAGAGATTCCCTTGAGCATACTGTTTAGGATCAATATTTAGATGACCTGATTATGCTGAGTGGATTCTTCTACCTGAACTCTTTGGACCAGTCTATTTCTAGTAAAAGGGGTGTCTGGTTAGTTTTTATTATTTCCATGTTTTACAGAAATGCCTGTACTAAATGCAAACAGTATAGACCCTGATGAGACGCTGCTGTATATGGTGCCTGATCTGGGTCCACACTGTCTGCCAATATTCCATTTATGGGACGCTAGGCACAAATGGGTTAAAGTAGAATCCTGATATTTTGCCAGCTATTTGTGCCCCCCCCCCCCTCCCACACAAACCCCCGCACCCCTACCCATTTGTTATGATCTATAGATGTGCATGCAGTTTTGGCATTATTATAAATTTACTTTTTATCACTTTCTTTGATTTTTAAACATAGCTATTTTTGGTGCATAAGTATTATGGTCAATGCATGTTTAAGGGAAAGCATTTAGTTGGGGCATGGTATTTTACAAACACATTTTATAGTTTAAGAAATCTTTGCAAAGAAAAAAAAGTTCCAAGATTTCCACTCAGTAGAGTTATTGAAGTACAAAATTTCTTATAATTAAAAGTCAGTGACATTTTATTTTTGTGGATTTTTTCAGTGTAAATGCCAGTGAAATACACACAGACCTTTTAACTCATTGTAGTCGGGAGACCGGTAAAAGGGTAATTGTCAAACAGTGCAGACCCAGATCAGATGCTGCAAAATGCAGCATTGGATCAGGGTCTCCACTATTTGCAAATAGTTTAGCCATTTTTCTCTATGAATATGTAAATCTCATAGCTGGATATACCTAAATTGAAATTGGACTCTTCCAGTATACAGTATGGGAGAATCTATTCAGTCTACAATGGGTTAAACATACAACCCTTTATATTTTATTAATTCTGATTTTGTGAGTGATTAACTGGCATTTACACATCAATAAAATCCTTAAAAGTAAAGTTTGTTTCTATTTGAAATTGACAAAGCCGAGTGGCATGCTGTACTGTCCAGCTACAGCTTTTGTTTATATAATAAAGATTTTCTTTTGTAGCTGCCCATTTTCGCTCAATGTTAGTTGAATTTGAAAGAGAGCATACCCGACTGCTAGAACGAAATGATGAGTTAGAGATGAATATCAAACAGTTACGTCAGCTTGAGTCACGGAGCAGAAATAATGAACAGAAAGTTCAAGATCTACAGCGGCGACTCAGCGAGACAGAAAAACTACGTAGAGACCTGGAAGGCAAGGTAAGTGTTTTTTATTATTATTATTATTAGCTCACCTGATCATTTTTCGTCCGTCGTCTGTGCGTCCGCCCGTCCGTCTGTTAACATTTTCAAACGACTTCTCTGAAGCCTCTGAGCCAATTTTGCTCAAATTTAATATGGAGCCTCCTTAGGTAGGGGGGACGAAAAATTGCTAAAATGGTCGCAGTCCATTGACCAAGGTGGCTGTCATGCCCATATATGGTAAAAACCTTTAAAAATCTTCTTCTCCAGAACCGAGGATGCCTTGGGGCTGAATCTTTGCATAAGTCATCGGGGACGGGAGGTCTACCAAAATTGCTAAAATAAAGGTCGTATATTGACATTTGACCTTTTTACGGCAAGGTCAAGTTTGCTTCCCTATGCATTTGTATGGGAAAATCCTTTAAAAATCATGTTTTCCAAAACCGAGGATGCCTTGTGGCTGAATCTTTACATATATCATTGGAAACTAGAGGTCTATCAAAGTTGCTAAAATAATGGTTGTACATTGACATTTGACCTTTTTAAGGTGAGGTCAGTTTTGCTTCCTTATGCATTTGTATGGGAAAAATATTCAGAATTTCAAACGACTTCTCCTCTGGAGTCTCTGGGCCAATTTTGCTCCAATTTCATATGGAGCCTCCTTAGGTTGGGGGAATGAAAGATTGCTAAAATGGTCGCGGTTCATTGACCAAGGCCGCCATGCCCATATATGGTAAAAACCTTTAAAATCTTCTCCTCCAGAGCCGAGGACGCTTTGGGGCTGAATCTTTGCTTAAATCATCCGGGACGGGGGTCTACCAAAGTTGCTAAAATAATGGTTGTACATTGACATTTGACCTTTTTTACGGCAAGGTCAAGTTTGCTTCCCTATGCATTTGTATGGGAAGAAACTTTTAAAAATCTTATTCTCCAAAACCGAGGACGCCTTATGGCTGAATCTTTGCATATATCATTGGGAACGGGCCGTCTACCAAAGTTGCTAAAATAATTGTCATACATTGACATTTGACCTTTTTACGGCGAGGTCAAGTTTGCTTCTGTATGCATTTGTATGGGCCCTTACATTTGTATGGAAAAAATGTTGATAATTTCAAATGATTTTTTCCTCTGAATCCTCTGGGCCAGTGTTGCTCAAATTTCATGCGGAGCCTCCTTGGGCAGGAGAATGAAAGTTTGCTAAAATGGGCATGGTCCATTGATCAAAATGGCTGCCATGCCCATATATGGTAAAAGCCTTTAAAAATCTACTTCTCCAGAACCAAATAAGCTCTAAATGGGCTCTAATCTTTGCTCAAATTATGGGGAACAGGAGATCTACCAAAATTGCTAAAATAATGGTTCTATGTTGAAATTTGCTTCTCCATGCATTTGTATAGGCCATATACATTTATATTGAAAGTATCGAAGTGACTTGCATATCTGCAGTGGTTATGTCACTCAGGTGAGTGAGCCGTGGCCCGTGGGCCTCTTGTTATTTTGTTAGTTTTTTTTTTTTTCTCTCTCTCGTGATATAGTTCCAGTTCTGTGAAGATTTCTTGGTTATGTTTAAGAAACAGATCAGCTCTAGCAGTGATTTATTGAGTAATAAATCACTGTTTGGAGATCAGTTGTAAAGAAGATCAAATCATGAGCGTGGAGCACAAGTGATATATCAACTTACAACCGACAAACTGTGATTTATTTCTCAACAAATCACGCACAAAAGCTGATCTAATTGGATACTAACATGGAAAGTGACAAAAGAAAGTAATTGTAACCTTAGATTTCTTCCAACTTTCCGCCATCATTTAAAGAAACAGCCTACAGTTTTTATTGTAACGCTAATTTTTATATGCATTTCTTACGTTGTTGACACGAGAAAAACGTTACACTGTCTTACGTCAGGGAAATGAAGATTGACACCAGCAAAGTGTAGAAATGATGTCGGAACGGCACCAGATAGCATTGCATGCTTTCACCCAGTGATTTGTTGCAAAGTAAATCACGTTGTTTTTTTCCATTGCCTATATACGCATGCTGAGTTAGAATTAGATTTAATATTCATATCTTGTGTGTACTCGTTAGAAATGCCTGTGACAGTGTAGGCCAAGATTTAGCCTGTTATACAGACTGGATCTAATCTGTTTGTCATGCTTCCATCAGCATAGAGTTAGGGTTACGGTTAACCCTAACCTTAACCCTTGATAAAAGGGATGTGAAGTCAATATTTATGTACCCTCACCTCCAGAGACGGGGACATGTTATTTTTCATGTGGATCCCAATGGCGCTGGCAGTGGCATGACACTTTCTTGTCTGCACAATATCTTCTGAAGCAGTAGTTGCATTCTTACCAGATTTTCATGGAAATAGAATTTGGACATAACAAAGAACTGTTTAGATTTTCGTGACTTTGGCCTAATTTCCAAGGTTACAGCAGTAGAAAAACTAAAAATTCTGTGACACTTTCTTGTCTGTGCAATACCTTTTGAACCTGAGGTTGGATTCTTACCAATTTTCATGGCTTAATATAATTGGGACATAACAATGAACTTAAAGGATTTTGGTGACCTTGACCAAATTCCCAAGGCCATGTGTCAATAGAAAAACTGAAAATTCATTGTTTGGGGCTATCACTATTACCGGTTTTCTTGTTTTCCCATGAAAGCATGCAATATGTGTACTCATTAGAAGTGCCTCAGATTTTCCAACTACATGTGTTTTTGTGGAGATCAAATACTTTTTGGCTAACAAATATCTTAATGGAGCTGCGATCAGCAGATAGTGAAATGGACGCTGAGATTCTAGGGTGAACCTCGATGGCTCAGCTGACTGCGTGTCTGACTGTCAATCCGGAGGTCGGGGATTCGACCCCAATCAGGTTGGCAATATTATTGCACAGATCCTTTCATTATCATTCTTCAATGTCTCGCGGGCCCCCGTAGCCTAGTGGATAAGAGAGTTGACTCTTAATCCATCAGGTTTCTCACCGCTATGGTTCGAGCCTCGCTCGGGTCACATGTGGGAAAGCCAAGTTCTGCTTACGGATGGTCAAGTGGTTTTTATCCAGGTTCTCCGGTTTTCGCCCACTTTTGATGAACGATCGGCTCGATACAAGTGAAATATTTTTGAAATGGTAGTAAAACCCAAATCTTCAATGTCTCTAAATGACTTAAATAATGTTGAAAAGTATGTAAAACACCAGAGCCCAGTTGTTCAAAACTAACAATGTTGTTAGTTAACAATTCGTTAAAATTTTCATCGAGTGATATGCAAATATGCTGACAATTTTTGCTGAAAAAATGTGAGTAGCTTTTGCAGTGCAAAAGCTTCTCACATTTTTTCAGCAAAAATATCAGAATATTGTGTATTGAATCCGCTAAAACAGTTAACAGTTAGCTCGTTAAGCTAACGACGCTTTGAACAACTGGGCCCAAATCGTCCTCATCATCGTGTTCTTATTATTCCAGTTACATGATAAAGATATGAGAATACGACAGGAGAGAAGTGAGAAAGAGAGGATGAAGGACTATTTCAATCAGCGTCTTGAAATTAACAATGCCCACTGGGAAATGAATTGGGTAAGTACCAGGACAGGATTTTACTATAGTCTGATTCTCTGTTTTGTGGACAAACATTCAGGGGATAACTGCATTCAGATTTGTCATTTGGGGAGGTAAGTCATTGGTTTTACGGTCGGAAATTTCACTTTATGGCAACGCGTCAGCAGAGCCGTAAAACGTAATTTGCAACCTTAAAACTTTTGATTTACCTCACCAAATGACAAGTTTGAATGCAGTTATCCCCATTCTAATGCATGTATTCATTTTTTCTGTTGAAAAATGTTCTGTTTGCACAAAGCGACAAGTGCTGTGAGCTGCGTAAAACCAAATGCCAGCCAATGAGAAGCGAGGTTATGTGATGATGTCAGATTTCTGACAGTATATCGCAGAATATACCATCGCAGACTTTTCCATTGAATGCAGTTATCCCCATTCAAATGCATTTGTTCATTTTTTCTATTGAAAAAATGTACTTTTTGCACAAAGCAACAAGTGCTGTGAGCTGTGTAAAACCAAATGCCAGCCAATGAGAAGCGTCATGTGATGACGTCGGATTTCCGACAGTATATCGCAGAATATACCATCGCAAATTTTTTTATGCCCCCAACTTCAAAGAAGTTGGAGGGGCATATTGCTTCTGGGTTGTTCGTCCGTCCATCCGTCCGTCTGTCCGTCCGTTCGTCACACTTTTTGATGCATAGCATAACTTTAAAACCGTGAATGCTACTGTTTTGAAATTTCATATATGGATTCCTCATGAAAATATAGCTGACACGTATTTTTTTTCTTGACAGAATTATGCCCCTTTTCTGAGTTATGGCCCTTTGAAAAAATATGGATGCAATCTTGTCAGCAAAATATCTCAAAACTATTAAAGCTAGAGCCTTAAAACTTGATGAATAGACTGGTAGTGATGAGTAGACAACCTGATTAACTTTTGAAGAAATTTTGAAAAATACTTCTTGAGTTATGGCCCTTTGTAATTTTGGGCAATTTTACCTTGTCAGCAAAATATCTCAAAAACTGTTAGAGCTAGAGCCTTGAAACTTAGTAAATGGATTTGTAGTGATGAGTAGATGACCTGATTAACTTTTGAAGAAATTCTGAAAAATACTTCATGAGTTATGGCCCTTTGTAATTTTGGGCATTTTTATCTTGTCAGCAAAATATCTCAAAAACCATTGGAGCTAGAGCCTTGAAACTTAATGAATAGACTGGTAGTGATGAGTAGACAACCTGATTAACTTTTGAAGAAATTTTGAAAAATGCCTTTTGAGTTATGGCCCTTTGTAATTTTGGGCATTTTTACCTTGTCAGCAAAATATCTAAAAAACTGTTAGAGCTTGAGCCTTGAAACTTAGTAAATGGATTTGTAGTGATGTGTAGATGTCCTGATTAACTTTTGAAGAAATTCTGAAAAACACTTCATGAGTTATGGCCCTTTGTAATTTAGGGCATTTTTAACTTGTCAGCAAAATATCTCAAAAACTATTGAAGCTAGAGCCTTGAAACTTGATGAATAGACTGGTAGTGATGAGTAGACAACCTGATAAACTTTTGAAGAAATTTTGAAATATACTTCTTGAGTTATGCCCCTTTGTAATTTTAAGCATTTTTATCTTGTCAGCAAAATATCTCAAAAACTGTTAGAACTAGAGCCTTGAAACTTAGTAAATGGGTTTGTAGTGATGAGTAGATGACCTGATTAATTTTTGAAGAAATTCTGAAAAATACTTCATGAGTTATGGCCCTTTGTAATTTTGGGCAATTTTACCTTGTCAGCAAAATATCTCAAAAACTGTTGGAACTAGAGCCTTGACACTTGATGAATAGACTGGTAGTGATGAGTAGACAACCTGATTAACTTTTGAAGAAATTTTAAAATATACTTCTTGTTATTTTGGGCATTTTTATCTTGTCAGCAAAATATCTCAAAAACTATTAGAGCTAGAGACTTGAAACTTGGTGAATTGATTGGTAATGATGAGTAGATGACCTGATTAATTTTTTTGTAAATTCTGAAAAATATTTCATAAGTAATGGCCCTTTGTAAATTTGGGCATGTTTCCCTTGTGAACAAAATATCTCAAAAACTATTGAAGCTGGAGCCTTGAAACTTGATGAATAGATTGGTAGCGTTGAGTAGATGACCTGATTATGCCCCCAGTTTCGAATGAAATTGATGGGGCATATTATTTTGCCTTCATTTGTCCATCCGACTGTTTGTCCGTTCATCAAGCTTTTTTTGTGCATGCCATATCTTAAGAACCCTGCACGCTAGGGTTTTGAAATTTTATATTTGGGTTCCCAATGAAAAAATAGCCGACCCGTATTTTGTTTCTTGTCTAGCATGTTTATTTAAAGTTATGCCCCTTTGAAAAAAATCAGAATTAAATCTTGTGAGCAAGATATCTTGAAAAGTATTTAAGCTGGGTTCTTGAAATTCGATACAGTGAGTGGGAATGATGTGTACATTACCTGATTATATTTTGAGAGAATTCCATGAAAATATTGATAAAGTTACGGCCCTTTGCAGTTCTGCTCATTTTGACCTTGTCAGCAAGATTTCTCGAAAAGCACTTAAGCTAGGGTCTTGAAATATTATATGCTGATTGGGGATGATGTGGAGATTACCTGGTTTGTTTTTTAGGGAATTCCATGAAAAAGTTGATGTAGTTATGGCCCTTTGTAGTTCTAGGCATTTTGACTTTTTCAGCAAGATATCTCAAAAAGTATTTAAGCTAGAGCCATGATATTTGGTATACTGATTGGGATTGAGGAGGAGATCACCTGAATAAATTTTGAACCAATTAAATGAAATTTTGGAGTTATGGCCCTTCGCAATATCGGGCCATTTAATGTCGTTGCTTTATTGTGTATAGCATAAGTTTAGAACCATGTATGCTAATGTTTTGAAATTTCATGTTTTGATTCCTCATGAAAAAATAGGTGATCCGTATTTTTTTCTTATCCCAATCATCTCCTATTTTAGAGTTATTTCCCTTTGATAAAATAACATTGAAATCATATATTTGTACTGTTGTTACCGTCATGGCTAAGCAGTGTTGGAGTCAAACAGTGTTAGAGTCAGGCAGTTGGGGGCATAGTGTTTTACAAACACCAGCTCTAGTTCGTTATCCAATCAGACGGCCGGCCTTGGTGGCTCAGTTGGATACACATTCGACTGGAGACCAGGAGGTCGCGAGTTCAACCCACGCCGAGGTTGGTAACATTCTTTCGTGGAGATTGATGATGAAATATTTTCTACGGTCATTCTCTCCCTTCCACTGATTCAAGAAGGGCAGATGTCAGTTTCTGGCGAAAGAATGTTCACAATACTGGTTAACCGCTTAGAGGACTAATCCTGCCCAGTAAACGTGTGGTTAGGTAAACTGACTGCACTCGACATGACCCCATTGGGTTGACTGGGCCGTAAAACCTCAACACAAACAAACATTCTCTCCCTTCTGCTGATTCAAGAAGGGCAGATGTCAGTTTCTGGTGAAAGAATGTTCACAATACTGGTTAACCGCTTAGAGGACTGAGCCTGCCCAGTAAACATGTGGTTAGGCAAACTGACCGCGCTGGACATGACCCCATTGGGTTGACTGGGCCGTAAAACCTCAACACAAACAAAACCCAATCAGACATCGCATTGCATACGCAAGTGTATGAGAATTAAGGATCTTGGACTACTTCAGTCAGTGTCTTGAATTTAACCATCCCACTGGTAAATGAATTGGATAAGTTCATACATGCTTGAGATTTTATTAACAGAGGACTAAGCTTGCCCAGGAAAAAGTGTGGTTAGGTAAATTAACTGCACTCGACATGACCCTAACGGGTTCATTGGGCCTTAAAACAGCAACTCTAACAAACAAATCAAATCCTAAGTATGTGGTATCTGATCGAGGTCTGCACAATTAGCCACTCTTCCAGAAGTATGTTAGCCTCATCTACAGTTGCTAAAATGGACTGATTGAAATATTAGGACCAGTATGGTATAAAGATAAGGTGTCTGATATTTATGGTAAATACTAGACTAAGCATTTGGGCAGCCAGCTGAAACTTAATTTATAGTTAGACCATGATGTGGAGCAGCACATATTGTTTCATAGCTACAGTTCACCAAGTATTAGCAGAGTTATACTCTTTTAAAAATTTCTGTAAATTTTTCGTTTCCAGCTTACTCATATACAGTTTACAAACGATCAAGCTGAAACTTTGTAAATAGTTAAACAATGGTGTAGAGCAGCGCATATTATTTCGAGTTTACAGTACACCAAATATTGGCAGAGTTATGTCCCTTTTTGTAATTTTGCAAACTTTTTGCAGCATATTGTTTAGAGGTAACAATATGCAAATTTCATTTTATAATAGGTATATTTTTTGTAAATAACTTAAGTTATGGCCATATGGGCAAGTTGTTTATATATAAGTTGTTTATTTTTTATATTTTTTTTTCATCTTCTTTTATTAGATTTGCAAGGAAATGTTGCCATTATTAAATCTTTATAATAATAAGTTTATTAAATGATATAAAATTAAGAATCTTGACTAATATCAAAACTTATAAAGCATAATTCTTTTTGGATATTCTTTTTTCAAATACTCTTCTGAGTTGCCTCCCTTGAAGTACAAGAATTTTTGTTTTGGTTGTTTATTTTAGTTTTCTTATTGTTAGGTCAGGTTTTGAAGTATAGGAAAAACCAATCAGCTAAAGGCTTATATGAGCTTATATATAGTATAGGCATGCTACTGTTGTCCGTCCTCCGCCTGAAACCACTTCTCCCTAGATGCAGCAAACTTCTCCCTATTTTCCAAGGAGGGAGAAGCTACTTGCACTTACTTCTCCCTAAATGTCTGGGTCAGCTGTGACCCTGAGGTTACAGTTCACCAAATATCAGCAAGAGTTATGCCCCTTTTGTTTCCAGTTAACTCCTCTCACAGTTTACATCCGGAGCACTGAATTATACAGGAGTCAGTTTATGTGCTATGTCTTATTACTTGCCACGGGCGAATGATGCCTCTGCTTGCAGAGCTCTTGTTTTTGTTAGACACTACAACAGCGATTCATTTTCAAATATGCCATGCCATGGGAAAACGTGTCTTTGGACATATGTCGAAAGGGAAGGCCCAGACCAGCCTGCGCATCCACAGTCTAATCAGAGTCTTTACTTTCTCATCACAAAAACATGCCTATATAATGCTGACCCCCATAAACCCCACTTTTATATAGTAAAACTGGGGTTTACATGGGTATACAGTATTTTACTTATTTTTGCTCAAAAACATAGATTGTGGGTACTCATTAGAACCGCCTCGCCGAGGCGGTTCTAAGGAGTACCCACAATCTATGTTTTGAGCAGAAATTTGAAAAATATCAGAGTTTTTCATTTGAAAATTTTCAGTTTTTGGAGGTGAAATTTTCTTTATATTTGAATAGGCATGTTTTCGTAATGCCGCTACCAGAATGATTGGATACATGTATTACAGACTGTATGAATGGAGAGCAAAGGTCCGAAAGATACTTTGCACATGCCCAGGCTGATCTGATTGTGCCCTTTGCATATGTTCTTAGACACTTTTTTGCTTGTCAGCCCAAATTTTCTATTTTTTTTAGGACAAAGAGAAAAAGAAGCTAGAAAATGAAATGGGAACTGCTCTATTAGAAACGGAGAAGAAATTTAACCTGATGAGAGATGTCTTAGACAGTGAGGTACCTACACCAAAACCAAGGACATTCAAAACTCCTGCTGCTGTTCCAAAGACTCGAACTTATACCACCCCCGGTGTGATACAGGTATGGTACAGCAATGTTATAGACAGGACTTTATTAACCCATTTACCTGTGCGACATGACCTTAATGATGTTGACTGGGCTGTTAAATTCTAACTCCCCCCACCCTCCCCCACTCCACACACACACACCTCTCCAAAAAAATTAACTTATTCATGCCTAGCGTTACATGAAATGGACATCGACAAACAGTGTAGACAAAAGATCAGATGTAGCAGAATGCCGAGTCATCAGTGTCTTCACTGTTTGCATTAAGGACAGAAATTGCTATAAAAATGGTAACAATAAATACTAACCAGACACTCCTTACATTGAAATGAGCCGGCCTCAGTGGCTCAGTTGGATGCGCCGTCCGACTGGAGACCAGGAGGTCGCGGGTTCAGCTCCCGCCGAGATCGGCAACATTCTTTTGTGGAGATTGATCAGAAAATATTTTCAACGGTTATTCTCTCCCTTCCGCTGATTCAAGAAGGGCAGTTGTCAGTTTCTGGCGAAAGAATGTGCACAATACTGGTTAACCGCTTAGAGGACTAAGCCTGCCCAGTAAACGTGTGGCTAGGTAAACTGACTGCACTCGACATGACCCCATTGGGTTGATTGGGCCGTAAAACCTCAACACAAACAAACAAACATTGAAATGAACCAGTCCCAGCAGCCAGCTCTCAAGACGTGCAGGAACGGACAAATGCAAATCAGTTTGAACCCCGCCCCCTTCTTTTTGTCGCACATGTAGCATGGGTGAATTAGGCAATGAAGTTTTCGTCATTCATCCATCCATTAACCCATTGTAGTTGGGAGACCTGTAAAAGGGTAAGTGGCAAACAGTGCAGACCCAGAGCAGAGGCCCCATTCAATGCGGCGTCTGATCAGAGTCCCCACTATTTGCAAATAGTTTAGCCATTTTTCTTTAGGAATATGTAAATCTCATAGCCGGACATACCTAAAATTGAAATTGGACTCTTCCAATATATAGTGTGGGAGAGTCTATTCAGTATACAATGGGTTAATCTGCTTGTCTGTTCGTTTGTCCGTGTGCTTACTTCCACCCTAGGGACCATTCTAAAAGAAGTGTACAGACTGTAAAATTTTACAATTAGTTTTGTTTCTCAGATTGTTTTATCTTGCTGAACTAAACAAGGATGAAAACTCATCCTCTTATGGTGCTTGTTTTCATATTTTAGTATGCAGGTGCGACATAAACTTCAATAAAGTTCTAGTCAACTTTAAAGGTGATAAAATCCAGTTTAAGTGTTCTATGATAAACAGAATCTTATACTGATGGTCATTTCATATGAAATTTCTGAAACTCGCCAAAGACTCTTTTCATATATTTCATATGAAATGACCACACATGTAAGATCCTCTCTTTACGCAGACATTTCTTCCATTGTATCTCCTTGATTCATTCACGTGGTTATTGTTCTGACTGAGTTATACTTTCCCACAGAGTGCGAGATCAGAGTCAGATGTGTCATCAATAGGTCTGCCGTCATCCTCCACAAGAAGCAGAACACAGACTGCGATTCCCACAGCCAGATACAACAGACCAAAGACACCGGCTGTCACACCTCGAAGTGTAAGTTATCCAGCAGCTCTATTAATCCATATAAGCCTAGCATCCCTATAAAAGAGACATTGGCAAACAGTGTAGACCCAGATCAGATCCTGCAGAATGCATTGTCTGATCAAGGTCTACACTGTTTGCATTAAGTTCAGAAACACCTACAAAACATGATAATAATAAAAACTAACCAGCCACCCCTTTATAGGAAATAAACTTGTCTAAAGAGTTGATGTAGAAGAGTCCACTCGGCATAAATGGGTTAAAGATTAAACATTTGTTTTCCATCAATTACACAGAAAACTTATTTGAACTGAAAAGCATGTTCTCAAAGGTGTGGATGTTGGCCTTTGGTGGTCTTGCATGGTGGAAAAAAAACCCGGAGTACCCTAAAAAAACAGTAACCGACTGGCAACCGCAAATATTTGACGACAGTAGCCTTTTAAGTAGGCTGTCTAGATAAATGAGCCGGCACATGACAAAACCTACACAATGACATGTGCGCCCAGCGAAGACTCCGATCAGCCTGGGCATCCGCCCAGCCTGATCAGAGTCTTTGCTCTGCTCTGAATGGGTAGCTAAGGACCCAAGCTTTCTTCATGTGGACAGCTAAGACTGATAAGACTGGGCGGATGCCCAGGCTGATCTGAGTCTTCGCTGGGCGCTCATGCCGTTTTGTAGGTTTTGTCATGCACTGGCTCAGATATGGTATTTACTTACTGTGGACCCAGATCAGTTGCTACAGAATGTGACATCTGGTCAAGGTCCCCACTGTTTGCCACTCATTTAGCAGCTTTTTGCCACTTCGTCAGGTAGTGTAGAAAGAAGGTGTGCTAGATAAGGTCCTGTTTAGCCTAAAATATTCTTTTTTTTTTTTTTCTATTTTTTTTGCATAAATGTGTTTGTGGTTATTCATTACAGAGGCACTTTTAGTGAGTACCGACATCAGTATGTTTTCATGGAGAAATAGGCAAAAGAAAAACCAACTTTTTTTGAGATTTCTACGTGTTATTTTTTTTTTTTTTTTTTTGTTCATGTCTCATTTAATTTCGTCATCTGCTTTTGTCTCATACAGATTCCACAGTACAATCTGCGACACAGAAGATCAAAGTCTAACGGTGATGATCTGGTGTTGGACCATAGACCTTCAGGCCTTTTAAATCTAGGTAAGGATATCTCTCCAGCTATTCCTCCGCACAATTTCCATGTTTTTTTTTAAACCTGTAAGAGTGTGCATTCCCAGTTTATATACTGTGTAATGGTATATTTTAAGGCTGGCTAATCAGAGCTAAAAAGGTAATCCATTATCAGTCCTGCCATTGTAATTGATAATCAATTTGTAATCACTGAAGATTTGATGATAATTTTACCTTTTTGAGTATGACCCTATCATATGTTATACTTTATTGTATGTATTTTGTCAGACAGACCTGAGCAAACGGTGTAGACCCAGATGAGACGCCGCAAATCAGGATTTACACTGTTTGCCACTCACCCAGATATTTAGACACAAGTGAGTGGGTAGTAAATTGGACTTGTTCAAATTTTAGATAAAGTATGGTAAGGAGTTGAGGTGTCTGAATACTACAGGTAAATATGGTAAAGTAACAAACACATAAATTCAATGATCGATTATTAGCGAATCTGTAATGATAGTCATTTTTGTGGAATTTATCGATCAATTAATCGATTATCCGATTAATCGTGCCAGCCTTAGTATCTTTTATGTCTGACATCAGATTTTTTTTTCTGACTCACCCTGTTCTTTAAGGGGACTGGGTGCACTCAACTGGTTTTCTGCGAGTTTTACAAAGGAGGCAACTTTTGTGATTTAGGGGATAAGTGCATTCAAATTTTCATTTGGGGAGGTAATTCGGCGGTTTTACAGTCGGAAATTTCGTTTTACGGTGATGCAGCAGTGGGGGTGTAAAACGTAATTTGCGACCGTAGAACTGCCTATTAATTTCCCCAAATGACAAATTTGAATGCAGTTATCCCCATTCTAATGCATATTATTCATTTTTTTCTGTTGAAAAATGTACTATTTGCACAAAGCGACAAGTGCTGTGAGCTATGTAAAACCAAATGCCAGCCAATGAGAAGCAACGTTATCTGATGACGTCGCTTCTCCAACAGTATATCGCAGAATATGCCATGGCAAATTTTTTACGTAATCCAATCGGACGTCGCGTTACATACGCAAGTGCATTAGAATTCCTGTTTAGTTTCCTACACACCAAATCCATATTAAAAGAGGGTCCACTCTAAAAGGAGAAAATTTCTTGCCTTTTAGAATGGATCCCTTTCCATAAGAGAGGTAAAACAATTTTGACCAAGTTGCCTTCCATAGAAGTGTACCCATTCTCCTTAACAACAAAAACAAAACAGATTAAAAAATGAAATAGCCTTAATTGGAAGACAAAATAGGCTGAAGAAAATGAAATAGTCTTAACTGGAAGATAAAATAGGCTAAAGAAAATGAAATGGCCTTAACTGGAAGATTAAATAGGCTGAAGAAAATGAAATGGCCTTAACTGGAAGATAAAATAGGCTGAAGAAAATGAAATAGCCTTAATTGGAAGATAAAATAGGCTAAAGAAAATGAAATAGCCTTAACTGAAAGATAAAATAGGCCTTATCCTTAAAATACCAAATTAAAACAGTTTTGGGAATCCATGTGACCAAATGACTAAGTGCACGGAGTTTGTTACTATTTTTAGCTCTGCATCAAGTAGGATTTTTTAGAATATCTTGCTTTATACCTGATGGAATGAGCAGAGTATGCGGAAAACCATGCTCTTTCTGGTGGTGTAAGTGCTATTCTGCAATCTGGTCTGATTCTGGAGAACATTCGGAGAATGTTTTTCATCAAAATTCATGTACATTGTCCCGGTAGCCCAGATTGACATGTTCTCGAGACTTAGACCAATAAGGACCAGATGTACTTGCAATAAGTCTGAGAATGAGTTTCAGCTTTGTTCATAATTTCTGAAGTTTTCTCATTATATCAGTTATTGAAATCAGTGGAGAAAAGCAACAAATATTTTCTTATATAAAAATTAGAAAGAAATCACTTCACTGTAAAACTGCATGATTACAGTGTAATTTAACCCTTGTCATGCTGAATAAATTAAGATGCCACACCCACTTCTAATTTTCAGCTAGTCAGATTACTTGATCCAGGTTGTTGATATAAATTCACATACTGAATGCCAAACAGTGCAGATCCAGATCAGTTGGCTTCTGAAGAAGCCAACTGATCTGGATCTACACAGTTTGCAAAGTCAGAGTATATCTGGATTCAGCAGTAAAGAACTAAGGCATATCTGATCTGCTATTGTTTCTTATTTTAGATTTAGACACAGGTAATTTATGAGTTTTGAACTGAGGATAACAAAATGTACCTTAGGACATACTTGACTGGCAAAAACATGTAACAGCTTTAGTATCCATGCAGTCTGATCATAGTGTTGGATTTTTTTGATAGTTCTAGATACATGGAATATTTACACTTCAGTTATTTCCTGTCTAGAGCCTTATAAAATGTGATTATATTTAAGACACAAGTAGTATCTTTAAAAAAAAACAGATGACGTATGATATATATATACTTAAATAATTAAAACAACGAAAATAGGAACGGGACAAATTCATAAACCAAAAAAAAAAAAAAAAAAGTCCTGGGTTTTGAACCTGCAACCTTTCATGTGGGAGGCGAGGGCTGTCCTAACTGAGCTACAGGTGCTGTTTCGGTGCCATCCGAAAAACAATTATACATTGCTAAGCAGCTACATTTTTATACGCCCCTTTAAAAAAAGAGGGACCTATTTATTATGTTAAGGCATTTGGCGTTTGTCCGTCTGTCTGTAAACTTTTTTGTTTCCGGCTAACTCTTCCCACAGTTTACATTCGATCAAGCTGAAACTTGGTATATGGTTAGACCATGATGAAGCAACGCATATTGTCTCGGGGGTAACAGTCCACTAAATATTAGAGTTATGCCCCTTTGAAAATTTCTGTAAACTTTTCATTTCCGGTCAACACCTCCTACACTTTACATCCAATCAAGCTGAAACTTCATTAATACTTAGATTATGATGTGGAGCAGCATATATTATTTCAAGGTTACAGCCCATCAAATGTTAGCAGAGTTATACCCCTTTGAAAATTTCTGTAAACTTTTTGTTTCATGGCTAACTCCTCCTACAGTTTACATCTGATCAAGCTGAAACTTCATAAATGGTTACATGATAATGTGGAGCAGCGCATATTATTTAGAGCTTACAATACACCAAATATTGGCAGAGTTATTCCCCTTTGGAAATTTCTGTAAACTTTTCGCAGCATATTGGTTAGAGGTAATAGTATGCAAATTTAATTTTATTTTATGTATATTTTTGTAAATAACTAAAGGTACTTTATTTGTGCATCTTACACAAATTACTCGCGACCCGATTGGCTGCGCAGGCTACTCAAAATAATAAAACGGCTAACATTGTGAGTAAAGAATGTCCGTCCTTGTAAGTGTAAATAAAATAGACCCTTATCGGTCTGCGCAGACTTGCCTGGATCAGCAATTTTTATGTTTGCAATAAGATACACTTTTACTACTCGGAACACTCTGGTATTAACCGATAGACTCTTAAAACTGTAAACTAGTGACTTACTTTTTGGGCAAGATTGAAATGCGTAGTGAGCAAAGGTCGAAGATCCTGATCAGACTGTAATGAAACAGGAAGGCTCTAGTTTTATTCAGTCAAATAAAAATTATTAAACTTTTTCTTATTTCTCCATGAATAGAAAATTTTGGATACTCATTAGAATGTATTTTCATATAGAAATATCAAATCTGATGTAAAATATAAATTTACCCCTCTTATCTGATGATTGAACATGAAAGGTATGACTCTTTAACTGTCTTAAGGTACATTTTGGCATGATATTTTGGTTTGGTTATAAGTTATCCCATATAAACAAGATTCTTCAGTTCCTCGTACACTTGGAAGACATTTTTACACACATCATCCCATATAAATAAGAGCTGCGTTTTCATTTTTGTTGCATATGTATACACTACACTCTTAACCAGGGCCCAGTTATTCAAAATTTAAAGTTGTAAGCTAACGTGACATTGAAATTTCTATTTTAAAATATGGCAAATATTTTGATATTTTTGCTAAAAAAAAAATTGTAGCTTTTGCATTCATTGCAAAAGCTACGCACATTTTTTGCAGCAAAAATACAACTGTATTTGAAAATATCTGAGCTACAACTGTTAATGAGGTTGTTATTAATGAACTTGTTAAGCTAATGATGCTTTGATCAACTGGGCCCAGTATTTTAACAGAGCCTTGAGATGAAATGTTGTTATTTCAAGACGGTTAAAATAAGAACAAAGAATATGTTGAAATAACCTTTATCAACTCTTCCTGAGTGTTTTAACAAAGTAATAACTATTCACAGTGTTTAACATACACATAAAATAATTCGTGGCGTAAAGGTTGCAGATCAGTGGTTGGAAATTCGAAGAGATGCAATCAATAAGGAGATGCTTTCTCATCTTTTTATCCCACTGGTTTCTACATAGAAACCACCGCAAAGCAACACGGTGTATACACATGATGCTTGCTAAACAACATGGTACATACACATGCTGTTCTATTAAACAGCACACCGCAAAGTATCACGGTACAGACACATGATACCCGCCAAAACAAAACTCCGCAAAGCATTCCGGTATGTACACAGAATGCCCGCTAAATCATATACACCACCGCTGAGTAAATGGTACATACACATCTACCAGCAAACTGTTGGATGAGAAAGCAGCTCCCAAATATATAACAAGATTTCAGTCAGAATCACATCCCTTCGGAATTTTCCGCCACCCCCAATCAGCAACAGCTAGATTGCATACTAGACTGGAATGTTCCTGCCCATGAGTTATCCAAATAATCCACAGATTTAAAAACAGCTTAGTCTTTCTGATATTGCAATTTATACTTAACACTCATGTATCTGATGATACACTGTAAAACATTAAAGCAGCATAACTGTCTTTCACCAAAATATAACACCATTACTTAATCCACCGGGCAGGAGAATGAAAGGACATGGATGACTGTTCTTTCTGAAATTATCAAAGAAACTGGGCGGCAATATCCTACCACAAAATAATGACAAACATTGACATAATTATTTATATTAACCATCTGAAATAATACATAGAGCTACTGTTCTTTAGCTGCAATACTAAATGGTTATTAGTGAATTAAGAATAAAAATTGGGAGGGAGGGCGGGAAAACTTTTTCCTTGCTGCAGCAATCAGCTGTCGTCAGAAAGAGGCTGTTGCACTGGGACCCAGCTGTGCAAAACACTTTCAGTATGTCTACATATAAGCCTGGAACCAATCCTTTACAGTGCTCAAAGGACATGTGTACTGAAATGACCTTACAAGTTGGTACAGTAATCAAAGTACTGAAACAACCCAAATTACCAAAAATGCGAACTGGACTTACTATTTTAATGCTGAAATAAATGGAGCCTATTGTAGATCAATATGCTGTATTATTTCAAGACGGTTAAAATAAGAACAAAGAATATGTTGAAATAACCTTTATCAACTCTTCCTGAGTGTTTTAACAAAGTAATAACTATTCACAGTGTTTAACATACACATAAAATAATTCGTGGCGTAAAGGTTGCAGATCAGTGGTTGGAAATTCGAAGAGATGCAATCAATAAGGAGATTGGGGGCGGTCGGGTGGTGCGAAGGTGCTGTGTATCTTACATCACTGGGGCGTCCAACTGATATTGGCTTACAGATGGGCAAGGCCTGCTATCCTTGTAGTGGGTAAGGGTAGAGGGGGAATGTTTTTATTTCTTCTGTTTCTTCACTTTTATTCCTGTTCCTCTTTCTTCCCTGTCCCTCTCTTTCATCTCCTCTACTCTCTCTTCTATCTCTTTTCTCCCTTTCTCTGGGAGACGACACAAAATGACCCTCAAGGGTTGACGTGTCGTTAAACCCCAACACAATCAATCAAATAAGGAGATGCTTTCTCATCTTTTTATCCCACTGGTTTCTACATAGAAACCACCGCAAAGCAACACGGTGTATACACATGATGCTTGCTAAACAACATGGTACATACACATGCTGTTCTATTAAACAGCACACCGCAAAGTATCACGGTACAGACACATGATACCCGCCAAAACAAAACTCCGCAAAGCATTCCGGTATGTACACAGAATGCCCGCTAAATCATATACACCACCGCTGAGTAAATGGTACATACACATCTACCAGCAAACTGTTGGATGAGAAAGCAGCTCCCAAATATATAACAAGATTTCAGTCAGAATCACATCCCTTCGGAATTTTCCGCCACACAAACCAATAATTTGGTTTGCCCCAAAATTCCACCGCAAACAAAACTGGTGTTCACAACTGATCCTGCAGAGCCTCCCGAATGTCTAACATTAAAATATCAGAACCAATATCAGATAGATGTACGCCATCTGGTTTATATAAGCCCAGTGTGTCAGATGTAATTTCTGGATGATCAATAAAGACCCCCCTACCATTGTATTTTATAAAGCGATGAATCACTCTATTAATGAATTTTCGTTTGGATTCCATTTTGTCTGGAACCTGTGTTCCTGACCATACAATACGAGGCAACATAGCAGAAACGAAAATGGCACTGCTAGTGAATGTTTGAACTAGATTACTTAAGTCATCCTTCATATTATGGATCAAGACCACCCCTTTCTGATAAGCTAAGTCATTGGAACCAACATGAACCACTATTGCCTTTGGAGCAGCATTATGGAGAGCAGCATACTGAATCTTTGGTAGAAGCTGTTGCCATTTCATGCCGCCCTGACCCATCCACTTGACTTTCTGAACTTTGGAAGCGCCAACCGTACTTTCAAGCTGCCTGGTTCTGGCTCGGGCTGCTAATCTATTTATGTAGGAGTCCCCTACCAACCATACATCTGGAAATCAAAATTTATGATGCAAATTATCAATAGGGCTAAGGAGCAATGAGCAAGTCCGCTTTATAGTCTTATGTACTTGAGAAATGAATTGGACTGCCATCTGCCCATTTTCTTGATAGTCTCATACGATACGCCTTTGCTGGCTAACCACGAAGCGGCCCCAATACGGAAGGAATGCGTTCTGAAATGTGTTGTTGGTAGATTCAGAGCAGTTATAGCTTTATTTAAAACTGCCCCAAATTGATATCTTGTAAGAGGTTGCCCATTAATATGACAAAAAAGATATACTGATTTGTGAGGTCTAATTTTGAGAAACGCTTCCATGGCCAATAATGGACATTCTGTAGATTCAATAGCTGGAATGTCAATTATATATGGTTTTCCTGTTTGATTGCATTTGGCCTTACGCTGGCGGATTCGTAAAATATTTTGCCCAGCTTTGGTGGTACATAATACATCAGATACTTGCAATGGTTGATCAGGTTGCTGTGACGATGTAAATACCAACTCACTAACACGGAACAAACCAAAAAATGCCAAACGGTAAGCTGCTCTAAATAAAAGTGTTTCATACTCAGAAATGCAGATATTCCCCAAAATTTTACAAATAGCAACCAGAGTATTATACATAATTGGCATACGGTTATCAGGATTGGCTCTAAGACGCTTGTAGCCTTCAAGCATTTTTGAAATGGCAAAAGTGGAAGTGTTATCAAAATTATGGTTAATTTTATGTTGAAAGCTAATAGCAGATATGTGCATGGCAGCTGTTGATGGGGCATAACCATTGTGGAAAAGATAAGTAATATAAGCATGAATATGAGTTTCAGGTACTGGCCACTGCAAAGGGAGAGCATAATTAGACCTAAAAGTTGAAAAGTTCGCCAATGCAGTAGCATATGCATGACGGGTATTAACTGACAAACTTGCAGTCACAAGCTGGTGGGCTCCTGATTGAAGACGCTCCAAAGATGGTCTGGAACAGGCTCTGGCTCTGGTTCGGCTGCTGGGGCCAACTGTCGAAAGCGATTCATCTGCAATCGAGATAAACTGTCCGTCACGGCATTCCGAGAAGTTGATAAATGTTCCGCTTTGAGAACAACATTCAGCTGCAAACATTTTAATGTAATGATTCTGACAAAGACCATGACATACTCTGCCTTTGACGTTTGCGAATTCAAGATATGAACAACTGCCTGATTGTCACATTTGAATAGAATCTTTTTGTTGCTGAGATGCTGACCCCAGATTTCAAGAGCAACAAAAATGGGGAACAATTCAAGTACTGTAATGTCATCAGTAATACCGCGGTGGAACCATTCAGCAGGCCACAGACCATATGTCCATTTTCCCTGAAAATAAGCTCCAAAGCCTTTACCATAACTTGCTGAACTGTCCGTAAACAAACATAAGTCAGCATTTGACAGCCAAAACCTGTCATGAAAGACAGAGACACCATTAAACGATTTGAAAAATGTCAGCCATGTTTGCAAATCTAACCTCATTGCCTTGGAAATCCGAATATGATGATAAGGCTTTGTAATACCCCTTGTAGCATTTATCAGCCGGCGGCAAAAAGGACGACCAGGAACGATAGCCCGGCACATGAAATTCAGTGAGCCAAGAAGAGACTGCATAACCTCCAGTGTAATACTGGACTTATGTAATATTTCTTCAATAAGACTTTGTAGTTTCATAATTTTGTCCTTTGGAATTCGTACCTCCATAAGAATTGAATCAAGTTCAAATCCCAAGAAAATGATGGTTGTTTGAGGCCCTTCTGTCTTTTCATCTGCAACAGGCACGCCCATTTTTCCACAAGTCTTGAAAAAGGAAGTCATAATTTCTTGACAGTCAGTTGTGCCAGCTTCACCCCCAAACAAAAAATCATCCAAGTAATGTTCAAGTTCACCCACTGTGCATGATTCTCTTACAGCATAATGTAAGAAATGGGCAAATTTCTCCCATAATGCACATGAATATGAAAGTCCAAAAGGTAAGCAACGGTCAAAGAAGTATTGACCATAAAACCTAACAGGGGAAAATCATCTGGGGAGATAATCATTAGGCGAAATGCATTTTTTATATCAGCCTTGCCTAGCAGAGCACCTTTTCCCAATTTCTGAATCATTTTAACAGCTTGATCAAATCTAGTATATTGGACACTGCAAAATTCAGGGTCAATATAGTCATTGATTGAATCCCCCTCTGGATATGATAGATGGTGTATTAAACGATATTCACCTGGCTGTTTTTTGGGTACCAAACCCAGAGGAGAAACCCTAAAATCAGTGAAAGGTACAGTTTGAAAAGGGCCAGCAACTCTTCCTGCTTCCAATTCTTTCGTGATTTTTTGCCTGACAATATCAGGGGCTTTATTTGCTGAAGGTAAATTTTTTGATATGACCAATTTTCGAGGACCTTCAAAGTTAATGTGAAAGCCATTTTTAAACCCATTTTTCCGCTGTTTGTCTGTCTGGATATTCTTGCAATTCCTTCTCAAAGGCAGATAAATCTACAGGAGTGGAGCCGAGCTCAAATTTATTTCCGTTTGAATGGACCACGAAAGGAGGACCTTTGAGTGTGATCTATTTCAGTGTTCTTATTTGCAGTGAATGCATTCTGTTGTAAATTTTGACTGTGTCTGGGACATTGGTTTTCAGAATGGTCCCCCTTACATGCCAAACAAACATGAGAAAATCTACAATTTTTAGCTCGCCTGTACGAAGTACAAGGAGAGCTATTGTAGTCACCCCGGTCGTCCACGTTTGCGTTTGCGTTTGCGTTCCCGTTCCCGTTCCCGTTCCCGTCACACTGTGTTAAAGTTTTTCAAATGCTTATATCTCAACAGTCACTCCTCACAGAGGCATCAAATTTGGAACTTAGGTACCTTGGAGGGTCTTCTGAGATTCCAAGAGAATAAACCCCTGGGTTCATGCCCCTGGGTGGGGCTAGGGGTCAGAATCTAGGACACCTTTGTAATACTGTGTTAAAGTTTTTCAAATTCTTATATCTTGACTTTCACTCCTCATAGAGCATTCATATTTAGAATTTGGGTACCTGGACGAGTCTTCTGAGATTCCAAAAGAACATACCCCTGGGTTCATACCTCAGGGTGGGCCTTGGGGTGGGGCTAGGGGTCAAAATCTAGGACACATTTGTAAAATCTTATATGCCTACAGGTTATAGACACAACTGGTTATACATCAGCTAACTATGTGACATCAGTTTAAGTGTAAGAGAGTGAAGGTCATGGTGACCTACATTTTACGGTCAAGGTCACCTAGATTTCACGGTCCAGTGATTTTGCCTTATATCTTGAATACTATTTGTTGGATAAATGTCACACCTGGGATATTACTTCCATGTGACCCAATGAATGACCACTTACTATATCTAGGTCATTGTGACCTATATTTCATGGTTCAGTGACTTTGCCTTATATCTTGAATACTTTTTGTTGGTTAAATGTCACACCTGGGATATTACTTCCATGTGACCCAATGAATGACCACTTACTATATCTAGGTCATTGTGACCTATATTTCATGGTTCAGTGATTTTGCCTTATATCTTGAATACTATTTGTTGGATAAATGTCACACCTGGGATATTACTTCCATGTGACCCAATGAATGACCACTTACTATATCTAGGTCATTGTGACCTATATTTCATGGTTCAGTGATTTTGCCTTATATCTTGAATACTATTTGTTGGATAAATGTCACACCTGGGATATTAGTTCCATGTGACCCAATGAATGACCACTTACTATATCTAGGTCATTGTGACCTATATTTCATGGTTCAGTGATTTTGCCTTATATCTTGAATACTATTTGTTGGATAAATGTCACACCTGGGATATTAGTTCCATGTGACCCAATGAATGACCACTTACTATATCTAGGTCATTGTGACCTATATTTCATGCTTCAGTGATTTTGCCTTATAGCTTGAATACTATTTGTTGGATAAATGTCACACCTGGGATATTAGTTCCTTGTGACCCGATTATTGACGTCAAAATATATCTCTCTTGGTGTGACCTATATTTCATGGTTCAGTGATTTTGCCTTATATCTTGAATACTATTTGTTGGATAAATGTCACACCTGGGATATTACTTCCATGTGACCCAATGAATGACCACTTACTATATCTAGGTCATTGTGACCTATATTTCATGCTTCAGTGATTTTGCCTTATAGCTTGAATACTATTTGTTGGATAAATGTCACACCTGGGATATTAGTTCCATGTGACCCAATGAATGACCACTTACTATATCTAGGTCATTGTGACCTATATTTCATGGTTCAGTGATTTTGCCTTATAGCTTGAATACTATTTGTTGGATAAATGTCACACCTGGGATATTAGTTCCTTGTGACCCGATTATTGACGTCAAACTATATCTCTGTTGGTGTGACCTATATTTTATGGTTCAGTGATTTTGCCTTATATCTTGAATACTTTTTGTTGGATAAATGTCACACCTGGGATATTAGTTCCTTGTGACCCGATTATTGACGTCAAAATATATCTCTGTTGGTGTGACCTATATTTCATGGTTCAGTGATTTTGCCTTATATCTTGAATACTATTTGTTGGATAAATGTCACACCAGGGATATTACTTCCATGTGACCCAATGAATGACCACTTAGTATATCTAGGTCATTGTGACCTATATTTCATGGTTCAGTGATTTTGCCTTATATCTTGAATACTATTAGTTGGATAAATGTCACACCTGGGATATTAGTTCCTTGTGACCCGATTATTGACGTCAAAATATATCTCTCTTGGTGTGACCTATATTTCATGGTTCAGTGATTTTGCCTTATATCTTGAATATTTGTTGGATAAATGTCACACCTGGGATATTAGTTCCATGTGACCCAATGAATGACCACTTACTATATCTAGGTCATTGTGACCTATATTTCATGCTTCAGTGATTTTGCCTTTTATTTTTATTACTATTTCATGGAGAATTGTCATACCTGGATTATTATATCTAAGTGACAAAATGATTTACATACAAATACATCTAGGTCAGTGTGACCTATATTATATGGCTTAATGATAAAAATGTTACAATATAAAATGTACCCAGCAGGTGAGCTCGCTGTCCTCCGACAGCTCTTGTTGAAATAGCATTTGCCTTTGTTATAATCAAAACATACGCCAAGTGCAAGACGAGACTGATTTGAGTGGCCAGCAAAGCTAGGCTTAGATTGAAAGGTAGTTGTTTCTAGCTTGTTTGTGTTTGTCATTAATTTAAGCCACAAATCTGAATAAATTTTATTCCACGGCTCCTGTTTTAAAGCTTGCCTTGTCCTAAATTCAGCATCATATTCTCGCCATGCTAAATTTTGACACCTGCTTTCAGCCTCTCTGATGGTGCTCAGGTACTGAATTAATTCAAAAACTTTATCCACTGATTTGAGTGGCCAGCAAAGCTAGGCTTAGATTGAAAGGTAGTTGTTTCTAGCTTGTTTGTGTTTGTCATTAATTTAAGCCACAAATCTGAATAAATTTTATTCCACGGCTCCTGTTTTAAAGCTTGCCTTGTCCTAAATTCAGCATCATATTCTCGCCATGCTAAATTTTGACACCTGCTTTCAGCCTCTCTGATGGTGCTCAGGTACTGAATTAATTCAAAAACTTTATCCTGATACTTTTTCAAATATATAGTCATGAATATTGAAAAAGCATCTGTCCACTCCCTGATATTGGTTATTTCTTTTAATACTTTAGGGCGTGTTTGAATTTGGCCATGTTCATTTATAAATAAATTACCAGATTCCTCCCCACGCCTTTTTTGATTTTTCTTTAACAGAGAAGCCAAATTTATATATTCATTTTTCCATATCTTAATACAAATATCTTGCGGAACATGCATCGCAATATCATCATCAGCACAACGTACATCCGGCATCTGAAAGTCAGACTGAGTGTTTTGTGCAATTGTTTGTGCTAGAGGGGTCCCCTGAACCCCCAAAGCACTAGTCCAAGTATTTAACATACTGGACCCTGTAGCATTAATCTCGGGTGAGTATGACACTTGGTTACCTGACTGTTGAACCCCGCCATCACCACATAACCTTACAATTTCTGGTGTTCCTGTTGCCCCCGGTTGAGGGCATGGCTCATTTGCTGCTGTTTGTTGCTGATTTTGTTTTGCTTGGCCCCTAGCCTGACCCTTCCTAGCCCTCTTTCTAGGTGGCATGATTATGGAGGCACCAAGATAATTTCAAAATTGGGCTTGAAATGTTCAAAAAGTTGAAAAATTTGCCAAAAAACTGGACTGAAAACTTTTTCCTTGCTGCAGCAATCAGCTGTCGTCAGAAAGAGGCTGTTGCACTGGGACCCAGCTGTGCAAAACACTTTCAGTATGTCTACATATAAGCCTGGAACCAATCCTTTACAGTGCTCAAAGGACATGTGTACTGAAATGACCTTACAAGTTGGTACAGTAATCAAAGTACTGAAACAACCCAAATTACCAAAAATGCGAACTGGACTTACTATTTTAATGCTGAAATAAATGGAGCCTATTGTAGATCAATATGCTGTATTATTAATGAACTTGTTAAGCTAACGATGCTTTGATCAACTGGGCACTGTATTTTAACAGAGCCTTGAGATGAAATAATACACTGTTAAAACATTAGTGTTATACATCAAGTGCTTATTCTAATGCAAATTATAGAAAGATTAACTGTTCTTACCTTAACCCATTGTGGTCGGGAGACCCTTAAAAGGGTAATTGTTAAACTGCCGGCCCAGATCAGACGCCACAGAACGCGACCTCTGATCAGGGTCTTTACTGTTTGCAAATAATTTATCCATTTTTCTCTAAGAATATGTAAATATCATAGCTGGACATACCTAAAATTGAATTTGGACTCTTCCAATTTATAGCGTGGGTGAGTCTATTCAGTCTACAATGGGTTAAGTAGTCAGACAGAATACAGCCTCAGATCAGGGTCTACATACACTGTTTGCCACTCATGCAGCAGTTTTCGATACATCAACAGGTAGTAAATTGAAGCTTCAAATTTTAGTATGATTATATATAGGAATTGGTGAGGAGCAATATTTGATAATTTTATTGAAATATTTTATCCAGTATTCCATAAAAACTTGTGGTACACATTACAAGAGCCTCGCTGAGGCACTCCTAATGCGTGCCCACAAATACGTTTTTATGGAGAATTATTAAAGGAGCCATATTCCTCTGAAATAGACATTTTTTTATCCAAAAAAGGTGTAATAAATTGATATACAGAATTAATATGATCATAAAATGTAGCATCTTACAGTCTGTAAAATTTCAGTCAGTCTCTAATTTTTTTAACTGGATCAAAAATGAAATGAATTTTTATTGTATAATGGCAGCATTTATTCAGAGATACAATGAAAAACATTTCATTTCAAGAACAAGAGATTAACTGATAATTTACAGGCTATCAAGTGCCAGATTTTATGACCGTATTAATACCATATATCAATTTATTAAACTTTTCTTGGGTAATAAAATGTCTATTTTTGAGGAATACAGAGCCTTTAAAGTAAAGAATCCCAGACATTACGAAAACACGCCTATTCAACTATTCAAATATATAGAAAATTTCACCTCCAAAAACTGAAAATTTTCAGATAAAAAATGCTGATATTTTTCATATTTCTGCTCAAAATATAGATTGTTAGTACTTGTTAGAACCGCCTCGACGAGGCGGTTCTAACGAGTACCCACAATCTATGTTTTTGAGCAGAAATAAGAAAAATAATGTATACCCCTGTAAACCCCAGTTTTACTATATAAAAGTGGGGTTTAAGGGGGTCAGTATTACATAGGAATGTTTTCGTGATGATTATCATCCAGTACGCCTCTGTTCTATGATTATGGTAAGGAATTAACCCTTAAAGCGCCAAGCAAAATTTGTTGCAGACGACATTCTAAAAAAAAATTTTCTTAGAAACTAAGCCTTGAAATTTCATGTGAATTGTCTGCTTGGCAGATGATTCACATGAAATGTCAAGGCTTATTGTCTAAAAATAAATATATATATAAAAGTGTCTTCTGCCTCAGTTGTGACTGGTGCTTTAAGGGTTAAGATGTCTGGATATTTTGGGTAAAATACAGTTTGCAGCATGGTACAGCTCCAGCTAAGCATAGACTTAATTCTAACCCATTATTTGCCAAATTTTATTTACCATTTTAGCAGTCTGAGGATATTTTAAAATATTTTTCTTAGTTTTTTTTTTTTTTTGAAAAAATACAATTTGATATTTCATGTAAATCATCTGTGGAGATGTTAAAACCTTGTTTTCTCTGAAAATTAAGACAAATATCAAAAATTTGTCACTAGCAAATGTTATGATGAGAATTCTAAGGGCTGATACATAAAACATGAAACTGGTTATAGTTCTGGGGTTTTTTTTAATCTTTTTTTAGCTCGCCTGTACGAAGTACAAGGAGAGCTATTGTAGTCACCCTGGTCGTCCACCTTTGCGTTTGCGTTTGCGTTTGCGTTTGCGTTCCCGTTCCCGTCACACTGTGTTAAAGTTTTTCAAATGCTTATATCTCAACAGTCACTCCTCACAGAGGCATCAAATTTGGAACTTAGGTACCTTGGAGGGTCTTCTGAGATTCCAAGAGAATAAACCCCTGGGTTCGTGCCCCTGGGTGGGGCTAGGGGTCAGAATCTAGGACACCTTTGTAATACTGTGTTAAAGTTTTTCAAATTCTTATATCTTGACTTTCACTCCTCATAGAGCATTCATATTTAGAATTTGGGTACCTGGACGAGTCTTCTGAGATTCCAAAAGAACATACCCCTGGGTTCATACCTCAGGGTGGGCCTTGGAGTGGGGCTAGGGGTCAAAATCTAGGACACATTTGTAAAATCTTATATGCCTACAGGTTATAGACACAACTGGTTATACATCAGCTAACTATGTGACATCAGTTTAAGTGTAAGAGAGTGAAGGTCATGGTGACCTACATTTTACGGTCCAGGTCACCTAGATTTCACGGTCCAGTGATTTTGCCTTATATCTTGAATACTATTTGTTGGATAAATGTCACACCTGGGATATTACTTCCATGTGACCCAATGAATGACCACTTACTATATCTAGGTCATTGTGACCTATATTTCATGGTTCAGTGATTTTGCCTTATATCTTGAATACTTTTTGTTGGTTAAATGTCACACCTGGGATATTACTTCCATGTGACCCAATGAATGACCACTTACTATATCTAGGTCATTGTGACCTATATTTCATGGTTCAGTGATTTTGCCTTATATCTTGAATACTATTTGTTGGATAAATGTCACACCTGGGATATTAGTTCCATGTGACCCAATGAATGACCACTTACTATATCTAGGTCATTGTGACCTATATTTCATGGTTCAGTGATTTTGCCTTATATCTTGAATACTATTTGTTGGATAAATGTCACACCTGGGATATTAGTTCCATGTGACCCAATGAATGACCACTTACTAAATCTAGGTCATTGTGACCTATATTTCATGGTTCAGTGATTTTGCCTTATATCTTGAATACTATTTGTTGGATAAATGTCACACCTGGGATATTAGTTCCATGTGACCCAATGAATGACCACTTACTATATCTAGGTCATTGTGACCTATATTTCATGGTTCAGTGATTTTGCCTTATAGCTTGAATACTATTTGTTGGATAAATGTCACACCTGGGATATTAGTTCCTTGTGACCCGATTATTGACGTCAAAATATATCTCTGTTGGTGTGACCTATATTTCATGGTTCAGTGATTTTGCCTTATATACTGAATACTATTTGTTGGATAAATGTCACACCTGGGATATTACTTCCATGTGACCCAATGAATGACCACTTAATATATCTAGGTCATTGTGACCTATATTTCATGGTTCAGTGATTTTGCCTTATATCTTGAATACTATTTGTTGGATAAATGTCACACCTGGGATATTAGTTCCTTGTGACCCGATTATTGACGTCAAAATATATCTCTGTTGGTGTGACCTATATTTCATGGTTCAGTGATTTTGCCTTATATCTTGAATACTATTTGTTGGATAAATGTCACACCTGGGATATTAGTTCCTTGTGACCAGATTATTGACGTCAAAATATATCTCTGTTGGTATGACCTATATTTCATGGTTCAGTGATTTTGCCTTATATCTTGAATACTATTTGTTGGATAAATGTCACACCTGGGATATTACTTCCATGTGACCCAATGAATGACCACTTACTATATCTAGGTCATTGTGACCTATATTTCATGGTTCAGTGATTTTGCCTTATATCTTGAATATTTGTTGGATAAATGTCACACCTGGGATATTAGTTCCATGTGACCCAATGAATGACCACTTACTATATCTAGGTCATTGTGACCTATATTTCATGCTTCAGTGATTTTGCCTTTTATTTTTATTACTATTTCATGGAGAATTGTCATACCTGGATTATTATATCGTAAGTGACAAAATGATTTACATACAAATACATCTAGGTCAGTGTGACCTATATTATATGGCTTAATGATAAAAATGTTACAATATAAAATGTACCCAGCAGGAGAGCTCGCTGTCCTCCGACAGCTCTTGTTCTGTTTTGTTTTGTTGATTTTTGCTTTTTTCAAGCACCTTAAGAAATTACTTTGTTTTACAAAAACAAAAACACAAAAAATGAAAATAATGATAATAATAACACTGATCAATAAAACTAAATACATAATATAAATAATTAGGTCACTTTTTTGGTCACCATTAAAGTTAGAGAGTTCAGCTTCTTTGTGCCCCTAAGATAACTCTGCTACTAAGACACCATGGCAGTGTTATGGTGCAAGGTGGGGGCATCTATGTACTGTAAACAAGTTAGTTGTGAAGTTATTATTTCATTTCATCAAAACTCTAGTTCAGAATAAAGAACAAAAAGTTTAATGCTTACCATGCTCATTACAGGTATAAATTGTAGCAGAAATATGTTGAAATATTTTTTTATTACACTTCAACCTCTATATAACACGGTCATTATAACACGGTTTTGGATATAACACATTTCAAAGATGGATCCCAAAAATGTATAGTTTATATTGAAAAGTGACTATAAATGGTCATTTTTCAATATAATCTATACATTTTTGTTTTGATATAACATGGTTGCTTAACTAATACGGTTAATGCTATGGACCCCAACAATAGTGTTATAAGGAGGTTTTGGTGTATTATTTTTTTTATTTTCAAAAAGGGGTGTGGATTGGAGATTTTAATTGTTGCATATTGACATTTGATGTAAAGAAGTGTTGAGAGAAATTGCTTTTGTTAACAGACACAGTTTTACAGCCGACCTTGAAGAAAAAGAAGTCTGTGAGTAAACTTGAGGTGAAGGATACAAAAAAAGCATCAAAATACATGATGACAACCCAGGATGTTGGCTCTGATGGAGAATTCCAGACCAGATATTATAAGGTTAGCTTTGATTTATTCTCAAATTGTTTTGTTTTTCCTTGTGTCTTTGAAGATTACAGTCAATGTGGTCATAGTATTTGGCCTAAACATTTGGACAGCTTATTCTATTTTTATCTTGAAATTTAAACACAACCATATGCCAGACACTCAGCTGGATGTTAATCCGACGTGATCAGGAGATCGCGGGTTCGACTCCCGCCGGGTCAGCAACATTCTTTCGTGTAAATTGATCATGAAATATTTTCTACGGTCATTCTCTCCCTTCTGCTGATTCAAGAAGGACAGTTGTCAGTTTCTGGGGAAAGAATGTGCACAGTACTGGTTAACTGCTTAGAGGACCAAGCCTGCCCAGTAGAATTGTGGGTAAGTTAACTGACTGCGCTTGACATGACCTGAATGGGTTGACTGGTCCATAAAACCTTAACACAAACAAACATATGCTGGCCAAGGTGGCTCAGTCTGATTCGTGTCCGACTGATGAGCACGAGTTTGCAGATTTGATCCCCACAGGGTCCGGCAACATTCTTTAATGGAAATAGATCAGGAAATATTTTCTGTGGTCATTCTCTCCCTTCCGCTGATTCAAGAAGGGCAAAAGAATGTGCACTGTACTGGTAAACCACTTAGGACTAAGCCAGCCCAGAAAAAGTGTAAACTGACCGCCTCAACATGAATAGTGATGACTGGGCTTTTAAACTCCAAACCAACACAAAAGCCCAAAACACAACCATTTATCAGTCTAGAATTTGAGTTGGCCAGAGTGTCATTTTGGCCTCCAGCCATTTATGAAAACTCATTCTAATGCACTTGCATATATAACATGACGTTCCATTGGATAATGTCAAAAATTTGCGACAATATTTCCTGCAATATACTGTCGGGAATCAGACGTCATAACGTAACGTTACTTTTCATTGGCTGGCATTTGGTTTTACGCAGCTTACATGGCTTGCCGCTTTGTGCAAATAGGACTTTTTCTTTAACAAAACATTTTTTTTAAACAAAACAAATGAATAAATGCATTAGAATGGGGATAACTATATTGAAAATTGTTATTTGGGGAAGTAAATCATCAGATTTACAGTTGCATATTCCGATGTTCCGACTGCAAAACTGCCAATTTACCTCTCCAAATGACAATTTTCAACCCACACAAGAAAAAAAAAAAAAGAGGACCTTGGGGGTTTAAAGTGAAAAAGTGCATTAGAATGGGGATAATGTAATGAAAATATACATTTGGGGAGGTATATCATCAGCAATACATCGACAGTTTACGATCGGAAATTTCATTTTACGACAAAGTGTCAGCAGAGCCGTAAAACGAAATTTCCACCCGTAAAACCGATGCAGTTATCCCCTTAAATATATGTTTTCAGTGTAAAAAAAGCAAAGAAAAACTATCTGGATACTTTTCTTATTTTGACGAAATTTCCGCCTGTTAAACCGAGGTTATAATAAATGTTTTTTTTTAACCAGGGTGACGTCCTTCCCACAGCTGGAGGTGGAGTATCTGTGGTGTTGAATGATGTTGAAATACACAAACAGCGGTCACCAGGTACGAGAAAGAGACGCAGCTCATGTCCCCAGCCAACAGATTTTGATGGAGAATATACAGACACAGAAACCCGCTGTGCAATAGCAATAGAAGGACATGCAAGAAAGTAAGTTTTCCTTTGTATAAGGCAATACAAGAAGAAAAATGGTAGGATCTCACAGATCTTGTTAAGGTGGAGAATTTGGTAATAAATCTAGAAATATGTTTTCACTCTGCCTTTGATATTAGGCTAGACAAGAAGAAAAATGGTAGGATCTCACAGAGCTTGTTAAGGTCAAGATTCATACATGTCAGGGAAATATCAGAAAATTTTTTTTTTTTTTTCAAGGTCAAGGAATTGTCAGGGAATTCTGTGATTTTTCAGGAAAAAATGAAATGTTGCAAAAATGTCAGAGAATTTTACATTTCGGCCTGATGAAGCTAGAATGTTTGGTCCCCGATATATTTTTCTTGCTAAATTCATAAAATTTCTGGCTCTGATATTGTCATGGAAATTTGAATTTATGTCAGGGAAATGTCAGGAAATTTTGGTCAGTTCTGAATGTATGAACCCTGAAGGTGGAGTATTTGATAATAAATCTGGGATGATTTCTTTACTTTATGATTGATATTAGGCTAGACAAGAGGGGAAATGGTATGGTCTCACAGAGAACTTTTTAACATGGAGAATTTGATAATAAATCTAGAATAATTTTTTTACTCCACCATTGATATTAAGCTAGACAAGACGTAGGATCTCACAGAGAACTTTTTAAGGCAGAGTATTTGATAAATCTAGGATAATTTCTTTACTCTACTTGATATTAGGCTAGACAAGAGGGGAAAAAATCGTAAGATCTCGCAGAGAACTTTTTAAGGCAGAGTATTTGATAATAAATCTAGGATAATTTCTTTACTCTTTCATTGATACATACAATGAAACCGCTTTATAAGACGGTTTCCTATATCAGACAGTTTAAAGTAGGACCCCAAAAGTGTTGTATCCAAACAAAAATTTATAGATTATATAGAAATATGACCATTTATGGTCATTTTTCTATATAGTCTTTACATTTTCTTTCTAAGATCCCAGCAATAGTGTTATAAAGAGATTGTGGTGTATTTGTTGGTACAGTGAACCCTCATAACAACGACAGCATTTGTTCCCAAAGACGTTGCCCTTATTATAAAATGTAATAGCTGTTGTACAGAATACTAAATGAGCAGATTGATATGTAAGAAAGGTCTTGTTTTGTTCTTATTTCCTCACAGAACATATGTTTTGGATATTTGTAGGAATTGCCTCACTGAGCCAATTCTAACAAATATCCTCGGTGGCTAAGTTGGATGCGCCGTCCGACTGGAGACCAGGAGGACGCGGGTTCAACCCTCGCCGAGGTCGACAACATTCTTTCGTAGAGATTGATCATGAAATATTTTCTACGGTCATTCTCTCCCTTCTGCTGATTCAAGAAGGGCAGTTGTCAGTTTCTGGCAAAAGAATGTGCACAATACTGGTTAACCGCTTAGAGGACTAAGCCTGCCCAGTAAACGTGTGGTTATGTAAACTGACCTCGCTCGACATGATCCCATTGGGTTGACAGGGCCGTAAAACCTCAACACAATCAAACAAACAAACAAATATTCAAAGCATATGTTTCTTGAAAGTATTAAATTTAGTATTCTGGCATAATTAATGACTAATTTTTACCCCTATGTGAAGGTTTTGTGACAGTCAAATTGTCATTGTAACAAATTTTGTCGTTGTATCGAGTGTCAGTGTAAAAATAATTGTCCTTATTCATTAGATGGTGCTTCTAATGAGTACCCACAACATGTTTTATGGAGAAGTAAGAAAAGAATATCCCAGAAATCTCTAAACACTCCTCTCGTAATGTGACTAGCAGAAATCCAAACCAGGCTGCATATTCATGTGAACTGGTCAAGGTGTTCTCTGTTTGTTACATTCACACAGTTCACAAAGCATAGATGGGTAGGGCTGGACAAGTTTTTAGTAAGGCTGGCTAATCAGAGCTAAAAAGATAATAGATTATCAATCCTGCCTCTGTGATCGATAACCTACTAATAATCACTGAAGATTTCGTCAAAATTTTACCTGTCTGTCTGAGCATGACTCCTACCATATGTTATATTTTACTGACATATTTGACAGACAGGCCTGAGCCAACAGTGTAGACCCAGATGAGACACCACTCTGCGTCGTCTGATCAGGGTGTACACTGTTTATCACTCATCCAGCTATTTTTTGACAAAACATTGGGTAGTAAATTGTACTTTGTTCAGATTTTAGATAAAGTATGGTAAGGAGTTGAAGCGTCTGAATACTAATGGTTAATACGGTAAAGTAAGAGACACGGCGAATTAAATTATCGATTATTAGCACATCTGTAACGATAATAATTTTTGTGGAATTTATTGATTAATTAGTCAATTATTCGATTAATTGTGCCAGCTTTAGTTTTTAGTGCTCCTGATTTCAGATCATGTTCGAATCCTTCTAGACGCCAAATTCAGCTCATAGCTGTACGGTGCTTCATTCCACAGAGCCTTTCATTATCACTGTTCCGTGGTCTTAATACACTACAACCTCTTTATAACATGGTTCGTAATAACACAGTTTTGGATATAACACCGTTCAGAGATGGATCATAAAATATTATAAATTAATTAGAAATATGACCATATATGGTCATTTTTCTATATAATCTATACATTTTTGTTTGGATATAACACAGTTGTTTAACTAACACGGTTTATGTTATGGACCCCAACAATAGTGTGATAAAGTGGTTGTGGTGTACAACTTAAATATTTCTTGCGAGAGAATATGCACAATACTGGTTAACCACTTAGAGGACTAAGCCTGCCCATTAAAAGTGTGATTAAGCAAACTGACCGTGCTCGACATGAGCCCATGGGGTCGACTGGGCCGTAATCCTCAACACAAACAAACAGTATGACTTAAATAATGTTGAAAGGGACATAAAGCATCAAATCATCATTATCATTACAAAGTTCAGTTACTCATTTTCAAGGTCAGACCATACGGTGACTAAGTATGTTGGAGGTGGGGTTGTATCTGTTTTCTCTGAAAACAAATTTCTAGTTGAAATTATTTTTCCTTTTTAACTTTCAGTTTCTGGTAGACTGGTGATGTCTATTAAAGAAAAATGATGTTAAAAATACTGCTTTTACCTTAAATATTGGGACACAATAATTCCTTACCATAAATATCCTTAAATTTGAGAAAGTCCATTTGACTACTATCTGATGTGTCAACAAAAGCAGGGCCCTTAGGGGAACCTTTAAAAACCTTTAATTTTGTTGAAATCCTTTAAAACCTTTAATTTGGCTGAAAAACCTATAAAAACCTTTATTTTGATGAGAAAACCTTCATATTTGGCAATTTGTAAATGCAAAAAAATGACGGAGTAAATATGTAGCATTTCATAAAACAAATTATTGTTCTTTTTCTTAGATTCATGCATTTCTAAACAGATATGCAAGTTAATGTTGTCATAACCATTTAAAGATGAAAATATCTGATTTTCTCTGCAATTTTTCTCCCTATTTTGCTAGAGAGGCGATGACGCGGAGTTCTTTTGCTTGGGATCTGCCAAGAAAGCTCTTTATTTTGTACAAAATTTATCCTGAAAAACCTTTATTAGGCGAAAAATAGCCTTTATAAAAAGCCTTTATTTCTGAAAGAGACTGCTAGGGGGCCTGCAAAAGACTACTGGACAAGTGGCAAACAGTGTAGACCCTGATTGGAGGCTGCATTCTGCAATGTTTGAACTGGCACTGCTCCATTTGCTTGGGCCTCTCTGTCAGAGTACTTTGGGTAGATAAGGGATATTGTGGTCTATAATTTCAAAACAAAGGATATATTTGGGAAAATTTTATAACAAAAGAAGAAAAGACAACTAAACTGAATCTCCCTTGAAACAATGTATCTTTCCTTGAATAAATGTTTTAGAAAATGACAACTTAGTTTAATGTATTATTTCCCTTGAACAAGTGTATTATCTCCCTTGAATAGATGTATTATATCCCTTGAACAAATGTATAATCTCCTTTCAACAAATGTATGATCTCCCTTGAAAAATGTATGATCTCCCTTGAAAAAATGTATTATCTCCTGTGAACAAATGTATTTCCTTGAACAAATGTATTATCTCACTTCAACAAATATATTATCTCCCTTGAACAAATGTACTATCTCCTTGAACAAATGTATTATCTCCCTTGAACAAATGTACTATCTCCTAGAACAAATATGATCTCCCTTGAAAAAATGTATTATCTCCTGTGAACAAATGTATTATCTGCCTTGAACAAATGTACCATCTCACTTCAACAAATGTATTATCTCCCTTGAACAAATGTACTCATCTGCCTTGAACAAATGTACCATCTCACTTCAACAAATGTATTATCTCCCTTGAACAAATGTACTATCTCCTTGAACAAATGTATTATCTGCCTTGAACAAATGTATTATCTCCCTTGAACAAATGTACCATCTCACGTCAACAAATGTATTATCTCCCTTGAACAAATGTACTATCTCACTTCAACAAATGTATTATCTCCCTTGAACAAATGTACTATCTCCTTCAACAAATGTATTATCTACCTTGAACAAATGTACCATCTCACTTCAACAAATGTATTATCTCCCTTGAACAAATGTATTATCTTTCCTCACAGAAGAAGCAAGCCTTCTCCAGAAATCGTGAGTCATGTGTAAATTATTTATCAAGGTTAGAGACTTGTTTTAACTTCCTGCTTATTTGAAGTGAAGTAGCTAGCTGCTTTAACCCTTATCCTGCTGTTCACGACAACCCCTACCTTTGCAAGTATAGATCCAGATCAGATGGCTTCTGAAGAAGTCATCTGATCAGGATCTACACTGTCATTCAGTTTGTGAATTTGAATGAAAACATTATATGATGTTATCTGATCGGCCGATAGTCAGAAATGGGTGTGGCTAATTAAATTATTCAGCAGGATAAGGGTTAATACTCCCATAATAATTTATCACCTTTATTTATCAGACAAACCAAAGAAATGACAGCACTGGTGGGTCAATGGTCTCTGAGTGTAGGCTGAGAAAATAGTGTTGAGTGGGGACCTAAGATTGTTTCATTTAACTCCTTAACTTCCTGTAATTTAGCAAACAGTGAAGACCCTGATCAGATGTTCTGCAGCGCCTGATCTGGGTCTGCACTGTTTGACAGTGTCCCAAATGTTCTAGTCCAGGTTTTACAGATAACCCTCTGTGGAGACCCTGATCAGAAGGGTCTGCACTGTTTGCCAATTACCTGTTTAGGGGTCTAAAGACTACAGTGGGTTAAAGGACTAAACCTGCTTGTGAAAAGTGTACTTTAATAGGTAAACCGACCAGCTTAACATGACCTTATCAGTGTTGACTAGGCCATTCAACTCCAAACCAACCAACCTGGGTCCTTGAATGCTGAGCTGTAGAGATAAAAATGCATTTGCATGCACAGGTGCCAAGTAATGACAATGAGTATATATCGAGGGTTGAGTGCAAGACTGTAGTAACTCAAACATATTTTTGAAACCCTTGTTTAGGGGCAACTTTGACCCCTTTGTAAACAATGGAAATTTAGGTGCCATTGCTCATACGAGCAATGGCACCTAAATTTCCATTGTTTACAGAAAGATATGTTGTAATCTTCATAACGCCTTCATGGTGAGGAGATTACATATTGGGAAAAATAACCATCTGACTTGCTACAGTCTTGTGATCAACCCTCGATATATAGGTGCTAGCTTTATTGCATACTACTAGATGTAGTTATTTGTAGGGGCTGCAATGTATTGTATTATATTATACTATTATTACTCAGGATCCTGCAATGGTCATATTATTTTACATTGATATTATATTGTTGTATTATTATTACTCAGGGTCCTGCAATGGTCATTCTCTTCCTTAAAGAGAATAAGAAGTGATTTGAGATTTAAGAACCGATTTAAGAAGTGCAGTTGTCAGTTCTGCTGAAAGAAAGTGCACAAATACTAGTTAACCGCTTAGAGGACTAATCCACCCGAGGAGAAGTGTGGTTAGGCCGAACATAACCCAAATTGGTTGACTGGGCCATAAAACCTCGACTTAATCAATCGATATATTAATATTATTATATTGGCCTAATATTATTATACCTGCCACACAATAATGGCGGGGTATTATGGTTTCACATTGTGTCTGTCCGTCTGTCTGTCAGTTTTTCGTTTCCGGATGATATGAATTTTTACCAAACTTGGTATGTGCATCGATATTGTGGAGATCTGGTTTTGGATTGTTAATGGGCAAATTTCGTCAAATTCTTACGGAGTATATAGACTTCCCACGACGCAATAATGGCGGGGTATTAATGTTTTTATATTTTGTATTATATTCTATAGCGCAAACATGCTTTCGAACATGCACAAAATGACCAGATTGAGATCATCCGTGCATGCACAATATATCATCCGAGCCTTTGTTAATGATTCTGTTAGCGAACAGTGAAGGTCCGGAACAAACTGCATGGATGAGTAGGCTGATCTGGGCCTTTGCTGTCTGCATATGCCCAAAGACACGTTTTTGCATGGTGTGGCCCAGATGATGTAATATGAGCCAGCACATGACAAATCCTACAAAATGACATGTGACCTAGCAAAGACTCAGATCAGGCGGGGCATCCACCCAGTCTGATCAGAGTCGTCGCTGTAAGCTAAGTGGAAAGCTAAGAGCACAAGCAGATGCCCAGGCTGATCTGAGCCTTTGCTGAGATCACATGCCTTTTTGTAGGTTTTGTCATGCACTGGGTCATTTATACACTGGTATTATATTTGGGTTACATTATATGGTTAATTATATTTGTTCCATGCCATGAGAACAAAGTGTCTTTGGGGACAGTGATTGCCCAGATCAGTCTATACACTCTCAGGGTCTGATCAGGGTCTTCCCGGTCAGCTTAAAGAATCATTGGATATTGTAGAGTATATTGATGCAGGTTTTTCCACTAATTTGCTTCTGGCATTTTTTTTTTTACTCCCAAAATCATGTTTTGGCATCTCAGAACTGAGGGATAAGGATCCTGATTGATGTATGAATCATCAGTGTAAATTTAATTTCATTTATTTTTGGCTTTGATGTCAGACTCAAAGACCCTTGATTTCAAACCCTGAGGGAAAACAGTGTTGATGCATATGGACTGCTATTTGTCTTAGCTGTGGATAGGACAGTTTTCAACCAAAGAGTGTTGGTATTTATCTTTTTGGGTCACATCAGGCTGATTCAAGAAGGGTAGTTGTCAGTTACTGGCAAAATATGTGAGCAAAGTACTGGTTAACTGTATAGAGGAAGGGGTGTGGTTGAGTGAGGCAAATGTGTCGTGTATCTTGCTGCACCGGGGCATCCAACTGATATTGGCTAACAGCTGGGGAAGGCCTGCTAACCTTGTGTCGTGTATCTTGCTTCACCGGGGCGTCCAACTGATATTGGCTAACAGCTGGGGAAGGCCTGCTAACCTTGCAGTGGGTAAGAGTAGAGGGGGGGGGGGGGGGGGGGGGGGGGTGATATTTTTATTTCTTCTGTTTCTTCACTTTCATCATTTTTTCTCTTTCTTCCTTGTTCCTCTCTTTCATCTCCTCTACTATCTCTTCTATCTCCTCCTTTTCTCTGGGAAACGACACAAAATGACCTACAAGGGTTGATGTGTCATTAAACCAGGACACAATCAATCAAAAACTGCATAGAGGACTAAGCCTGCCCAGGAAAAAGACAGTGTTGACTTGGCTGTAAATTGAATCAAATCAAAGTGTCCCATTGAAGTAAGGAAAATTCTCTATGTTACCTGGATATTTCACTGCTGAGCTGCAGAGATAAAAATGCTTTTGCATGCATATGTTCCAAGTAATCAGTTTGTAGATACTGGCTTTATTGCATACTGCTATATTACATAGCAAAATTGGAGACATAGTTGTCTGTAGTTGTTACAACATATCTGGTATTATATGGAGAGAGAGGTGATGAGAGAGAGAGAGATTAGATATATAGAGAGAGAAATGAGAAAAGAGAGATATCATTTCTGGCAAATCATCTGTGGAAACAATTTATGTAGGCCCTATCTTCTGGGAAATACTGCATCCATTTAAATAGGTGGCAAATTTATGCAAGTTATCGTCTGCATACGAGGGTCCTGCAAAAAGTTTTGTCACTGGGTTCGGATTACTTCAGTGCTATGTTTTATCGAACACATTTTTATTACAAACTTTCAAAGTATTCCCCCTTTACTGAAACACATTTTTGTAACCTTTTTACCCAGCCACGAAAAGCAGATAAATAGTCTTCTTTTGGTATCTGTTGGAGACACTGATAAATAGCGCTGCCAAGAGAACTTCTAGACATATACTTATTTCCAGAAAGCATTTTCTTAAGCCTTGGAAATAAAAAGAAGTCACAGGTACTCAGGTCAGATGAATAAGGTAGATGGTTTAAAACTTTCACCTTTTCAGAAGCCAAAAAAGACTTAATAACCTCACACTTATGAGAGGAGGCATTGTCATGTAAAAGGTGGACTCCTGACCATCCTTTGCTTGGTCGTTTCTTATTGTACCAAGTAAATTGGTCAGTGTATATGACTGCATCTGTTTCAATTTGAAATAACTCGGTCAGTTGGAAAGCAATTTGCACGAAATAAACGGGTATCGTTAGCTATTCAGCACACCATTCAAGTGCAGTGAAGCATTTTAAAATATACCTGGGATAAAACTAAGGAAGCCTATTAGTGACAGAACTTTTTGCAGGACCCTCGTAAACAATTTGCATAAACTCTACTTTTTGGGAAATGTTGCACCCATTTATCATTTGTTAAATTTGTGTTGGATGTACTGAAGTTTCATTTTTATTTTACTTCCAGGCGTAGCAAACCCACACCAGAGTCACGAGTGTAGCTGACTACGATGAAATTCATGAACTGTGTCTATGACTTAGTTGCCTGTTGTTAATGTGATCAGGATCTACAAGTGCCGGATTGTGTGTGTGTTCATGGTTCAACTTTAAGGAACTTAGCAGGTGTACCAGAGGAATTGAGGAGTATTCGGTGATAATTACGGGATAATTTTCTACAGTTCTCCATAAAAACATATGTTGTGGGTACTCATTAGAAGCGCCTCACCATAAAAACATATGTTGTGGGTACTCATTAGAAGCTCCTCCGCCATAAAAACATGTTGTGGGTACTAATTAGAAGCGCCTCACCGAGGCACTTCTAATGAGTACCACAACATATGTTTTTATGGAGAAATAAGAAAAATTATCCCATAATTATCCCTGAATACTCCCCATTAACACGACCTCTGTGTACAGTGTATAGGGCCCAGTTGTTCAAAGCATCGTTAGCTTAACAAGCTTGTTATTGGTCAAAATGTTAACTGTTCTAGTAAGTACACAGTATTTTTGCTGAAAAAAATTGAGTGCAAAAGCTACTCACATTTTTTCAGCAAAAATATTAACATATATTTAATGATCAAAGTTATAACGGTACATGAACAAACGATATCGTTAGTTTTGAACAGCTGGGCCCAGATTTTTTAGAACAGCTTGGCCAGTTCACTCAGATTTTAAAAGGCAGCAGAGCTTCAGAAATCCCTCCTAAAAGTACCATAATTGACCTAAACTAAATCTTTTCCTATATGTTGGAAATTCTAAATTAAATGGTGAGATGGTGTGGCACAGAAAAGTATCAGTATCCTGATTTCTCCTCAAAAAATGTGTGTTGTGGGTACTCGTTAAAACTACCTCAGTGAAGTCAGCGAGTCACTTCTAATGAGTACCCACAACATAAGTTTTCATGGAGAAATACCGTATTTGATCTAACTACTGCACTGTACACTTAATTTTTTAAAATTACTAGGAAAACTTGTGGTAAAATATGTATCTGCCTTCAAAGGGTAGGCTTTAAAGAAAGAGCAGCGAAGGACTTACTTGATGATGTGTATGCGATTTTTTTTTCTGATTTTCTTTATAAAAGCATATGTTGTGGGTAGAAGTCGATGCAATTTAAATTAACATATGCCTTTATAAAGTAGACAAAAAGTAACGTTACACTGGCTGTAATCTGAAGAATACAATCGCTTCACTGTGCACTTATAGGGGTATGTATGGTAATTAGATAGAGTACGGTAAGATAATTTTATGGCCACTCCATATCCTGGGCCAATTTGTTCAAAATTAACAATGTCATTAGTTAACTTATTGTTAAATTTTTGATCATTAAATATGGCATATATGCTAATATTTTCGCTGAAAAATATGAGTAGCTTTTGCAAAAGCTACTCACATTTGTTCAGCAAAATTATCTGCAAGTTAGATATTGTACTAACTAGAACTGTTAACATTTTGACCACTAATCAGCTTGTTAAGCTAACCATGCTTTAAACAACTGGGCCCAGAACTTTACCAGAGTGCCCAGTGAGGACTGACAAGATTGTGTGGATGTGCAGAATGGTCCGGTTCTCTGGACATGTGTATCTGGAGGCTTGAATCCTGCTATATACGGAATTCCAGCCTCTGACTGTATGATGCTTCTTTCAAAAGTCTTTCTTTATTGCCCCTTTATGGTCTTGATAAAAGTAAAAATGGCATAAAATACCAGATCCTAGTCATCACCATCATTTCAAGGACCTGTATGCCATCACCATTAATACAAGGACCTGTATGCCATCACCATCAATACAAGGACCTGTATGCCATCACCATCAATACAAGGACCTGTATGCCATCACCATCAATACAAGGACCTGTATGCCATCACCATTAATACAAGGACCTGTATGCCATCACCATTAATACAAGCACCTGTATGCCATCACCATTAATACAAGGACCTGTATGCCATCACCATTTATACAAGGACCTGTATGCCATCACCATCAATACAAGGACCTGTATGCCAGCACCATTAATACAAGGACCTGTATGCCATATGTGGACAATTAAGTCCCAAATCAGCCTATGTCCTCAAACAATTTATGTCAACTCATAGGAAAATTAGTGAGCAAAGGTTTTAATATTATAAGCTTAATATATTTTTAGCTTGCCTGTACGAAGTCCTCCTGTTACTGTTCACACTGCAGTATTGCCAGTAAAGTTTTTCAAATGCTTAAATCTCTGCAGTCACTCAGCATAAAGCATTCATATTAGGACACCTATGTAAAATGCTCTATCGCTGTGTTTTTCATATGCTTATATTTTAGTAGTCAGTTGTCAACAAGCATTCATATTCGGAACATGGGTGCCTGAAAGGGTCTTCTAAATGTCTATAGGTATTGGCTCTTGGGTTCATGCCCTGGGATAGGGCTAGCTTTCAGAATCCAGGACACCTCTTGTAAAGTGTTTAGTGCATTTCTGTTATGCTAGCTTTGTAAACACATCCTAGGTAATACATCAGTCAACCTTGTGACATTGCTTTAAGTGTCATTGGGTGAAGGTCATGGTGACCTACATTTCACAGTCTAATGACCTTTATTTCATGGTCCAGTGATTTTGCCTTTTACCTCAAAGTCTATTTGATGGAGAAATGTCATACCTTGGATATTAGTTTTGACTGACTGCGCTCGACATGACCCCACTGGGTTGACTGGGCCATAACACCTCAACACAAACAAAATATATGCATGTCAGTGTGACCTATATTTCATGGTCCAGTGATTTTTCCTTATATTTCAAAGACTATTTGATGGAGAAATATCATACCATGAATATTAGTTCCACACTAACAGTAACCTAGAAATATATGTAAGTCATTGTGACCTACATTTCATAGTCCAGTGAATTTACGTTATATCTCGAAGATTATTTGATAGAGAAATGTTATAGTAGTTTCATGTGACACAAATAGTGACCTCAAAATATATGTATGCCAATGTGACTTATATTTCATGGTCCAGTGTTTTAGTTAGCTCACCTGAGCTCTGCTCAGGATAAGCTATAGTGATCACTTTTCGTCTGTCCATCCGTCCGTCTGTTAACATTTTCAAACAACTTCTCCTCTGAAGCCGCTGAGCCAATTTTGCTCAGATTTCATGTGGAGCCTCCTTAGGGTGGGGGAACTAAAGATTGCTAAAATGGTCTCGGTCCGTTGACCAAGATGGCCGCCATGCCCATATATGTTAAAAAAACCTTTAAAAATCTTCTTCTCCACAACCGATGATGCCTTGGGGCTGAATGTTTGCAAGAATCATCAGAGACGAGAGGTCTACCAAAGTTGCTACAAGAATTGTCGTACGTTGATGTTCGACCTTTTTTACGGCAAGGTCAAGTTTGTTTCCCTATGTTTTTGTATGGAAAAAACCTTTAAAAATCTTCTTCTTCAAAACCAAGCATGCCTTGAGACTGAATCTTTGCATGTATCATCGGGAATTGGAGGGCTACCAAAATTGCTAAAATAATGGTCGACATTGACATTTGACCTTTTTGCGGTAAGGTCAATTTTGCTTCCTTATGCATTTGTATGGGAAAAATGTTCAGAATTTCAAACAACCTCTGGGCCAATTTTGCTCAAATTTCATATTGAGCCTTCTTAGGTTGGGGGAACGAAAGATTGCTAAAATGGTCGCAGTTCATTAACCAAGATGGCCGCCATGCCCATATATGTTAAAAAAACCTTTAAAAATCATCTTCTCCAAAACCAAGGATGCTTTGGGGCTGAATCTTTGCATAAATTATCGGGGACAGGGGGTCTACCAAAGTTGCTAAAATAATGGTTCTACACTGACATTTCACCATTTTATGGCAAGGTCAAGTTTCCCTATGCATTTGTATGGGAAAAAAACATTTAAAAATCTTATTCTCCAAAATCGAGGATGGCTTGTGGCTGAATCTTTTCAAATATCATCAGGAACGGGCGGTCTACCAAAGTTGCTAAAATAATTGTCATACATTGACATTTAACCTTTTTACGGCGAGGTCAAGTTTGCTTCTGTATGCATTTGTATGGGCCCCATACATTTGTATGGAAAATGTTGATAATTTCAAATGACTTTTCCTCTGAAGCCCCCGGGCCAGTGTTGCTCAAATTTCATGTGGAGCCTCCTTGGGCAGAAGAATGAAAGATTGTTAAAATGGGCATGGTCCATTGATCAAAATGGCTGCCATGCCCATATATGGTAAAAAACTTTAAAAATCTTCTTCCCCATAACAAAATAAGCCCTGGGCCCTTATCTGTGCACAAATTATGGGGGACAGGAGATCTACCAAAATTGCTAAAATGATGGTTTTTATGTTGACATTTGACCTTTTTACCTCCAAGGTCAAATTTGCTTCCCCATGCATTTGTATGGGCCATATACATTTATATTAAAAGTATCGAAGTGACTTGTAGATCAACAGTAGTTAAAATTGTTCTGATTGGAAATCTTAGATGGCCATCATCTTGTTTATATTTATTATATTTCCCTGCCACTGTGCTGCTTACATGTATAAAATCATGATTCTTCAGAAACCACTTAGCCAATTTCCACCAAATTTCACATTGATCCTACTGTTGAAATGTGATTGATAGTTTATTCAAATGATCATTCTCCATTGACTGTCAGGCCCATATATTCTTCTTCAAAACTAAGAACTGCTCAAATGATGATATTTTCATTAGTTGTGATGATAGGATTGGAAAAATGTTGCATAACATCTGCATGTCTGCAGTGGCTGTGTCACTCAGGTGAGCGAGCCGTGGCCCGTGGGCCTCTTGTTCTTTATCTCAGACAAATTGATGGAGAAATGTTATACCTTAGATATTAGTTCCATCTGACATAAAGAGTGACCACAGAATATATGTATGCCAATGTGACTTATATTTCATGGTCCAGTGTTTTTGTTCTTTATCTCAGACAAATTGATGGAAAATGTTATACCTTAGATATCAGTTCCATCTGACATAAAGAGTGACCACAGAATATATCTACACAGGTGTATTCTTTATTTCATGGTTCAGTGATTTTACTTAATACCGTATTTACCCTAAGTATTCGGACACCTCAATTCCTTACCATAGTTGCCCTAAAATATGAACAAGAACAATTTACCGCCCGACGTTGTGTCTAAAAATTGCTGGATTGACGGCAAACAGTGTAGACCCTGATGAGACGCCGCGTTCTGAGGCGTCTCATCTGGGTCTACACTGTTTGCTTAGGCTCGTCTGTCCGAATACATATGGTAAATACGGTAACTAGAAGATTATTTGATGGAGAGATGTTTTACCTGGATTATAAGTTTCATGTGACCTGATGATTGACCTAAAAATATATCTAGGTCAGACCTATATTTTACGGTTCAGTGATTTTTGGCTTAGAACGAAACCTTGGTCTTTAATTTCTGAATGATAAAAATAGTACAATACAAAATGTGCGCAGCAGGTGAGCTATGCGGTCCTGTGACAGCTCTGTGTGTTTGTGTGTGTGTGTGTTTTTTTTGTGTGTGTAATTTATGCATTAATCAACAAAGCAAAGGGATATGTACAGCCTGTTAGTTCTTGAAAGTGGGAAGCAAAATTGTAGCAAAAGGCATTCTAAGTTCTTTTTCATTCAGAGAAAATAACACGAATATTTTTGTGAATCCTCTGCTAGACATATAATGTCAAGCTTTATTTTCTCAGTTAAAAAAAAGCGAGAAAAAATCAAAAATGTCGTCTGCAGTTGTGACAAGCATGTTAAGGGTTAATTGTTGTCAATCAAAGTGTAATCATGTGTAAATTATTAGCTTTTAAACTGCCTTTGTGTGTAAATACTTGTACATAGTACTGTATAGTATGTTGTCTTTTGTAGCACTTGAACTTCTAATAAACTCTGAAATTATTTCTAGGTAGTAATCATGTTGATCTTATTTAAGTTCAACTAAAAGAATACAGCTTGTAGATTTTCAGCCATTTTTAAAAAAAAAAATGAGAGACAACTTTTGTGACTTCCTGTGCTCTGTGATTCTGGCATCCTGGGTATCTTAACTTAATTTTTTCCTGTTTGCTTGTCTGCACACTGTCCCCCTCCCTTGGGAAAAGGGATCTGCCCTAAAAGGAAATAACCTGCTCCTCAAGTGCGAGGGGGGGCGGGTGCGCGGAGCAGATTATTTCATTTTAGAGCAGACCCTTTATCAGAAGGGGCAAAATCAATTTTAACAGGTTTTTCTCTCCTGAAGCTGATCCATAAACTTTAAAGTATTTGGATAGACATGCTTGACTAAACAGTGAACACTCTTTTGTAACAGATGTATTTCAGGGTTTATAGAAGAAGTGTGATGTTGCATATCATTGTATATAGCTTTGATGTAAATATGTAGGTTTAAATTACACAGGAATTTGTTGAGAAATAAGAAAAATATTCACCTTTAAAATCACAACAGCTGATATTTTGTTTTATAATTTATAGCCACATAACAGTGGTGGTGTATTATGGCTTCATGTTGATGTCTGTGTGTCCATCCATCTGTACGTCTGTCTGCAGTACATTTTCATTTTCAACCGATAACTTGAGAAAATCTCAACGATTTTTCACCAAACTTGGTATGTGCATTGATGTTTTGGAGATCTGGTTTGAGATTGCTAATGGGCAAATTTTGTCAGCTTTTGACCAAGTGATCTGCCTGCCTCATGATAGTGGCAGGATATTATCTTTTCAAGTTTTTATTTATTTTCATATTTATTCCGGGGATATAAGGCTTTGTCTGCTAGCAGACAATTCACATAAACATTCAAGCCTTATGTTCTCATTTTTTTAAAAATAATAATAGAATTTCATCTGTTTTTAAATTTTTAATGATGTTTTTATTAGTACTTATCAGTTGACAAAAAAAAAGTGTACAGGAAAAGTCTTTTTGTTGCAAGAAAAGTATCTTATCGCAAACAACAGAGCATATAAGCCAGGCCTTGTGTCTTTGAAACGCATGCCTACAATGCAGGCCAAGATCAGCATGTATGTTTGCCCCATCTGATCATATCCTTTGGTGTTGAACAGTATGCTTAAACTGCTTTATAAGATGGTTAGTTATAAGACCGTTTCGGATATAAAACGACTTAAAGGTTGACCCCAAAAGTATTGTATCCAAGCACAAATGTATAGATTGTATAGAAAAATGGTTGTTTTTATACCCGCCACAAGATAGTGGTGGGGTATTATGGTTGCACGTTGGATATCCGTGTGTCTGTCCATCTGTCCGTCAGTCGTACTTCAGTCCATCCATTTTTCGTTTCTGGATGAGTAAACATGAACAGATTTTCACCAAACTTGGTATCTGCATTGATATTGTGGAGATCTGGTTTGGGATTGCTAATGGGTAAATTCTATCAAGTTTTGACAGAGTTATCTGCCTGAATGCGGAGTATTATAGTTTAACGTTTTTATTTCTAGATAATCTATACATTTTTGTTTGGCTACAAATGGTTGTTCACGTAACACGGTTTTTGTTTCGGTTTCCAGCAATAGTTTTATAAAGAGGTGGTAATTTTGAATATAAGATGATTTAAAGGCGGACACCAGAACTATTGTATCCAAGCAAAAGTGTATTGATTATCTAGAAAAATGATCATTTTTCTAGATAATCTATACATTTTTGTTTGGATACAAGGTTGTTTAGCTAACATGGTTTTTGTTTCGGTTTTCAGCAGTAGTGTTATCAGGCTTTCAAGTGCCCTCCAACGAAAAAGTAGGGATAAAGTAGGGCTCAAAATTTTAAAAAAGTAGGGCAAAAGTAGGAATTTTAATCATGAAAAGTAGAGATAGTAGGGATGTTCTGCGTGTTTTCAGACTTAGAAAAAGACATAAGAAGCAAACAAAGTTTTCTCTGAACAATAACACTACATTACAATGGGAAGGAAATACCAAAATCAATGTTCCAAAAAAGGAGTTACAACTGAAGAAAAAATATTTTATAAACTTTTGCATCATGGCTGCTCAGATTAAGTTGATCTGATTTTTACAAACACCGAGCAAGCAAAGCGAGCGAGGAAAAAAAATACAATTTTCTGTCACTTCAAACATTTTTGACTAAAAAGCAGGGATAGTAGGGCATTTTCAGAAAAAAGTAGGGAAAAGTAGGACACAAAAAAAAGTAGGGATAGTAGGAAAAGTAGGGCCCGCTTGAAAGCCTGTGTTATAAAGAGGTTATAGTTTTGAATATAAGTATTGTATCCAAGCAAAAATGTAATGATTATTAGAAAAATGACCAAATGGTCAGTTCTCTGTAAAAAAACATGGAGGGACTGAAGCTGGCATTGGTGGCTCAGTCAGATGTGTGTCTGACTGATAAGGGGATTGCGGGTTCGAACTCTGCCAGGTCTGGCATTATTCTTTTGTGGAAATTGATCATGAAATATTTTTTACGGTCATTTTGTCCCTTCCCCTGATTCAAGAAGGGCAGTAACTGTTGTCAGTTTCTGGCAAAAGAATGTGCACAAGTACTTGTTGGCCGGCCTTGTTGGCTCGGTTGGATGCGCTGTCCGACTGGAGACCAGGAGGTCGCGGGTTCAAACCCTGCTGAGGTCGGCAACATTCTTTCGTGGAGATAGATTATGAAATATTTTCTACGGTCATTCTCTCCCTTCTGCTGATTCAAGAAGGGCAGTTGTCAGTTTCTGGCGAAAGAATGTGCACAAAACTGGTTAACCGCTTAGTGGACTAAGCCTGCCCAGTAAAGGTGTGGTTAGGTAAACCGACTGCACTCGACATGACCCCATTTGGTTGACTGGGCCGTAAAACAAACAGTACTTGTTAACCGCTTAGATGACCAAGATTGGTGGAGAAAAAGTGTGGTTAGGTAAACTGACAGGCTCAACATGACCTTAATAGTGTTGGCAAGTCTGTTAACAAAATCAAAATGTAGGGACTGAAATTAAGATGTCTGAGTATCAGAACTCATGATAAGAGGGTATATCCAATATTTTTCTTACTTCTCCATGAAAGGGTATTTTGTGGGTACTTATCGAGGTGCTTCTAAAGAGAACCCACAATATATGTTTTCATGGAAAAATAAGAAAAAAATGTTGGTTTGTTTTGGTTTAAAAAAAAAAAAAAAAAAAAAAAGCTCTTAAAAGGCTGTATGAATATTTAGGGTAAAATCTACTAATTTCAGGTTTCATCTGACTTCTTATTTCACTCCTCAAACTCTCTAGAACTGACAGGTCATAATTTGTTTGTATTGAATGACATTCGATACTCTCTTTTATAAGCATTATTTTTGTCAAGGAAGAAATGGTCCTTGGCTTCGAATGACAAATAATTGAGCAATATTTATGTTCCTATCTTGTACTCAAGGAATTGTGAAATTGATTCTGAGAAGATTATGTCACATCTGAAATAATAATTTACATCTAATCAAAGAGGCAAAATGTTGGATTTGTATTGTCAACTTGTAAACTATTGTTAGATGTCAAAAGTCTAAGCAATTCTGAAATTAGTAGTATGAGCTATGAAAATGTTTGTAAGATGTGGCAATCCTGAAAGATTAGGTCTTTTCCTGTATATACTGTCCCTCAGTTTGTTTACTCTTGGTGTCTTTGGTGGGCTATGTTCTGTGATTGTTATCTCTTCCTGGCAATTTTTCTATACTATATGTTACGTTGAGTCCTAGCTCTTACATTGCATCCTAGCACTAACATTGTGTCCTAACTCTAACATTGTGTCCTATCTCTTACATTGTGTCCTGGCTCTTACATTGTGTCCTGGCTCTTACATTGTGTCCTAGCTATTACATGTTTTAGTAATTTGAGTCAAGGTTATTTTGCAACATCAAGTTTTAAGCTGTCAACCATGCAAGTGATCATTTTAATTTGAATAAAGTTGATAAAATATCTTATTTATTTATTTATTTATTTATTTATTTTTTTTTTTTTTTTGTTGTTTTGTTTTGTTTTCTTAAATCCTTTGCTGTTGAAGAAAAGAACAAGAGCTCCGCCAAGCGGGGCATTATACGCCCGTGGCAAGTAATAAGATGTAGCACATAAACTGGCTCCTGAATAATTCAATGCTCCGGATATAAACTGTAAGTGAAATTACAAAAAAAAATAAAAATAAAAATAAAATAAAAAAAATTTCATTGGGGCACATCTCTGCTGAAATTTAGTGAACTGTAACCTCAGGGTCCAAGCTGGCCCAGAAATTAAAGGAGAAGTGACTTCTCCCTCCTGGGAAAATAGGGAGAAGTTTGCTGCTTCTAGGGAGAAGTGCTTTCTGTCAGAGGACACACCACAGAAGCATGGCTATATTATAAGCTCATATGAGCTGATTTGTTTTTCCTATACTTCAATATCGGACCAAACAATAACAAAACAAAAATAAACAACCAAAAAGAAAAAAATAAATAAATAAAGGTTGCAAGAAATTTTTTTGTAAACCTTTAACTTTTTTAATACTGCTTTTATTTTTGTTCTTCAAGGGAGCCAAATCAGAAGAGTATTAAAAAAAAAAAAAAAAAAAATTCAAAAAGAATTATGTATTTATAAAGATTTAATAATGACAACCTTTCCTTGCAAGTCTAATAAAAGAAGATGTTAAAAAAAAAAAAAAAAAAAAAAATCAATATCTTGCCCATTTGATCCAAACTTTAGTTATTTGCAAAAAATATACCTATTGTATAATAAAATTTGCACACTATTACCTCTAAACAACATGCTGTGAAAACTTTACAAAAACTTTCAAAGGGGCATAAATCTGCAAATATTTGGTGCACTGTAATCTCAAAATAATATGTGCTGCTCCACATCATCGTGTAACTATTTATGAAGTTGCAGCTTGATCGGATGTAAACTGTAGGAGGATTTACTATCATTTAGACGAAAACAAAAAAAACAGAAATTTTCAAAGGGGTTTAACTCTGCTAATATTTGGTGGACTGTAACCTTGAAACAATGTGCTGCTCCACATCATGGTCTAACTGCACATGAAGTTTCAGCTTGATTGGATGTAAACTGTAGGAGGATTTAGCCAGAAACAAAAAATAAACAGAAATTTTCAAAGGGGCGTAACTCTGCTAATATTTGGTGGACTGTAACCTCGAAACAATATGCGCTGCTCCACATCATGGTCTAACTGCACATGAAGTTTCAGCTTGATTGGATGTAAACTGTAGGAGGATTTAGCCAGAAACGAAAAATTCACAGAAATTTTCAAAGGGGTATAACTCTGCTAATATTTGGTGGACTATAACCTTGAAACAATATGCGCTGCTCCACATCATGGTCTAACTATATACCTAGTTTCAGCTTGATCGGATGTAAACTGTAGGAGTTAGCCGGAAATGAAAGCCTACTGAAATTTTCCAAGGGTCTTAACTCTGCTAATATTTGGTGACACTAACCTCGAAACAATATGCGCTGCTCCACATCATGGTCTAACTATATATGATGTTTCAGCTTGATCGGATGTAAAATGTAGAGTTAACCAGAAATGAAAAGTTTACAGAAATTTTCAAAGGGGCATAACTCTGCAAACATTTGGTGGACTGTAACCTCGAAACAATATGTGCTGCGCCACATCATGTTCTAACTATATACCAAGTTTCAGCTTGATCGGATGTAAACTGTAGGAATTAGACAGAAACCATAAGTTTACAGAATTTTCAAAGGGACAGAATTCTGCTAACATTTGGTGAACTATAACCTCAAAACAATGTGCTGCTCCACACCACAGCTAATTATAAATCAAGTTTTTTGCATGAGATCCCATGAACAGAGCCGTTTGAAGCTATTCTTGAATGGACCAGAAGCTGTGTTCAAACAACAAAACCCATGTTCAAATCATGAAATTCTCGTGCTGTTTGAACATGGATTTTGAACTTCTGATATCACAAGATGGGCCTTGCATTGTTTGTTACGTTGAGCGACGCAGCCTTATTGCCCTGAACGTAGCATTTTAGAATTTTATGACTGTCAATGGGTCATTGCGCAACTGGCGTCATTGTAAACAACATTCTAAACTAGCCACCATGTTGGTTTGCCGTCGCACTTGAACAGAAGAGTTTATATGAAAACGCCCCGAAGCTGCATATAAATGGAGCTTTTGGGCTTTTTCGTTACAATTTGCCGTTGGAATCCTAAGTTATGCAAGAACGATCATCCATGGTTATTTCATTGCAATTACATTTGCCGGGTCCCTCGGAAGATATTTGAACACTCGGCCTAGCGTACAAACAGCTTCCTCGGGAGCCGACAAATGTTAATGCATGAAAAACCATGAGTGATCCATATATTCAGCTTGATCGAATGTAAACTATAGGAGTTAGCCAGAACCCAAAACTTACAGAAATTTTCAAAGGGGCATAACTCTGCTAATATTTGGTGGACTGTAATCTCGAAATAAAATGCCCTGCTCCACATTATGGTCTAACTATAAATAAAGTTTCAGCTTGATCTGATGTCAACTGTAGGAGTTAGCCGTAAATGAAAAAGTTTACCGAAATTTTCTAAGGGGCATAACTGCTAATATTTGGTGGCCTGTAGCCTCAAAAACAATATACACTGCAACACATCATGGTCTAACTACAGATAAAGTTTCAACTTGATTGGATGCAAACTGTAGGAGTTAGCTTGGAACGAATAGTTTATAGAAATTTGCAATGGGGCACAACTCTGCTTTGTTTGTGTTGAGGTTTTACGGCTCAGTGGGTTCATGTTGAGCGCGGTCAGTTTACCTAACCACACATTTACTGGGCAGGCTTAGTCCTCTAAGCGGTTAACCAGTATTGTGCACATTCTTTCGCCAGAAACTGACAACTGCCCTTCTTGAATCAGTGGAAGGGAGAGAATGACCGTAGAAAATATTTCATTATCAATCTCCATAAAAGAATGTTGCCGACCTTGGCGGGGTTTGAACTTGCGACCTCCTGGTCTCCAGTCGGATTGCGCATCCAACTGAGCCACCAAGGCCGGCATACAATGCTAATATTTAGTGGACTTAGACCATGATGTGGAGCAGCGCATATTGTTTCAAGGTTACAGTCCACCAAATATTAGCAAAGGTTATGCCACTTTGAAAATTTCTGTAAACTTTTAGTTTCCGGCTAACTCCTCCTACAGTTTACATCTGATCATGTTGAAACTTGATTTATAGTTAGATCATGTGGAACAGGGCATATTGTTTCGAGGTTACAGTCTACCAAATATTAGCGTAACTGTGTGGCCGCATGGTTGGATTATTCCTTGTCCAATACAGAAGCATCTGTATGGCCGCGTGGTTGGATTATTCATTGTCCAATACAGAATCATCTGTGTGGTTGGATTATTCATTGTCCAATACAGAAGCAGCTGTGTGATCGATTGGTTGGATTATATTCATTGTCCAATACAGAAGCATCTGGGTAGCCAAGTGGTTGGTGCTCCGGACTTCGGGTTAGGCAATGAGAAAATTCAGCAGACGAAAAACTGATGGTACTTTTCTTAAGTTTCCTAGAAAATATGATCTGACCTTTCATGCAAAATGTATTCAGGAAAAATAAGAAAAATATTTCAGAATGTGGTCTGCTGAATTTTTTCAGAGAATGGAAATTGTTGAATAAAACTTTAGCTGGCCAAAAGACCTTGGTCCAGCACATGCATATAGCACATCAAATACAAACCAGCTGATACTTTGTGAAGATTTTATTGCAGTTTTATTAACAAAGCTTTGTTGTCTACCTCAGACAGTATGGAAATACATGTATGTGACATTTCTCATAATAGTTGTGGCTAAAACTAATACCCATTGCATAAAGTTTCACTAGCATAGGAGCATTGGTGTTCGAAAACAAAGTTAAATGGCACACATTGAACACTGTTAAGCCGAGCATGAAAAATAGGTCAAGGTGACTTAGGTCAGCAACAGTTGATGGCAGTGGGCAGGGAACATCATGGCAAAAGTGTGTATGCAGTTTCATTAGCCTAGAAGCATTGGTGTTTGAGAAACGGAAGTTAAGCTCAGCCACAGACTTAATGTTGTTCATGTTGCCGCCGCCACCAATGACGATGTCGGAAGTGACCCCTGTCGCTCCTGCTTACTTAAGCAGTCACAACAGTCAGGGGTATAACTCAGGAAGAAAAAAAAAAAACTGAATTTTTCCGCAAGTTAATCAGGTCAGGGTTCATACATTTAGGACTGACCAAAATTCCCTGACGTTTCCCTGACACAAATTCAAATTTCCATGACAATATCAGAACCGGAAATTTTATGAATTTAGCAAGAAAAATACATGTATATCAGGACCAAACATTCTAGCTTCATCAAGCTGAAATGTAAAATTCCCCGACATTTTTGCAAAATTTCATTTTTCCCTGACACATCACAGAATTCCCTGACATTTCCCTGACCTTGAAAGAAAATAAATTCCCCTGACATTTCCCCCGACGTGTAAACCCTGAAAATAGATGCCTCAGTGTTCCAGAACCAGAGCTAAATACACAGACTAAACATTGTTAAGCCAAACATTAAAAGTAGGTCAAAGTCAGTAATGAGCAATGGCAACGGACAGGGTGCGTCATGACTGTTGTGTGTATGAAGTTACTAGCCTACAGGGATCTGTGTTTGAGAAACAGTTAAATATTGTGAAGCTGAGCATGAAAAGAAGGTCAGTGTCAGCAACGGTTGATGGCAGTGGGCAGAGTGCATCATGGCAAAAGTTTGTGTATGAAGTTTCATTAGCCTAGAAGCATTGGTGTTAAAAAAACTGAGTTAAACAGCACAAACTAAACACTGTTAAGCTGAGCATGAAAAGTTGGTCAAGGTCAGCAACGGTTGATGGCAGTGGGCAGGGAAGATCATGGCAAAAGTGTGTATGCAGTTTCTTTAGCCTGGAAGCATTAGAGTTTGAGAAACGACCCCTATGTCGCTCCTGCTTACTAAAGCAGTCGTGACAATCATTATATTACAAAAGGCACAACTCTGGAAAAGGGGCGCAACTCCAGGAAAAAAAAACAAAAAAACAGAATTTTTTTCCAAGTTAATCAGGTAATCTACTCCATCATCACCAATCGATATACCAAGTTTCAATGTTCTGATTTAAACACAGATATCTTGCTAATGAGATTCCATTATATCCCATAGACTTACAATGCATTAAGTTGAAAACAAAGGGACAACTCTAGAACTACATGCTCTAGAAAAGAGGTGCTTTTTGGGGTCTAGATAAAAAGGACATTCAGAGCTCTAGAGAAGTTGCATTTAGAGCTCCAGACAAGAGACCCAAGATGGTCCTCTATCGCTCATCTGATTACTAGACGAGTTTAAAGTCAACTGGCCTATCTGTTCTAGAGTAGAAGTTTAATATAAATTTTCAAAAAGGTGGCCATCTTGGATTTACAATCAGAAAGATTTTAGATATTTTTTGTACAGGCCACCTCCATACTTCCAAAAAAGTATGAGTCAGGGAGAAGAATATCAAATTAGATTTTCAAGATGGCAGTCATCTAGTTAATTAAAGCTTGGATTATCCATCGGAATGATTTTAGCTTTTTGATCCTCAAGTGGCCCCGAGTCTTTATCATATTTTGAGTCAATTCGCCTTTTGGGTAAAGGAGAAGAATTTCAAAACAGATTTTCAAGATGGCAGCCACCGCGATTATCTTGGATTTCTATTTTAGCTATTTATGATCTACAAGTTACCCCTTATTTCCTACCAAGTTACGTGTCAATTGGCCTTTCCGTTTTGAAGATTGCAACTCGGGCGCCATATTGGATTCCAACTTGACCAGCTAACCATCATAAAAACATAGCTATATAATACTGACCCCTCAAACCCCACTTTTATTTAGTAAAACTGGGGTTTACAGGGTAATACATTACTTTTCTTATTTCTGCTCAAAAATAGATTGTAGGTACTCGTTAGAACCGCTGTGTGTGAAGCAGTTCTAACCATTACCCAGAATCTGTTTTGAGCAGAAATATGAAAAATATCAGAATTTTTCTCTGTAAACTTTCATGTTTTTTTCTGATGGTGACATTTTCAATATATTTGAATAGGCATATTTTCGTAATGAACAGGAAAATTCAACAGAAAAGGGAATTTGTTGTATCTTAAGGAAATAAACTGTTACAAGCAAGCAAATTAAGGAAATAAATTACAAGCATGCAATCTCCAGAAATTCAACAAATATTGAAGCAAATATTTTAATAGTCAACAAATTGCTTATAAAACTAGACAATAAACATGTGATTGAAATCAATAATTCAAAACAATACAGTAAAATACAGTAAATTACAATATATAGTTCAATACAATATAGTATGGGTTCCAAATATAAAAATTTTGCTAACCCTACAATTGTAAAGATATATAATTTATTTAGGTATTCATGTAGGAAGACAGTATGGACATGCCAGTATACTACTAGTCCAGTTTCAAGTGCAACAATTCATTGTTGGCAATGATTTCAAAACTGCCACCAAAATGTCAAAGCATATCACAGATGTCACAAAGACCTTTTATATTTTTATCTTGCATTGTACAAGCAAAATGAAAGTACTGAAGTACTGAGAGGCGGGCAATTAACTCACAATTCTTTTTACTTTGCAGTTCTTTTGCAAAGGAGCCTACCTTTGAAATTTGATTCTGAAATTTGAAACGGGCTCCGGAAAGATGGCATTTGCTGCCTATAGGTAGGTACTAAAAATTAGTTCTAGTGATTACAGCTGAATTCCTGAGCTCTTCACAATATCAAAGCACATGTCAAGTTTGGTGAAGATACATTGATACCAAGTTATCGCTTTGAAATGAAAATATGGACAATCAGTGCGTAGAAAACGCTCAAAAACTGGCAAAATTTGCCCATAAGCAATCCCAAACTAGATATACAAAATGTCAAGGCACACACCGTTTGGTGAAAATCACTTGAAATTTTACACGTTATCATCCGAATAAGAAAATATGGACGTGTGGCAGGCAGATAACTCTGTTAAAAAATTGAAGAAATTTGCCCATTAGCAACCCCAAACCAGATCTCAACTGTATCTATGTACACATCAAGTTTGGTGAAAGTCCAATGACATTTATTCAATTCAATTCTCATCCGAAAACTAAAAGAAGATGGACAGTCCAACAGCTGAACGGATGCTCAGACATTCAATGTGAAACCATAATACCTTGCCACCATCCTGTGGCAGTGTATAAAAAAGCTAAACAAATAGACATCAACAACAGAATCACTCTTTTTGTCTTAGTATCTTGACAGTAATCTGTGCTGCCCACCAGTCTGACCAGCGCCTTTTTTCTTTGCACCAAAAAATTAGAGAGAAGGTACTGGTCAAAATGTGTGGATGTGTAGTATATCTAGACCTTCACTTTTTGGCATATCATCTACCATCACCGTAAATAATTGGACACCTTAACTTCTTATACTTGAAAATGTGAAGTCTATTTTTACTACCAGTTTGCGTTGTCTAAATATTGCTGTATCAGAGGTAAACAGTGTAGAACCTGATCACATGCCATATTCTGCATTATCTGATCTGGGTCTACACTGCTCAGCCCAGTTTGTCCCAATACTTTAATATGATTACCGTTATTTGCCCGAATACTTAAAGGATAATGCAACTCTAATATAAAATAACAAAGCATAAAATTTGATACAGGTTTGATCAAAATCCGTCAGTTGCGATTTTTTTATGGCCAACCTTGGGGCCGCCATTGTGAATATTCAATAAGATTTCAAGAATTTTGAAACTTAAACTTTTTTCATTTTTATCATCAGAGCATTTGTTTTTAGAGAAAATAAGTTGCTTACCACGTGCTTAAGGAAAACAGTTTAGAAACACTAAGATAAAGTATCCATCTATAAACTTTTTATTTTGATTATGCATATTGAATTAGGGCTGTGTAACGTCACAAAGCCTACACATAGTGGCCTCCATGACAGTTGGATTTCAAATATTCAAACACCTATAACTCTTATTTGCTGGTTAATTTTGACAAAACTTGTATCAAAATGTTTGGCTTGTGAAATTCTATCCTGTAAGTCATACCGTCTTCCTACATTGCATTTACCTCGAATTATGGTTATCTCCAATCTCATATTGTCCTTTACCTGGGCAAAGTAACACCCAATACTGTAAAAAGAGAAATTTCAAGGGTGGCAACCCTTTTAAAAATGTTTTGCCTCCCTTTCAAAAAGGGGTCTACCTTTAGGGAAGCAAACCCAATATTTCCAAAACTAGAACGTTAAAGAGGTTATAATGGTATTGCTAAATTATAAATTTCACTTTTGCCTACAGCAATTTCAAGCTTGCTTGAGGGCATATACTAAAACATGAAGTGGAGCCAGGCTTTGGAGTGGACTGGCTTTTGGAGTGACTTTTTGAGCATGATGGGTTAGCTAAGGTAACAAGAGGGCCAAGATGGCCCTCTGTATAGCTCACCTGATTACCAGTCAAGTTTCGAGTCAGTTGACCTTTTCTGTTCAAGAGAAGAAGTTCAGTATAAATTTTCAAGATGGCGGCCATCTTGGATTTCCGATCAGAATGATTTTAGCTACTTTTGATCCATAAGTCACTTTGATGTTTGCAATGAAATTTTTATCAATTGGCTGTTTGGTTCAGAAGAAAAAGTTCAAAATAGATTTTCAACATGGCGGCGAGGGTGACTATCTTGGATTTCCAAGTGGAACAATTGTAGCTGTTTTTGATACGCAAGTCAACCTGGTACCGGTACTTCCTAGCAAGTTTCGAGTCATGTGGTCTTTCCATTCAGGAGAAAAATTCAAAATAGATTGTCAAGACAGCGGCTGTGGTGGCCATCTTGGATTTCCGACCAGAATAATATTAGCTATTTTTGATCACCCAGATACTTCATATCAAGTTACAAGTCCGTTGGCATTTTGGCTCAAGAAATGAAGTGCAAAATAGAATTTCAAGATGGCGGCCATATTTGATTTTCAATCAGAAATATTTTAGCTATTTTCAATATGAAATAATACTTGCTTCCGAATTTCAAAGTCAAAATTTTGGCCTCTCGGATCAAAAGAGAAATTCAATATAGGTTTTCAAGATGGCGGTTGTCGCAGCCATCTTGAATTTTTTATCAAAACGATTTCAGCTGTTTTTGATCTACACATTGCCCCGATACTTGCTACCAAGTTTTGAGCCAAATGGCCTATCTGTTCAGCAGAAGAAATTCAAAATACATTTTCAAGATCAGGATGATTAAATCTCAAGGAAGACGTTTGCAAGCATGCTCGCCTTTTTTTTTTTCTGCAGACGTTACAGGAGACGTTCAAAATAGATTTTCAAGATGGCACGGCCATGATGGCCATCTTTGATTTCTGATCAGAACGATTTAAGCTTTTTTTTTTTTTTTTATCTGCAAGTCACAGTGATACTCCTACCAAATTCCAAGTCAACTGGCCTTTTGGTTCAGGAGAAGTGCAAAGTAGATTTTTAAGATGGTTGCCATGGCAGTCATCTTGGATTTCCAATCGGTCCAATGTTAGTTATTTTTCATCTGCAAGCTGCCCTGATACTTTCTACCAAGTTTCCAGTCAATTAGTCTTTCAGTTCAGGAGTAGAAGACTAAATAGATATCAAGTTGGCCACCATGGTGGCCATCTTGGATTTATGATCGTAAGGATCAAGCTATTTTGATCTACAAGTCACCCCAATACTTCCTACCAAGTTTCGACTCACCCCTGCTCTTCTGTTCAGGAGAAACAAAGCAAAATAGATTTTCAAGATGATGGCTGTGTTGGATTTCCGACTGGAATAATTTTAGCTATTTTAGATCTACAGATCACCCCAACCTCATACTTCCTATAAAGTTTTGAGTCAGTTGGCCGAGGGGTGTGTGAAAGTACTTAGTCTTTTGAAGCAAATTTTTTTGAAGCCACAGGACCGATGTAGCACAATGGACATTGACTGATCACAATCGCTCACCGAGCACTTTGTGCTCAGGTGAGCTAATACAAGTCCAATAAAGTAAGGATGTGATGTCTAGGTCACTCCAAAAATAGTTGGAATGAAAACCAGATGCCTCGATTCCATCCCCTTGAGACCATCATTAATGTCAAAAACAGCATTAGAATTAAAAACATTAGTTCTTTCTTTTTCTGTCATGGCCGTCTCACTCTGTGTGAATGCAGCTTTGTCCTGCTGAACCCGGAAATACCCTGCCTTTGCAAACAGTGTAGATCCAGATCAGTTTGCCATTAAGAATGTGAATTTATAGCAACAATCCAGATCAAGCAATCGGATTGGCTGAAAATTATGTGGGTGTGGCATCTTAATTTATTCAGCATGACAAGGGTTAATATTAGCAACTGGTTTGTGACAGCTGGATCACTAGGTACAACCTTGTCTCTAATGTAATTTGTAACTTATGTAAGTATCCCATGAGGGTTTAAAGACCTATTATGGAGAGATGACCCACCGGCCACTTTATCCAAGTTGATTTATTATTTAATTTGTTGAGGTTTTACAGTCCAGTCAACCCATAAGGGTCATGTCGAGTGCAGTCAGTTTACCTAACCGTACTTTTCCTGACAACTGCCCTTCTTGAATCAGCAGAAAGTAGAGGATGAGAAGGATTGTAGAAAACATTTCAAGATCAATTAATCTCCATGAAAGTTGTTGCCGCCGGGATCAAACCCACAACCTTCTGATCTCCAGTCAGATGCACATCTCACTGAGCCACTGAGATGGCGAGCTTATCCAAGTTGAACATGAATTTCATGACCTCTGGCTGCCCTGCTGTGGCTGGTCATTGCCAATGAATGGTGATGCATGGTATATTTTACTGTCAGGTTCAGCTAAGTTCAAAACCCTACTTTAAAAAGTCACTCCAGTCCAAAGCCCAATGCGATTCAATATTTTAGAGTATGTCATCACCGAGTTGATATTATGGCAGCGAATATTTGATTTGGTAAATGATGGTTTGTTCAAATGGATAATTATAATAAGGAGCTAAGGTATCATAATATTTAGGGCAAACAAGTTATGTGGGAGCATAAGCACAGACATAAAAAATTATTCTTGTTTGTCTCTCCCCCTTTCTTTCTCTCTCCCTCTCTCTGCAAATATGATTTTACAGAAATAATGTTACATATGATGTACCAGAGTTCACAATGTGTTATGGCCCCAAAAAAAATGAGTTTCAGGTTTCCAGACTCTACCTAATTTTTGGGTCGGACCCTAATACTTTTGGGTGAAAAAAATTGTAAAACTGATAAAAATAACACTTCTTTTCAAGAAAACAAAGAAATTCAGATTTGTTTGTGTCGAGGTTTTACAGCCCAGTCAACCCAATGGGGTCATGTCCTGCGTGGTCTGTTTACCTATCCACACGTTTACTGGGCAGGCTTAATCCTCTAATCACGATCAATCTCCACGAAAGAATGTTGCCTACCTCGGCGGGGGTTGAACCAGCGACCTCCTGGTCTTGGTCTCTAGTCGGACGGCGCATCCAACTGAGCCACCGAGGCCAGCAATACAATGATTTAGACCCCATATATACAGAAAATTCATTAAATTACTCTGTACAGCCATGTAATAATAATAATAATAAAAAATCGGACCTACCATACCTAATTTTTTTTAGGCCGAAACCTGAAACACACAAATTTTTTTTTTTGTTTGCCGAAAATATATTTGAGAACCCACAAGTTACTTAAAAAAATCTCAGGTTAACTACAAAATGACAGCCTTAAGCAAAAAGGTTTCTTCTAACATACCCTATTCGATCTAATTACTGCACATACCACTACAAGCTCACAGTCAGGCATTTCGTAGTATTCAGACTACAGCCTTGTATTTTTATCTGCTTCTTTATAAAAGCGTATGTTTATAAAAGCGTATGTTGAACATTGGTACCCATTTGTTGAGGCAATTTAAATGAATATACCAGTAGCATATGCATTTATAGACGTATCGAGGCAGTTCGAACATGTACCCACAACATATGCTTTTATAAAGAAAATCAGAAAAAATATCGCTCAAGTCCACTGCTGATCTTTTAAAGGCGTATGTGTCCTTATTAGTTGGATATTTTACAATTCTCTCTAGTTATCAGATTATTTTGAAAAACATAACCACACAGTGCGGTAATAAGGTCGAATACTGTATGCAAAATCCCCATTCAGATCATCCTGCCCATATATGCAGTCTCATCAATGTCTTACTTTGATAGTCCCTCTATATTGTCTGGGGATTCTGCAAGTAGTTAGAGAAGGTCCTGATCAGACTGTATGGAAGCATATGCTGATCTCGGCTTTCGCTGTTTGTATATGCCCTGTAAAGGGGCGGCTTCGGGTGTTGGCAGGGGATGGGGATTCAGCTGAAGCCCCTTTGACTCAGAATTTCAATTTTGACTATCTGTGAAACTGAATGTGTGAAAAACTTCTGAGTGACTGGCAAACAGTGCAGACCCTGATCAGATGCAGAAGAATTCAACATCTGATTAAGGTCTACACAGTATGCTCAGGCCTGTCTGTCCGATTACGTAGAGTAAGTGCCCAATTATATCAAATCGAACCCCCTCCGAAACCATCCTGGATCCGTCCCTGTACATTGTAGGCATGTTTTCTCTTTGACACAACGTAAACACACCCCCTCCCTTCCCGGTTGGGTGGGTGGGAGGTGGGTTTATGTCGTGTCAAAGAGAAAACATCGACCTATCAAATAGGTTGGCGCACTTACTATCGAAAAGGGTAGGGGTCACGGGTGTGCTGCCGGAAGGCCGCCCCCCCCCAGCTTCCCCTCCGGAAGCCCTACCCCTTTCCAGACACAATCAAGACCCCTTTCCAGACAAAAGTGCAACCATATAACAGTTGTAGACAAACAAATTATTCTCATTTGCCCAAGGTTGGGCCGTCAAAACCAGGGGCGGTTTTAACCAGCAGTTTTAACCGGTTAAAACCGCCCCGGTCAATACTCCCATAGTGGTCAATACTGGTCAATTGAAATATTGTGTGGTCGATTGAATATTTTTAGTGGTCAGTTGGAGATTAAGGTGGTCAATTGGTTGATTGATTATGGCAGATTACAGGCATAGAACAGTCTAGCAATTTGTTCATCTAACTGCTTCCACATACTACATTCTATTGAAACAGCAAAGCTACTTAAACTAGTCTTTTGAAGTTTTGGTCTCTTTGCTAGAGGCTGATCATTTGATAGAGTTTCAGATTCAGATTCAGATGTTATTTCTTCAAGTGGTCGCTTAGCAATACTTTCTGGTTTTTTTTTAGCCCTAATCATTTTTGTCTATGAGTCTTCAGTCTTAAGACCTTAGCACTAATTTAATATTACAGTCTTTGCATCTTGCACTGTTTTTTTTTTTTTTTTTTTTGTTATCTTCCAAAATAGTGAAGAAGTTCCCCACTGGGTCTGTAGGTTTCATTTTTGACACCTTCAGTTATAGCTTGGTGATAAGATACTATCTAGATTGCAGATAACTCAAACTTTCACACATTAGAATTAAAGCCTTGTGTCAGTGTATAATACCCCTATTAGGGACATGTGATTGATCACTTTGGCAATTAGATCTATGTCACATCCACTGCAGTGGCATGGGGCAGTTTTACACCTTTTAATCTGTTTTGACAGCAATTTACAGGTGTTGCAGATACTTAAATATACTTCAAAGACATTAGTGAATTTTTAAACATGGTTTGGTTAATTAATTACAGCCTTTTACAGATGTACTACTAATAATCATAGGCCTAAAGATTAATGACAGGTATTTCACACATTGACAATATGTGACAGTTTTCTGCAATAATGTCAAAATTAAATGTTAGCTGCTTTTTGATGTAACCTTGTGTGGTACAATCTGGTACTACATTTTTTTTTCTGTCAAACAAAATAGGACCTTTCATAAATCCTTTAAAGTCCATAATAGTTCAGCTTATTCATATTCCTGTAAATCAAAATATGAACAATTAATCTAACCTTTAAAGGATAATATAATAATAAAGATTGTTTGGTTGAAAAGAAATACCTGTCTATAGTTCAGTGAGTCAATCCAATCAACCTCTTCAGTTAACCAGCAATAATGTCCTTTGACTTATGATCAAATAAAAAAAGGACCTCAATAATTAATTACATGTATTAATAAAAACTATTTTGTAGTTCCCCACTGGGTCTGTAGGTTTCATTTTTGACACCTTCAGTAATAGCTTGGTGATAAGATACTATCTAGATTGCAGATAACTCAAACTTTCACACATTAGAATTAAAGCCTTGTGTCAGTGTATAATACCCCTATTAGGGACATGTGATTGATCACTTTGGCAATTAGATCTATGTCACATCCACTGCAGTGGCATGGGGCAGTTTTACACCTTTTAATCTGTTTTGACAGCAATTTACAGGTGTTGCAGATACTTAAATATACTTCAAAGACATTAGTGAATTTTTAAACATGGTTTGGTTAATTAATTACAGCCTTTTACAGATGTACTACTAATAATCATAGGCCTAAAGATTAATGACAGGTATTTCACACATTGACAATATGTGACAGTTTTCTGCAATAATGTCAAAATTATATGTTAGCTGCTTTTTGATGTAACCTTGTGTGGTACAATCTGGTACTACATTTTTTTTTCTGTCAAACAAAATAGGACCTTTCATAAATCCTTTAAAGTCCATAATAGTTCAGCTTATTCATATTCCTGTAAATCAAAATATGAACAATTAATCTAACCTTTAAAGGATAATATAATAATAAAGATTGTTTGGTTGAAAAGAAATACCTGTCTATAGTTCAGTGAGTCAATCCAATCAATCTCTTCAGTTAACCAGCAATAATGTCTTTTGACTTATGATCAAATAAAAAAAGGACCTCAATAATTAATTACATGTATTAATAAAAACTATTTTGTCTTGTTCACTGATGAAAATATAGTCTAGCCTCATGTACATGATGCAGGGGGGATGCTTTTAAGACCAATTTATCAGCAGGACAGGCGTATATGCCAGTGATTTAATCGACCCGACCACCAATCGACCAGTAATGACCGGTTGAAACCTGTTTTAACCACCGGCCTGGTCAATACTCATATTGACCGGCTTTTTGCCAACCTTGCATTTGCCCAGTCAGTTAACCCTTGTCCTGCTAAACCCAAATATACCCTACCTTTGCAAACAGTGTAGAGCCAGATCAGTTGGCTTCCAACTGATCTGGATCGGCACTGTTTGCCATTCTGTATGTCAAATTATATATCAACAATCTGAATCAAGGAATCTGACTGGCTGACAATTAGAAGTGGGTGTGGCATCTTAATTTACTCGGCATGACAAGGATTTACTTGCATATTATCAATATTAAGTACAACAAGAATCACAATATCAAGATTAATGAAAGTATATACAATGCATTAATTTTATCAAATACAATTGTAATATTGTTGGTTTTTAATAATACGAGTGAGGGGCACTGAACTCTGAACTATCAAGCATTCTTTGAGAATAATCAGGGGTGCCTAATGGTGCTATATAATGAAGCACATTTATGCAGACCAGACTTCATTTACCTCTGGTGCTTCATCTCATTAACAAAAATCCCCCTTCCAGACTAAGGCAGTGTACCACCCTCTTTCCAGACAGACATCAAGGTATATTTGAATCCCCCCACCCCCCGTCCCAATGTTCCAGACAGACTATGAATAGAACACTTTTGTCGGCACATCCCTACCCATTCTTATATAGTGAGCGCACACACCCCCTCCCCCCTTAACAAAAACATTGATAAAATACAAAATACACAATGTATCTCTCTACATGGAAACAGTGAGGACCCCAATCAGCCCACACACCAGATAAATTGTTATCTCGCTCTACTGTGCTTTTGACATCTGTCAGAAAGTCAAAGTAAATTTGCAAACTTATGCCATGCAAAACCATTTGTCATAACTACAGTCAGGGATCAAAAGTAATTCCACAGCGTAAAAAATCTCAGACTTCAATGCATTTTCACTTTTACAAAAAAATAATAATTGTAAAAATAATTGTTTATATCTTTATAACATTCACATCATTTAAAAGCTGGACGATTTGTGTAATATACATTTTGATTCTCATTGGATTTTCTCTATGCGAACTTGAGAGACAAGGAATTAAATTTTGTGTAAGATATTTTGGTCAGTTTTTGAGCGACGTCAATATTGATGTCAATGGAAATCTGCCATTTTATAAATTTCATCTTAATTTAAATTGTTGTATCTGTGTAGACAGATATCCGATATTTATCAAAGTCATATATTTTGGGCATGCATCATTTACCTTTCCAATCATTACTGAACATCAGTATTTTCTTTACGATGTTGCACAATATTAAGTGTTTTGTAAACATTTAAATGCATTAAAGTCTATGAGAAAATATTTTTGTGGAATTACTTTTGGCCTCTGACTGTACAAAAGTACCTATGCACAGGAAGTTTTATTCTAGTTGTTGGATTTTAAAAATCAAAATATTTTCAATTTTTCCCCTAATAAAAATGAAAGCAAATTATGTAGAAATTTAATCTGTAGGGTAGGTACATGTAACTTGGAGATTTTAAACTTCAGCTTATTCATTTTTTCTGAAATTTTCACAATGTTGTTGCAAAACAACAATAATTAAAATTAAAATTCAGCAAAGAAAAATAAAAAATATCTTCTTAGACAAAAAAAAAAAAAAAATCACTTTACTATAGAAATCGCATAGGTCATGCAGACCAATTTTTTGGCCGCAAGTTCAATTTTACTGTAAAAATTTTACAGAACACAGAAACAAAAAAGACAAACAGTTTCTGATGATATGGTCAATCAAAATGAAATATTTTCATTTAAGACAAAAAAACGTCTTTCCGATCTTTCCGAGAGATGTCAAAAGGGCAGTAGACAATATTTACACAATACAGAACCAACACATAGCTAACAGTGTAGACCTGGATCAGCCCACACACCCACGAAATCTAATCTGGTTCTGTATCAGCCATCCAGGCATCATTCATGTGTAAACTATACAGAGAACAGAAAAGAGGTGGGGTGGGGGCACGATCATAGAATCAAGTTCCATTTTATAGTGATACATATGTAAATGAACTTAATAAATGTCAGAAAAAGTTGTTGAAATAAACTATTGCCCCGGGGGTCAAACCCCAACTCTCCGTGCGTTGTCAGACATCTCTCCGCCATTTCTCCTGACCACAGGGAATGTTAACTTGATATTTTGTAATTATAAATATAAAAGTCAGTCATACCTTGTTACAATTAAGTTGTTGACGTCTCCTACAATACACTATTGTCCCAGGGATAAACTCTCCGTGAACATCTTTCCTCCATTTCTCCTGACCACAGAGAATATCAACTTGATATTTTGTAAAAATACAGAGTTCCAAGTTGTTACAATAAATAAGTTGTTGACGTTTCCTACAATAAATCATCTGTCCTCCATAAATCCTGACCAAAGGGAATATCAACTTGATATATTTTGTAATTATAAATACAGTTAGAGTTCCAACTTGTTACAATAAATACAGTCATCAAAGAGAGAGTTTGTTACAATAAGTTGTTGACGTCTCCTACAATACACTATTGTCCAAGGGAAATTAAACTCCAACTTTCCGTGAACATCTCTCCTCCATTTCTCCTTTAAATATCACTTGATATTTTGTAATTATAAATACAGTTATCAGCGTAATCATTTGTTACAATAAGTTGTTGACGTTTCCTACAATACACTATTGCCCCAGGGTTAAACTCCAACTTTCCGTGAATTGTCAGAGATCTCTCCTCCATATTCCTCGACCAAACTCTGATCTCTCCTGGGTTGGGGTAACATACAAACACATTCCCATTATCATCTACTGTCAGTCCCCGGGGCTCCCTTCCTCCAACATCACAGACCTTGACCAGCTTGCCCGTGTCAGCCTCCAGCACCGTTATGGTCTGTTTCCTGAAGTCTGACACAAGGACAGTGTCCGGACCAGACCCAGACCGGACTGTAAGGAACCGTGCCCAACTAAACAGTTGTTGAGGAAGAGACTCAGTGGACCACAGGATCCGACCTTCCATGTTGATCATTATAACTGAGGTACGACAGGCGAGGATAAGCTGATTGTTATAAACTGAGATTCCATAGGCCTGTCTGTCTAGTCTGATGGATTTTCTCTCAGATAGCTTACCCCTACGTCCTAGGTCTAGGATTGCTATCTCACTCTTGTTCGGTATAGAGACAGCAGCCGTAGACCTGTCAACAACTGCTACATCCAGAGTGTTCCCTGATAGTTTGAGAGATGATAACAACTTTCCATTCAGGGAGAACAGTTTCACCTTCTTATTGCTGTTGTCTGAGACAATCAGGTGACCATCTACAGTAACATCTAGTCCAGATATAAGACATGTTTCACTATCACCAGAGATGTTCACCCGAGTCTCACTGAGTCTGGTCAGGATCCCAGGACACACTGGACCCCCTGTACTAGATGACCCACTCGCTCCCTGGCCACTCTCCCCTTCACTTCTAAAAGGGTAATGAATCACTGGACGTTGTGTATCACATCTGAAATCTGACGTACGGACAGACACGTCTCCTAACTTACTTGGTGATTCTGACAGCCAGCGTGTAGAGAGATTAAAGTCATAGTTCAATGAGAGCCGTGATAAATGTAGACTTGTAAGTTTATCTTCATATTGGAGAATATTCTCAGAATATGTCTGGAGTTCTAGGAAAAATTTAGAATCCAGATTTGACACAGTTGGTAGTTTTTGTAATTTTTTTGTTATGACTTGTATATCAACAATAAGTTGTTCGACAGATGACTTACAGCTTTCTAAAGTTGTTTTCTGCTCCTTGCGTAATTTACTTATTTTTGTACTAAAATCATCAAAATTTTTATTGATTCGTTGAATTTGTTTATCACGATTATTCTCTGCTTCTTTTAATGCATTTTCTGTTTCTTTATCTAAATTATTGAGGTTTTCCTGTAGAGACTTATCTGTATTTCTTAAATATTCCAGAAATATTTCTACATCACTATTTTTGCTCCTCTGTAGCAATATTGAAACTTGTACAAGCCTCTTGTACAGATTTTACATTACATGATTTATGTTTCCGAACAGAACATATGCCACAAATCAGCACAAAGTGATCGTAACAATACTGATCTTTAGCTTCCCCTTCGTGTTTGCCACATAAACTATGTTTAACTGGCTTGTCTGCCTGACTTGCAGGCATACGCGATCCTTGCAAGACTTTATGATGTTTTGTCCCTCCAAATCTACGATGATACTCGAAACACTGTCGACAATGAAATTCCACACATTTCTCACAAAAGCTCATGGCCTGTTGAGAAATACCATCATTGAAGCAAGGATCACACCAGGGATCCACCAATTCATCACAAGCTCCATATACTGAACCACCGGCAGCCATTCTGAAATAATAAACATGATATTAGTCAAACTTATAACACAAACTCCTTATCATTTTTAACTTTACCGGTCATTTCTAATTAACAGTCAACATTTGACACTAAATGACATTTAAGGTTAACAGAGACACATCAAAGAGAGATCACTCTAAGCTGTAATACGAGCCTTCTCTAACGTTGAAAAACCCTTTTTCATTTTCTGATTTGGCGGCTTTAACTTTGTAGAAAGTAATTTTCACAGCCGGGGAATCTTGTGTTATCTAAGCGAAAGTTACCTCCCTTCCCAAAGGATGATCCCTCTAGCTGAAAATAAATTGTTTTACAGGGCGGCAACTCATTTCTCAAAATGGGCCTACTTTATAAAGGAATCTGTTCCTACTTATTGTCTTGAAGAGACTTACAGCACTTATTCCTATTTTGAGAACGGCGGCGAATACTTTCGTAACAGATTGATCTCCCTTGAAACTTTATCTTTTCACCTAAAGTAGATTGAAGTAAAATGATGATGATTTTGTCTTTTACACCCTTTCAGGATTCTTTAACCATTACCATTCTCTGGGCTTATTCAGCAGATGACAAACTGATAATTTTCTTATTTATCTCAGAAAACAGGATTTGACATTTCATGCTTTGTTTGTGTTGAGGTTTTACGGCCCAGTCAACACAATAGAGTCATGTCGAGCGCGGTCAGTTTACCTAACCACACGTTTACTGGGCAGGCTTAGTCCTCAAAGCGGTTAACCAGTATTGTGCACATTCTTTTGCCAGAAACTGACAACTGCCCTTCTTGAATCAGCGGAAGGGAGAGAATGACCGTAGAAAATATTTCATGATCAATCTCCACGAAAGAATGTTGCAGACCTCGGCGGGGGTTGAACCCGCGACCTCCTGGTCTCTAGTCGGATGGCGCATCCAACTGAGCCACCGAGGCCGGCTGACATTTCATGCAAATTGTCTAACAATTTACAGGACATGTCAAAACCTTTTCTGGGAAAAATAAGAGAACTATTTCAAAATATCTGCTGAATGATTTACCCATAGAGTTAGTAACATGGAAAAGATGGGAAGACTGTTAATGACATGCCAAACACTACTAATCTGCCTACAGTAGGATTCAAACCCAGGACCACACCATCCGTCATGGAGAGCAATAACAGTTTGGCTGCAAGAAGCTTCAAATCTAAGAACTAGAAACAAGAAAATATGCGTGGTTTATTTGTGTTTAGATTTTACGGCCATGTCAACCCATTCGGGTCATGTCGAGTGCAGTCAGTTTACCCGAGAGCGGGCAGCTTACCTAACCACACGTTTACTGGGCAGACTTGCAACTGCCCTTCTTGAATCAGTGGTAGGGAGAATTGAATGACTGAGTTCAGGTTTTACGGCCCAGTCAACCTATTAGGGTCGTCGAGCCTGTCAGTTTACCCAAACACTCCAGGACAGTCTTCTATTAAGCAGTTAACCAGTATTTGTGTACATTCTTTCGCCAGAAACTGACGACTGCCCTTCTTGAATCATTGGAAGGGAATGACCGTAGAAAATATTTAATGATCATGCAATCCTTATGACATGCAATCCCTGCTGCCAAACCTGGCGGAGACCGAACCAGCGACCTGATCACCAATCAGACGCGCATCCGACTGAGCCACCGAGGCAGACTGGATGGGAGAATGACGGTAAAAATTGTTCATGATCAATCTCCACAAAGAATGTTGTGAACACGCGGGACCACGATCAATCTCCACGAAGAATATTGTGACCACAGGGGATTTGACCCGCAACCACCTATCACTAGTTGGACACACTGGTACTTGGCACGTTGTTTTGCCAAAAATGAATGGAATATGTCGCATGACCAAATATTCAGCAATTTTAGAAATTTTCCCAAACATTTAGGTCTAGTTTTTAGACCTACATGTATATGTTGGGTAAAATTTCTAAAATTGCTGATGTTTTGTTAATTTTGGTTATCTGACATTTTTCACACATTTTTGGCAAAACAACATGCCAAGTACCTGCGGTCGGATGAGCATCCAAACCACCAAGTATTGGAAAAAAAAAAGGGCCTGGTGACCTTATATTTCAAACATGTAGGATAAATGAGACCCTCCCAGGGGTTTTGGGGAACAAAGGACATTTATGTCAGGTGAACAAGGGAACAAAAGTGTAAAACTGAAGGGAACAAAGGCAATTTTGGGGAATTATGAGTGATTTTCGGGAACAAGGGAAAATGCTTATTTTCCAGGGGTACAAATTACCTTTGTTAGCCCGTCCCCTTCTTTTTTCGACAATGCGTTTTTCTGTCCCCCTGAAATAAATGAAATTATTCCCCCCTTCCTGGGAGGGCCTCATCAATTTAAATTAATTTATAACACGCCAGTAAGATCTTTATTTCTAGTGTAATAGGAAAGGAGAAAAAATCCAAATCATATTTTCCCCGACCGGGGATCGAACCCGGTCCGCCGGATTCAAAGTCCAGCACTCTACCACGTCGCTATAAAAGCCGGCTTCTACCGCAAGGCAGTAGAAGTGTATCATATACCTAACTGCTACATCCCTTCTTCCTATAACGAGACATTTGTATGCATTCATGCCAATACAAATGTCGCGCAAGCTCTGAGTGACAACCCAGCACTTGCTTCGCCCATCAGGCTCCAAGGCTGCCACCCCCACACTGGCCACCAAATGTAATAGGAAAGGAGAAAAAATCCAAATCACATTTTCCCCGACCGGGGATCGAACCCGGTCCGCCGGATTCAAAGTCCAGCACTCCACCACGTCGCTATAAAAGCCGGCTTTTATAGCGACGTGGTAGAGTGTAGGACTTAGTCAGGCGGACCGGGTTCGATCCCCAGTCGGGGGAAAATGTTATTTCCATTTTTTCACCTGTTACATTTGGCGCCCACCGTAAATAACCCACATATGTGCATAAAACTCCTCGAGTCTCATTTCACGTGATTCTCGGACTCCTAGAAATTCAGGGACGAATTTCAATTTGGAGGGGAGAATGTCACCGGGTATAGGTATATAACACACTTGTACTGCCTTGCGGTACAAGCCGGCTTTTATAGCGACGCGGTAGAGTGTTGGCCTGTCACGCAGACGGCCCAGGTTCGATCCCCGGTCGGGGAAAAATGTTATTTCCATTTTTTCAACTGTTACACTAGCTTTTGAGGAAGTTGAAATATCAATTTGTCGTCTGCTGTATCAACCCAGTGAGCGGAAAAGGTTAAAGCGCCATATTGTTTGTTTGTGTCGAGGTTTTACGGCCCAGTCAACCCAATGGGGTCATGTCGAGCGCGGTCAGTTAACCTAACCACACGTTTACTGGGCAGGCTTAGTCCTCTAAGCGGTTAACCAGTATTGTGCACATTCTTTCGCCAGAAAAAATATACATTTGTAGCAGACGACAATCCAAATTTGATTTTTCAGAGAAAATGAGACTTGGCATTTCATTCGAATCGTTTGTCAGGCAGAGCATTTACTAAAGCCAGTCTCTCTCTAATTAATAAACAAAATGTCGTCTGCTGCAGATATGGTTAGCAATTTATTTAGCAATTTATGATTCGGTCAACAGCTGTCTTAACAGGGCTCATGCCATATGCAAAAAGATTAAGAAATTCAATCCACAGACCAAGTAGATGGTATAGGGCCTTGCTCTGGAATGAAACATTTTTTGTCTGTTTGTGTTGAGATTTTACGGCCCAGTCAACCCAATGGGGTCATGTCGAGCGCGGTCAGTTTACCTAACCACACGTTTACTGGGCAGGCTGTCCTCCAAGCGGTTAACCAGTATTGTGCACATTCTTTCACCTGAAACTGACAACTGCCCTTCTTGAAACAGCGGAAGGGAGAGAATGACCGTAGAAAACATTTCATGATCAATCTCCACGAAAGAATGTTGCCGACATTGAGGGACGCCCAGTATGAAAATAAAAAAAAAAAACCCTTAAACTGGATTTCTACGCATCAATACCTGATAGTGCGCAGAAATTCTTACAATGTCCTGTTCTCCACTCCGATCAGTCTGCAGATTTTTTTTTTTCTCGGGATTAAATTCTCGTCGAATAAAAATTAGACCACTCCATTCTGCGAGCAGGAACTGTTTACACATTGACGGTGCGGGATCAAATGAAACGAGGCTAAGTTGCAGACGAGAAAAATATCACGTGAGGTCGGAGCAACTGGAATATTAATGAGTAGGCGGGGTCTTATCTGAACTGGTTCCCGGTGGCCAGGCTTACAAGATACGTATTGAACCGTTTCAAACGGGTATCAGTTCTTTATTTGGAAGCAAGCGACTCGAAACAACGCCTCCAATGGGAGCTTTTGAAATTTATGGGATGACGTCATAGAGGTACATGTAATATGGTAATAAGCTTTGTTAACGCTTAACATGCTGTGAAAAAAAACTAAGCAGAGAACATTTTTAAGTATTTTTTTCGTATTTTCCCAGAAACAAGGCAGATATTTCATGCAAATTAGAGACTTTGCTAGAAATGGATAAAATGCCTGTTTTACTTTCGACATCTTTCAGAAAGTCGTTTTCTACTTGGCGTTTTATACAGTAGTAGTTGCAAACGTTTGCCATGCTTTTAATGCAAAACCGTTTGACAATATATACACTAATCTAGCCATTGGTTAAAAAAAAAAAAAATCAAATATTTTCATTTTCTCTATTAAAATGACTGCAAATAAAAGGTAACTTGGAGCCAGATTTTCTACATTTATTCTGAAATTTTCACAAAATCGTTTTGAAAAATCAGCAGCTAGTAATTCAAATTCAGCAAAGAAAAGTAAGAAATATTTTCTTCGACAAAAATTCAGAAAAAAATCACTTTTCTATAGAATTTACGTAGGTCAGACCAACCTTTGGCTGTAAATTTAATTTTAGGGTACATATTTGAAAACAAAACAGAAAAGATGGATTCTGGAACAAACTCACGCCTGCCAAACGAATGAATGTTCAACCATCGGTTAAGAACATGAAACAATATTAAAGAGCGACATCGGTAAGGTATTCGAAGACTCAAAAAAAAAAAAAAAAAAAAAAAGGTAAACAAACTTTGCATTTTCTGTGTTTCATGAGCGATATAAATGTTTTGAGAAATTATTTGAAAAACGGGGAATTACATTCAACATCCCATTGATATCGGCGTCTGTGGAATAAATTTCGGACTATCTACTTCACGCATATTGGTAGACTGGCTCCAGTCTTTTTTGTTTTATATCTATTTCTCTCTTTCTCTACATTATTTTTTTTTAATCATGATCCTCTTTAATCCAACTTCAAGTTACCTATGGTTGAACTTTCTTTCTAGCCAAGGGACTGAAGTAACTAAAAATTCTATAAGCTATACAAGTGTTGTGTCCCCTCAAACAAAAAAGAAGAAAAAGAAAGACAAGAAAAATAAAGAAATGGTCTGAGGCCAGACTAGCATATTGGTTGAATCATTTTTCGCGTGCTGAAGGTGTACCGTAAGCCACAAAAAAACACGCGAAATCCGTGGTGTTTAGTGTCCTTTGTTTAAGAAGTTCAGCATATCATCACGCTAGACACGTATGATTATTTGTGTTACGGATATTTTGGTTGTCAATGCAACATGTTGAGAAATCGCCACGGGAAGGTAAATTCGTGAAGTAGGTGAATAAGCAAAGTTTATTTTTATTATTCATTGTTTTCTTTGTATTTTTTTTTTTTTTTTTTACAAAGGTTTTGTTGTCTAAAGAAGTATTTATTTGAACAAGGGAAACACACAAATATCTATCTTCAAAAGTTGCTTGTGGGACGTAACTTATACAATAAAAAATAAACGCATTTTGCTAATTTCGAGGGCGGGATTTCTTCTTCTATTTTCTTTCTTTTTTGCAAAAGTAAAACTGAGAAATATGTCGCTTACCTGAATTTAGTTTAATACTTCTTCCACAAAAAAAGAAATAACGTATTGAGATAATGTTGAATACAAAACTAGGCTTCACTAACTTCTCCCAGTCAAGTAACGCTCCGGTCAGAATGATTTCAAATATATGGGCAGCTATCACGTGAATCCGGGGTATTAGGAAAAAAAGGTCTGTGGGGCAGAGACCTAATTTTGACTGCGCGTCTCTAACTTTTGTTCAACAACTGAACTTAAATTAAAAGTCGACAGAATATGTTAATGTAAACCTGTTCAAACTGCCCGGATACGCAAGCTGCCCAGAGCCACTGACGCATAGACCGGACTAAGAGTCCTTTTCCCATGGCGCGATACATCGATCAAGGACGTTTAAATATACATATCACCTGACAGATCACGCGAAGCCGGGGTATCAAAAAATGGTGTACCTTCGAATGGTGAAGACCCAACTATTAATTACTGTGCGTCTCTAAATCTTGCTAAACAACTCAACTTCGATTAAAAGTCGATAGAATATAATGATGGTGTAAACCTTGTCAAAACTGCGTGGATCGACAGGCTGGTCAGAAACACTGCTGTCGTATAGACTGGACAGATTCCTTTTCCTATGGCGAGATATAGTGGGTATGTAAAATGTTAATAATAGATCTGGAGAGTATTGGGGAATCACCTGTTTGTACCCAATGGAAAATTTAACGGCCCGTAGACTGGCTCCAGTCTTCAGCGACTAAATATTTATTCATAGAATCCTGTTTAATACATCTACTTAAATAAGACCAAAATAATAACTTGATTATAAAGACTGGTCACTTGAATTCACTATCAGAGAGAAAAAATTCGTTTCATTTGATTTTAAAGGTACAGATCAGTTGCGTAGCCAGCACGGAATTATTTTACGCACACCGACCTAGGAAAAATTTTAAAAGATTCTCCCTAGCGTGCGGCCACTCAACGTTGAGACAGTATCGCATCAACGATGCAATGCCATGATATTGCATCGACGTTAATGCGAACGACGTTGTATATAGAGGATATTCAAATGTTTGGAGTGAATATGACTTTTATTTCATCTCGTGAAGTGAAAAAATGTATATTTCACTCGTGCCTTCGGCACTCATGAAATATACATTTTTCGTGAAGTGAAAAAATGTATAATTCATTCGTGCCTTCGGCACTCATGAAATATACATTTTTTCACTTCACTCGATGAAATAAAAGACATATTCACGACAAACATTTGAATTTTCTTTTTATTATATACATCACTTTCGATAGAAGAGATGCAAATCTTGCATTTGCAAGGGGAAGTCTGACACGCAGTTTTGTCCCTTGGCGGTGACATATAAGAACCGCATAACATTAGTTAGAATGTAAGGAACATGTTCGTATCAAAATTATTTTGATTTGCCGAAACTTTTTGTTTTTTGTTTTCACCAGCGTTTTACATGTTAAGGACTGAGCGTCGACGCCGTGACGTTCATGTTTTGTTTGGTGACGTTAGTTATGACGTCAGAAACGCGCATTGGCGTGTAAACAATAAAATAAAAAGAAAGTTTACCCTTTTTCAGTGAATACCATAAAAAATTTCATCCCGTGTAATGAAAACATTCAAATTTTCACTCGTGCATAATGACCATTAATGTAAATAAGAAAAAAAGTAGTTCCAGACCATATATTTTTCACTGCTCAGAGGAGTGAAAATATGTTTTATATTTTCACTAGTGAAAATATAACTTTTTCGAAATATGCATTTTATTTCATTAATAATTCTCTATCTTTCATTACTTTGTATATAATAAAAATGTCATATGCCCACTGGGTTAAGAATAGCCCCTATTTTGGAAGTAATAAGGGAGCGACCATTCGATTTTTTGTGGTGGAAGGGTGTGGGGTAGGGTGGGAAAGGGAGAGGGCGGGAAGATTTTGTGAAATAAAAAAAAGGACCCTCTTTTGCCCGCAAAAAAAAAAAAAAAAAAAAAAATAGCTAGGACCAGGGTAAATGTGTTTGTACGCTTCGAAACAACGTGAATGAAAAGACAGGCTCGGGTCGCGGAAGAAAAAGAATTCCAGGCCCGAACCCCTACCCCTCCCACCTATGCCCCATCCCCCGGTTCGTTAGTATTTCCTTAAAGAACAGCCCCTGTCGTAAAGAAACAAAATATTTTCCTTACGTTGACGTTTCTTTATTTGCAAATAATAATGTTTTTGTTAATCATGTTACGTACATGCATAATGTGCGTTATCAGAGCTACGCAGATATTGTAGTTTTGATGCAGTCGTTGTTTAATAGACCTTTTCCACATTGTTATCTCCCTTACCGAGCGTTCTTCAATTAAAATCGACTAATGTCAGTCTAAGCCCCCGGGATAGTGTCAATACTGCGCATGGGGGTGGTCGGGTGGTGCGAAGGTGCTGTGTATCTTACATCACTGGGGCGTCCAACTGATATTGGCTTACAGTTGGGCAAGGCCTGCTATCCTTGTAGTGGGTAAGGGTAGAGGGGGAATGTTTTTATTTCTTCTGTTTCTTCACTTTCATTCCTGTTCCTCTTTCTTCCCTGTCCCTCTCTTTCATCTCCTCTACTCTCTCTTCTTATCTCTTTTCTCCCTTTCTCTGGGAGACGACACAAAATGACCCTCAAGGGTTGACGTGTCGTTAAACCCCAACACAATCAATCAATACTGCGCACATGATCTCGAGCGATGAACTAACACACTTTTTTTTTTTTTTTTTTTACACTTTTACCTGGACAGGCTTAGTCCTTAAGTGGTTAACTCGGACCCCTTCAATACCCGGTATTGAATAAACCACAACATTTTGCCTTGATCTGTGAAACAATCTGCCTTCAAGTCAACAACGAAATATACACCGTAGAGGAGAAGAACTCTATAAGTATTTATATGCTTTCGTTCTAATCCTATATCGTTTGTATGTCAAATTTGTTACTTTGTTGTACTTGTATTATGCAATAAAATATGTTTAAACCAATACCCGGTATTGATGGGTCCGAGTGGTTAACCAGTTCTCTGTGCAAATGCTTTTGCCAGTAACTTACAAATGTCCTCTTGAATCACGGTGTGTTGTGGTGTGTGTGTGTGTGGGGGGGGGGGGGGGGTGGGGGTCGGGGAATGGGGGTGGAATAACCGTTATGTGACCGAGCTGGGTTCGACCTTGCGATTCCTATCATACATTTACAAGATAAAAGAAAAAATCTCCCTACATTATCCTTTTATCGTATTTGGAGGAAATCCCTGCGGACTCAAGAACGTGTTCGACTCATCCGTGGTAAACGAGCCATCGGGGTTCGAGCCACAGAAGTTCTACTGTAATAATAATAATAATAATAATAAATCAAAGGGGCATAACTTTGCTGGTATTTGGTGAACTGTAACCTCTGGGTCCAAGCAGGCCCAGAAATTTAGGAGGTGACTTCTCCCTCCTGGGAAAATAGGGAGAAGTTTGCTGAGTCTAGGGAGAAGTGGTTTCGGACGGAGGGCGGTCGACAGAAGCATGGCTATACTATAAGCTCATATGAGAATCTGGCTGATTTGTTTTTCCTATGCTTCAATATCTGACCAAACAATAACAGTATCTGACAAAACAGAAACAAAACAAAAATAAACAACAGCAACAAAAATAAAAGAATAAAAAATAATAATAATAAAAATAAAAAATGTTTTTTTTTTTTTTTTTGTTTTTTGTTTTTTTATATACTGATTTTGTTTTTGTACTTCAAGGGAGGCAACTCAGAAGAGTATTAAAATCCATAAACAATTATAAGTTTTTATATTAGTCAAGCTTCTTAATTCTATATCATTTAATAAACGCATTCATAAAGATTTCATAATGGCAACATTTCTATTAAAGAAGAAAAAAAAAACAAAAAAAAAAAAAAACATAACAATAAAAAAAAAAAATAAATAAATAAAAAATAAATAACTTGCCCCTATGGCCATAACTTTAGTTATTTACAAAAAAAAAAAAAAAAAAAAAAAAAAAAAAATAGACCTATTAAAAAATAAAATTTGCTTACTGTTAGCTCTAAACAATATGTTGCTCACATCATGGTGTAATTATTTACAAAGTTTCAGCTTGATTGGATGCAGACTATGGGAGGATAAGACGAAAAAAAAAATGCAGAAATTTTCAGAGACATAACTCTGAGCACTAATAACTGGTGGACTGTAACCTCGAAACATTATACGCTGCTCCACATCATGGCCAATAAATCACAATAACTCAAGTTTCAGCTTGATCGGAGTAAACTGTAGGAGGAGTTAGCCGGAAACGAAAAGTGTACGGAAATTTTCAAAGGGACATCACTCTCCCAATATTTAGTGTACTGTAACCTAAAAAAAATATGCGCTGTTACACATCATCGCGTAACTACTTACGAAGTTTCAGCTTGATCGGTTGTAAACTGTAGGAGGAGATAGCCGGTTCTGACAAAGATTATTTACAGAAATTTTCAAAGGGACATAACTCTGCTAATATTTGGTGGACTGTAACATTGAAACAATATGCGCTGCTCATATCAGGATCTAACTATAAATCAAGTTTCAGCTTGATCGGATTTAAAGTGTAGGAGGAGTTAACCGCAAAAGTTTACAGAAATATTCAACGGGGCATAACTCTGCTTGTGGACTGTAACCTCGAAACAATATGCACTGCTCCACATCATGGTCTGACTATATACCAAGTTTCAGCTTGATCGGATATAAACTATAGGAGGAGTTAGCCGGAAACGAAAAAAAGTAACGAACAGACGGACGGACGGACTGACGGATGTTTTCTGCCCTGGATTGTGTTGTTCAATCGCGACATGAGCCTGCCTTCTTCATTCACGTTTTTACAAAACGTACAATAACATTTACCCTGGTCCTGGCTATTTTTGGTGGAGGCGCGCGCGCGCGTTTGCGTGTGTGTGTATGTGTGTGTGTGTGTATTAGGTGTTGGGGTATGTGTGTGATTGGACGGGGGGGAGGGAAGGGGGAGGCGAAAAGGGGGCAAAAGAGAGTCCTGGATTTTTTCTCAAAAAGTCACCCGCCCCCAACCCACCCTCCTCTAAAATCAAATGGTCGCTCCCTAATGAGAGACAGACAGATAAATAGCAGGAAAAGAGGTACGCCGGTCTTTCAGCCGTTGGCCAGCTTCTTTTTTTTTTTTTTTTATCTTACATTGTCGCTCAGTTTCCCCTTTAAAGGGTACCGTAAGGTATGAAGGCACTCTCACGAAGGCACCCTCACGTGTCCGGGATTAATAGACAGGGAGAGACACACAGGCAGAGAGCTGGGAGACAGTTGGAAGGATGATAGGGTAAGAAAGAGATGGAAAGACAGGACAATGTAGTGCGGATACACGCCCCACACAGCCACGCCTCGCGCCCTCCCCGACACAATCCCAGAGGATTTTGAAGGGTATAGAGTTTAGATTTTTTTTTGAACCTACAGACAAAGAACCGTGGGGGTGGGGGGGGGGGGAGGCGGAGGGGGAGGGGGAAGGTGTGGTAAATTGGGGGTAAATGTGGTACGGGTATGCGAGCCAGTACTTCGAAACCTACCCCGTTCATATTACTCGCCTTTGAAAAAATGGATCCATTCATATCCTTGATCGTCCAAAATGTTGACCCATTTATATACTGCTCTGATTTTTATACTCATTTATTGCTGGTAGTTAGACAAATATAGCAGTCATTTCATTGAATATCAAGTGAAATAGCAGCCGTAACAAATCTCTGAGCGAATATATATATATATATATATATATATATATATATATATATATATATATATATATATATATATATATATATATATATATATATATATATATATATATATACGCATTTACCGGGATGTCTGAAAAGTGGGCCTTTCACATACGAATCAAGAAAAATCGGATCATTCATAAACTTTTTTTTTTTTAAAGAGGGGTAATTATATACCTGGCAGCGCTGAAAAAGGGGGCCATTCGGCATCACATCCGTTCTATACTATATATAGGAAGTTACCCGCCCCCCATCCCCCACCCCCACCCCTCAAGGGTCAGAGTGGCAATGTTTATAGCCATCTCTAAAACCTTACTCAAAATCATTCACATTCTTTCTCAACTCTTGCCAAAAATAAACACTATCTGTCATAATTTGACATATGCACTAATATCTTGACATTTGTAATTGCGATTTTATCAGTCAGAAAGTTTCCACCGATTATGTGATGTCGCAGTCACTCGATTCTCATGACATATCTATTAACTATTAAACTTTGGTCTTGATTCATCGCCCACATAAACATGTATAAACCAAAGTACATTGTGAAGTCAAAGTACATTGTTCAAAGTTATAGAGAAATATTTTAAGCTTGTAAAATGATTATGTTTTGTAGCTAGAACAAAACTTTACTAACAATATCACTCTTTCTCACTATATTACGATCCTTCAACAGCCTTTCGATTATGTCAGGCCTTGTGTATTTTTTCAACAATGTATCATTTATAATGAGGCTGTATAGCCCAACTGTTACAATATGTCCTTCTATTAATCTGTTTGCTTACTTCTGTTAATATCTGTTCTCACAACTTATGCATAAGCAAATCAAAAAGACATCGTTTGTGTTGAGGTTTTACGGCCCAGTCAACCCAATTGGGTCATGTCGAGCGCGGTCAGTTTACCTAACCACACGTTTACTGGGCAGGCTTAGTCCTCTAAGCGGTTAACCAGTATTGCGCACATTATTCTTTCGCCAGAAACTGACAACTGCCCTTCTTGAATTAGCCTGGGTCCAAGCATCAATATTAAATTAGATCCATCAGATAATGTTAGCTGCATAATTAATTGTAATCCATAATCTTATCATGACCCGTTAATCACTTTGCTAAATATTTTTGACCAAGAAAATAGAAAAAAAATAAAGAAGGAAAAAATGATTAGATTGGAAACCAGGCTATTCTTGAATCAGCGGAAGGGAGAGAATGACCGTAGAAAATATTTCATGATCAATCTCTACGAAAGAATGTTGCCGACCTCGGCGGGGACTGAATCCGCGACCTCCTGGTCTCCAGTCGGACGGTGCATCCAACTGAGCCACCGAGGCCGGCTCTCCTATGCAGTGATACGTTATCAGAAAATGCACTGTTAAGGGATCAGCCATTTATTTTTCTGCGCGTGAGGTGGGAGCTGGGCGGGGAATGGAATGGAGTGTGTGTATATGTGTGTGTTTGAGTGTGTGTGTGTGTGGAGGCGGGGGGGGGGGGGTGGGTGGAAATAAGTCCAGCATACAAAAACTCAAAGTGAGAGAGAGAGAGAGAGCGTGCAAGCTGACGGAGAGCAGATACAGAGAGAGTGGAAAACAGACAGACAGGTAGACTGGCTCCAGTGACAAAATATTTTTTTCTTATAATCCTGTTTGATAATCCACTAAGATAAAACCAAAAAATATCATGACTTTATAGTCATGATCTTACTTTGGTTTTATTTTAGTGGATTATTAAATAGATTATAAGAAAAAAATATTTTGCCACTAGAGACTGCAGCCAGTCTAACAGACAGGTTAAACAGCAGAGAGAGAGAGAGAGAGAGAGAGAGAGAGAGAGAGAGAGAGAGAGCGCACGCAGACGGACGGAAAGCAGGCATAGAAATAGTGGACAGAAGGCAGACAGGTTAGAGAGAGAGAGAGAGAGAGAGAGAGAGAGAGAGATCACGCAGACAGACAACCAATAATTTAATAGTAAATAACCGTACTTACAAGATTAAAAAATCATATTGTATAAGAGAAGATTTTAGTTCCTGAAATTCCACTTTCAAAACATAGTGTTGCCAAATTAATTTTCTTGCTTAGTAGATAGATATTGTCATCATGGGAAAAAAAAAAAAAAAAAAAAAAATAATAATAATAATAATAAAAAATAAGAAGATGGACAAGATGGCCGTGTATCGCTCATCTGATTAACAGATAAATTGGCCTTTCGGTTCAGGAGAAGTGCAAAATAGATTTCGAGGATAGCGGCCACGACGCCACCTTGTATTTCTGATCGGAACGTTTCTAGCTCTTTTTTTTTTAATTTATAAGGCACCCTGATGCTTCCTACCAAGTTTGGAGTCAGTTGGCCTTTCGGTTCAGGAGGAAAAGCGAAAAATAGATTTGTATGATGGCAGCCATGGCGGTCATCTTGGATTTCCGATCAGAATGATTTTAGCTATTTTGTTCTACTAGTCACTCCGATGCTTCCTATCAAGTCAACTCGTTCTCATTTTGGTCAATTCGTACTCATCGATTTGGTCAATTCGTACTCACTGTTCGGTCAATTCGTACTCATTCTGGTCAATTCGTCCTCCTTTTGGTCAACTCGTACTCATGTTTTTGGTCAGTTCGTTCTCATTTTAGGACCTCTATTTTGGGATATATGCATCAATGGGCCATGAATGATCTCATCCATCCGTGCGTCCGTACGCACACAGACACATTAAAGCTTACACAACTTGAAAAGATAAATTATCTTTTCATCCTATTAATAATCTACCATTTAATAGTGGCGATCCACTTAACACAACCAGATTGGTCCAAATTGTTACATTCCTGATAGTTGACAAATTATGCAGTAGAAGATCGCCGCAATAATCCACCATTTAGTAGGGCGATCCACTTAACACAACCAGATTGGTCCAAATTGTTACATTCCTGATAGTTGACAAATTATGCAGTAGAAGATCGCCGCAATAATCCACCATTTAATAGCGGCGATCCACTTAACACAACCAGATTGGTCCAAATTGTTACATTTCTGATAGTTGACAAATTATGCAGTAGAAGATCGCTGCAATAATCCATTGTATTTATTTAAATACATGTATTTTTGTTACATTTCTATGCACATGATAATTATGTACAACAATCAAAGGAAAACGAGTTTAATTGGTTATGTAGTGTTTTTTTTTTTCTTTCTTTCATTCCTCTTAGATTAAAATCTTAAAAAAGTAATTTAATAGAATTTCTCATTTCTTTAGTTTCCGTTATATTTGGAATTTTTTTCTTTCGATTTTAGCAGAGCTTCAGATGAGATGTCATGGCGTGGTTCCCGTCCGTTAACTTTTCTATTTTACGCAATAAAGTCCACAGTTTAAAACCGATTCTTTTGAAATTTGTTTGAGCCATTATAAGGATTAACCCTATGGAAAATGAAGATATCCGACGAACTTATTTTTTTTTTATTATTATTTTTATTAATTTGTTCCTCCTTTACGTAATCAAGTCCACAATTTTCATCCGATTCTTCTGAAACTTGACAGATTGTTTGTATCATTGTAAAAATTGACCCTAATGAAAACGGAGAAATCCACTAAACATTATGGGAAAAGGGCCCTTTTAATTTATTTTTTTATCTATTTATTTATGTTTCTTATTTACGCAATTAAGTCCACGGTTTTCGTTCAATTTTTTTTGAAACTTGCACAGAGAAGTTCTATCATCATAAACATCAAGCCTATTGAATGTGAAGAAAATCCGTCAAACATTTTGGGAAAAGGAACCATTTCAATTTTTTTTTCTTCTTGTTTACGCGATGAAGTCCACATTTTTTATCCAATTATTTTGAAACTTGCTCAAATTGTTTGTATCTCATAGACATTAACCCTATTGAAAACGAAGAAAATCTGTTCAATAGTTTAAGAAGAAGAGACATTTGAAATTTTGAATTTTCCTATTGTATATACAACAGTCATTTACAACTTGAGGGTCGTGGGTTCAATCCCGGTGGAGCTAAGAAACAAAATTATTTTATTTCTTTATTACTTCGTACATCACTATGTCATTTTATCATGAAGTACTTGAACTCCCTACAGAATTGGAGAAAAATCGGATATTGACTTTGGGAAAGGGAGGGTTTTTTATTTTTTTTATTTTTTTTTTTCTAAATAGTGTTTGTTTTCCCTGTATAGGTTTTAGGACGAATTACTGATTAGGGTCGTTATAAATATGGCTATGTACAATTCCAATTGGCGGCAAGTTTTTTCTTGCTAAACTGGCCAAATAACCTGATGTCATGACGAGGTTCCCATTTGTCCTTGCATCCATCCCTCTTTGCACCTGTTGTCTGTACCTCATTATATCATTTACTCCTGATGCAGGGAAGGCTTTAATCTATTACCAAACTATGAATTGTAAACTGTTGTAAGATTATGCTGACAACAAAATAAAATAGTTTACAGACAGGGTAGCAAACAATGTGGGATAAGGTAAAATTGCATGTTATTAGCGGTTTATCATTGTCATGCAATGTTTTGAACAGAACTCTGCCGCAGACACATTGAACTTTGGTGATGTTTGGTAAGAGATTAATGTTTATTAAGATTTATTCAGTAGTCTATTCATGAAAACATAAGTGTTGTAGACATTGTTAATAATAAGCGATTTTCCCATTTGTGAAATTTGTTTTCCATGCAGTGTAATGACACAATATGATATTCACATTATTATCGATAGTTCCCTCTTTTTGGTTGGAGTCATGAAAATTGTATGAGAGGTTATTCTAAACATTTCTCATGTGGAAACAGTCTTTTACCTGCAAAGAATTTTTATCGGTGATGAAAACTGAAAAAAAAAGTCACTGTACTTGCTAGCAGAGCGATTCAGACCCTTAGGGGCCTTTTGGTCTTTCTTGGTTTTCTTTCGAATAAGTCGATTGCAACGTGAAATAAAAGGAAACCAACTTCTATCGGCAATCAATAAAAAATAACTACTTGTTTATTAACTTAAGTTGATTTATTTCTGTTATATTGTTGATGTTTTTCTTTCTTTCTAGCTTTCTTTCAAAGATTAAAAGCTAGAAAAGTGAACTGATTCGAATTTCTCATGTAACATTTCTTTTTTTGTTATATTTGGGTGTTTTCTTTTTTGTTATCTTTCAATATTTTCTTCGAAATTAGTCGATTTTAGAGTGAGAACGAATTGACCAAAACGAGAACGAATTGAGCAAAGTGAATACGAATTGACCTAATGACTACGAATTGACCGAAGAAAAATTTTATGAGTACATAATGACAGAAAAATGGGTACGAGTTGACCAAAATGAGAGCGAATTGACTTCAGTACGAATTGACTTGGGAACGAACCCCTGGGTCCAATGGAGACCATCTCCACTCGCGTTAAATAAACGCATACATTCATTCAAAGCGCGTGAATCATTTGAAAGAAGTATATGAGAATATTCCTTTCGTTTCTAATGGCGTTAACGCTTAGCATGCTGGGTAAAATTTTGAGCAGACGGAATTTTGAAATATGTTTTTCTTATTTTTCCCTGACATCACGAGAACATGCCTATATAATATTGACCCCATTAAACCCCACTTTTATATGGTAAAACTAGGGTTTACAGGGGTGTATACATTAATTTTCTTATTTCTGCTCAAAAACATAGATTGTGGTACTCGTTAGAACCGCCTCGCTGAGGCGATTCTAACGAGTACCCACAATCTAAGTTTTGAGCAGAAATATGAAAAATATCAGAGTTTTTTTTATCTGAAAATGTTCAGTTTTTGGAGGTGAAATTTTCTATACATTTGAATAGGCGTGTTTTCGTAATGAAACAGGATTTAAGATGTCATGCAAATCTCTGGAACAAATCATTTTCAGATTAATCTCTCGAATAGATACAAAATCATTCTTACCAATAAAAATAAATAAATGAATGAAACATATTGCATTACGAAAACATGCCTATTCTAATATACTGAAAATTTTACCACCAAAAAATGAAAATTTTCAGATAAAAATTTTTGATATTTTTCATAATTCTGCTCACGAGACGGTCGAGGCGGTTCTAACGAGTACCCACAATCTATGTTTTTGAGCAGAAATAAGAAAACTAATGTATACCCCTGTAAACCCCAGTTTTACTATATAAAAGTTGGGTTTACGGGGGTCAAAATTGTATAGGCATGTTTTCGTGATGATATGACAATTTACAGATATAAAACATTTAAGAACATTTTGATCAAAAATAATTTCGGGTCGGTAAATATAGTTTGTCTCTGCTGAAATAGCCCCGAGAGTGGCATAGATTAAATGTGTTCTTAACAAAGGTGTTGACTGAGGATCGAGCCAGCAGATGTCATTAATGAGATTATAACGCAGGAGATTATCACACCTCGTAAATGTGCCCACTGAATTTAAACATAGGCAGACAAAACATTACTTACATTATATATATATATTATGGTATTTATTTATATAAAATATGTTTTAGCATTTTTTTTATTTACAAATAGTATGTTTGTATTAACTATGCCTATGTGGGAACTGAAAAGGCCCAGACCAGCATGTGCAATCTTTCCTTACCCACAGATCGCCAATCCAGTATACTGATTAGACAGTGCTTTTACTAAAACTACAAGAACATGCATAGGATTATGCGGTCTTTCAATAAGTCAACATCAAGTGTAAAGATGTCTTCTCGTCACAGGGTCGGGTCCATTAACCTACTTTACATACACAGTTTGCAATTTTCACACATTCATAGAAAACAAAATTGACTTGTTGAAGAGAAATGTAAGGTAAAAAGTAAGGGTGGGAACATTTAGGTTTAATATGGTAATTCAAATTTATCCAAAATATCCCATAAAAATGAAATTTTGAGCCAAAGAAGGTTTGTCTGAACCCCGGACCCCCCCCCCCACCCCCACCCCCTCTGAATTCGCCTCTGGAGCATATTATGCATACGTTTTTAGGCATTTATTTTGTCCAGACCAACCTGCGCACTTTATATAGTAACTACAGTATCATTCAGTTTTGACGACGTCTATTTTTGTAGCAAGTTCGCAATTGTAGCAACACGAACTTCTAAACGTTTATTTTCCGTATGTGTTAGAATGATCCGTGTACCACAAGCACAAGCCTGCATTACTTGAGCACTGAAAGTAGTGACGTGTGTTTTGTGAGGTAGTACGCAAACAACAACAACTAGGAACACGAACAGTGCATATAAACACCCCGATCAGGACACTCAGCATATTTTATTAGTAACCAATCCATATACAGTCTGATCTAAGCCGTTGTGCTCTTTTTACTTGTATACTTGGTGAACAATCAGCATATATTGACCAAGTCGCACATCATTCCATAGCGACAATTAGAGAGAGAGAATCACAATGTCGAGATAACTTGCGGTCCATAACGACTGAAACAAATGACCCCTTTGTGGACTGGACTATGTTTCAAAATGTTTTTCATTGGTGATGATAATGACAAAGTAGACTCAGAATGCCATTTTTATTGGTATGACCAGCCAATCAACATCTTTGAGCTAAATATTATTTCAATTACACACATACTGATAAATGCTTAAACATCAAAGAATACTATACATCATCCATCCATGTAAAAAGAAGTTACATAATTTCTAGGACCCCGTCTTTCGGGGAAAAAATACACATGACTGTAAATAGCCATTTTAACGTTTTTTGGCTAATGACAGTTGACTGTAAATAGCCAATTCAACATTTATTGGCTATTTACAGTTGACTGTAAATAGCCAATGTAACGTTTTTTATGGCTATTTATAGTCAACTGTAAATAGCCAATTGAACATTTTTTGGCCATTTACAGTTGACTGTAAATAGCCAATTTAGGTTTTTTTGGCGGGAGGGCGGTGTGGGGGGGATGGGGTGGGGGGGGGGGGGGAGGAGGGGTGGCTATTTACAGCTGACTGTAAATAGCCACTCCGATTATTTTTATGCACACAGACCTAGGAAAAATCTTTTAAAAAATCTCCCTAGTATCTATTCTAAATAGGGACTCCTCTTAAAGGTAAGAATTTGCTTTCAGAGGGAGCAAATTCTCTCCTTTCCCTGTGGGAACACAACGTTGAGACAATGTCGCATCAACGATGTAATGCCATGATGTAATGCCATGATGTTGCATCGACGTGGCTGCGACGACGTTGTATAAACGTCATATGCCCGCTGGGTTAAGAGTAGCCTCTATTTTGGAAGCAATAAGGCCGGAGCGACCATTTGATTTTTTTTTTTGGGAGGGGGGAGAGGGAGCGTTGGGGGTAGAGGGGGAGAGGGAGATGGCGGGAAGATTTTGTTTAAAAAAATCAGGACCCTCTTTTTCCCGCAAAAATAGCTAGGACAAGGGTAAATGTTTTTGTACGCTTTGTAAAAACGTGAATATAAAGACAGGCTCGCGTCGCGGAAGAAAAAAAAAATCCAGGCCCAAACCCCCACCCCGCGCCTCCCCACACACACACACCCATAAAAATCAAATGGTCGGTTACCGCCCCCACCCCACCCCTCCATCAAGAATTTCCTTTAAGAACAGTCCCTATGGTAAAAAAAGGCAAAAATATTTTCCATACTTTGGTGTTTGTTTATTGCAAATAAATAATATTTTTGTAAATCATGTTACGCACATGCATAATGTGCTTTATGAGTACTACGTCTATGCAGATATTGTAGTTTTGACGCATTCATTGTTTAATAGACCTTTTTCACATTGTTATCTCCCTTACCGGGCGCTCTTCAATTCAAAAATCGACTATAGCCAGTCGAACCGCCCCGGATATTATTGTGGTGGTGGAGAAATTTAACAACTCTAAGGGTGCTAGATTTTCGGATATGTCTGTCATGGTGAATGGTGCAGATCTGGATTGGAGTGTTTCGTGTAGCATTACAATCTGGGTCTGTGCTGCTTGCCAGGTATTGGTCTGGATTTGGTTGCTCTTGGGAGCGGTCCGATCTGTGGCTGTACTCCTGCTGGTATCTTCTTATGATGTTTGCGGGCAGCTTTCTCATGTCCGGATATTTTGGATTTTTGTTGTACCGTACTAACTAAAAGACAATTTGTAATAAATACTTGCAAGGACACTGAGCGTCTAGGTGAACTGGACACGAGTCATGCCATTCAGTATTTATGATAACACAGGGAACACTGAACTACTAGTCAAATGGAATTCAAACACTTTTGGTCAAGATTTTAAGCCATTCATAAATAATGGCTGGAATATTTAAGCATATATTGACTTAATTTCATAGACGCTTATGATGTTTGCGGGCAGCGGATGTTATGGATTTTTGTTGTAGCGTACTAACTAAAAGACAATTTGTAATAATTACTTGCAGCTTTCTAGTCAACAGGACACTGAGCTTCTAGGTGAATTGGCCGTGCAATTCAATATTTATGATAACACAAGGAACACTGAACTACTAGTCAAATGGCATTTTAACACTTTTGGTCATGATCAGCATTTTAAGCCATTCATAAATAATGGCTGGAATATTTAAGTATAGATTGACTTAATATCATAGAAGGTCATGGGTTTTCGGGTGTGTTTGCTATAATGAATCGTGCAGGCCCGGATTTGGGTGCGCGGTATTGATCATTTCGGTCTGGGTCTGTGTTTTTTGCTTTAATATAGGCTTGAATTTGGCTGCTCTTGGAAGCAGTCTGATCTGAGACTGTACATGCATATCTTATAGATGATGCACGCAGCATTCACGTCCGGATATTCTGGATTTTTGTTGTATGATGCCAGTTACTGAACTGGGTACATATGAACCTGGGACATTAGGATGCTTATGAAACTACTAGTTGAATGGACAGTATTCTACTACTAACCCATATCAGTTTTGTCAGGGTTGTACTCTCTGGTGTTGATTTATACACACTCTTGGTCACAGCCATGTGTCCATGAGGATGGTTTAGAATATTCTTCAATACCATAGTTTGCAACCTTCCTCAGATGTTTTATTATATGTGTTTCATTTGTTACAAATTTTGACTAATGCTCCAGTTGGAGTTACAGTCGATAGTGAACTCTTGATAGTGTCAACACTGTGCAAATGATGTCGAGCGGTCAATTAACATACCTCCCTTACACTTTTTCCTGGACAGGCTTAGTCCTTTAAGTGGTTAACCAGTTCCTTGTGCAAATACTTTGCCAGTAACTTACAACTGTCCTATTGAATCAGCGGAGGGGAAGAATAATCGTCATGTGACCAAGCTTGGTTCGACTTTGAAATCCCTGAATCTGCAGCCACACGGGTTACCGACCGTGTTATAGAGGACGTTAAGAGTATTTAAATACTGTCGAACCTCGTTATCTCGAACTCGCTTATTTCGAATTACTGCTTATCTCGAAGTGAAAATCTGGTCCCTGTTTTAACATGAAACTATGACAACAGGTCTATCTATCTATCTATCTATCTATCTATCTATCTATCTATCTATCTATCTATCTATCTATCTAAAAAGAGTATCTGAGCTCTATTATTTGCTCTCGAAAACACTCGTAACTAAAGCTAAAATCAAGGCAGTCAGAAACAACAGAGAAGCAATGTTGCTTCAATTCCAATCTTATTAATGTGTCATTGTATGTAAATATCATATGCATGCCAAATGATTGATTTGAAATAAATATGTTTAAACCAACAGAGAAGCCCGCCGAAAAATATGAAAGCAAAACGCGTTCGTTTGTTTGTGTTGAGATTTTACGACCCAGACAACCCAGTCGGGTCATGTCGAGCGCAGTCAGTTTACCTAACCACACGTTTACTGGGCAGGCTTAGTCCTCTAAGCGGTTAATCAGTATTGTGCACTCTCTTTCGCCAGAAACTGACAACTGTCCTTCTTGAATCAGCGAAAGGGAGAAGTGACCGTAGAATATATTTCATGATCAAATCTCCAGGTAAGAATGTTGCCGTACCGGCGAGGGTTGGACCCGCAACCTCCTGATAACCAGTCGGACGCGCATCCAACTGAGCCACCAAGGAAAAGCAAAAAGTGTACAAGTTACCTTTATGTGCCCCTCAGTATAAAATAGATTTATCAAGTAGAAGTGGCCGTAGATAACCCTTGGTATTGGGACAGACAGACCTGAGCAAACAGTGTACAAGTTACCTTTATGTGCCCCTCAGTATAAAATAGATTTATCAAGTAGGAGTGACCGTAAATAACCCTTGGTATTGGGACAGACAGACCTGAGTAAACAGTGCAGACCCAGATCAGACGCTACAGAAATACACAGAATCTAAACTGTTTCTCACCCATGCAGCAGTTTTTAGACAAATCAACAAAATGTAAAATTCTATATGGATTCTATAGGCGTAGCGGCCGTTCAGCACAAATTTGCATGTGCGGTAACATATGTAAGAAAAAATAATATTGCAATAAAGAGACATTAATCAAATATGTTTCTTCTTTACCACAGAGACTACTTTTAAAGGAAACAATTAAAGAATTGATCGCTTCCAAACTAGAGGCCACTCTTAAAGGAAAACAATGGAGCATTTTTATCCTGTAAGAGTAGCCTCTTTTGAGCAAAGTGTTCGAATACTTATGGTAAATACGGTATAAAGCAGGTCGTAGTACAAAAAAAAAAAAAAAAAAAAAAAAAAAAAAAAACAATAGAAAAAAGAAACTGTTGTTTTTTATAGCTTTATTTTTCACTCAATTCTAGGAACACTGTTGTTTCCTTATAGCTGTATTGTTCACTCAATTCTAGGAACGTTTCGGCCGCGACATTCCTAGAATTGAGTAAACAATAAAGATATTATAATTTATTATTCTTCTTTTGAAGGAACTTTTGTTAAAAAAATGTTGTTTTCATTTACGAAAACATCATCCTATTAATGTGTTGTAAGCCCTTTGACATACATTTGGGCATACATAAAATATGAAGTACCAAGAGTTGACGGTATTTTAATCACTCGTCAGTTACAAAATATGTTATCTAAGGGCCGACCATTTGATTTGTGTGTGTGTGTGTGTGTGTGTGTGTGTGTGTGTGTGTGTGTGTGTGTGTGTGTGTTGGGGGGTGGGGTGAGAGGGGGGAATGTTTTCGGTCCTGGATTTTTCTTTTTAACCGCGACGCGAGCCCGTTTTTTTTTATTCACGTTTTACAACGCGTACAATAGCATTTACCCTGATCCTGGCTTTTTTGGCGTGTGTGTGTGTGTGTGTGTGTGTGTGTGTGTGTGTGTGTGTGTGTGTGTTGGGGGAGGGGGAGAGGGGGGACAAAAGAGGGTCCTGCATTTATTAGTATTATTATTTTTCAAAAATCATCCCGCCATCTCCCAAATTGTCTCTTCCTAATGAGAGACAGACAGACAGACAAATAACAGGTAGGCCGGTCTTCAAGCCGTTGGCCAGCTTCCTTTTCTTTATCTTGCATCTTCGGTCAGTTACCCCTATAAAGGGTACCGTAAGGTATGAAGCCACCCTCACGTGTCTGGGATTAACAGACAGGGAGAGACGCACAGCAGAGAGCTGGGAGACAGTAGGAAGGAAGGGAAAGAAAGAGATGGACAGACCATACGTTGTAGTGCCAATACAATACCCCACGCAGCCACGCCTCGCGCCCTCCCCAATACCATTAAAAATAATTTTGAAGGATATAGGTTTTAGAGAGCCATTTCGAATTTGTATGCATTACGTAAAATCCCTTACATTTAGACGGTACAAATTAATGACCTCGCGCGCCGATTCTGACAAAGAGTATTAATCATGTTGTAGTTTGGAAGTAAATGTTCTAAACAAACGACATTCTTGTGATTGTTGTAAATTTGGTAACGTAGGCTGTATTTCAAACATTACAATGTGTAGAACATAAAAAAAAAAAAAAAAAAAAAAAAAATTCTTAAAACAAATTTGAGTGCCTCCCGTAAATGTGCCAAAATACCTTTGAACCGTTTGCTTTGTGCGCTTGTATTCGAAATTACAAGATTTATCTTTTGTTAAATGTATGTAGCTAGCTGATCAGTTAGACTGGCCCCTGACTCCAGACTCTAAGTATTTGTTCTTATATTCCTGTTTGATAATCCACTAAACTAAAACCAAAATATCATTACTATAAAGGCTGGTCACTAGACTAGTGACCGGTCTTTATATTCATGATATTATTTTGGTTTTATTTTAGTGGATTATCAAGCAGGATTATAAGAATACATATTTCGCAACTGGAGACTGGTGACAGTCTAGCTGGACAGTGTACATGAGAAATATGATGTAATAGATATTATAACGTACGTAGTCACACGACTCTAGCTTGTGATCGTATAGTTTTAGTCTTTTTTTTATTATTATTTTATAAGTGCATTATGTATTTTACAGACATATTAAACTCAATTTTGCATTTTCAAATCTTTAATGTAACGAAGCGTATCGAAGCATTTCAAAACCAGAACTGAATTGAACTGAAGAGCACGGTCTATAGCCGTCTGTCAAACCCTACCCAAAATCATTCACATTCTTTCTCACCAACTCTTGCCAAAAATAAGCCCTAACTGTAAATTATCTGTCATAATTTGACATATGCACTAATAAGTTGACATTTTTAATTGCGTTTTTATCAGATTCAGAAAGTTTCCACCGATCATGGGATGTCACAGTCACCCGATTCTCATGATATATCTAGTAACTATTTGTCTTGATTCATTGCCTACACAAACACTAATACTACCCAAGTATAAACAAAAGTACACTGTGAAACCAAATAACATTGTTCAAAGTTATAGAGAAATATTTTAAGCTTGTAAAATGATTATGTTTTGTAGGTAGAACAAAACCTTACTAACACTCTATCTCACTACATCACGACCCTTCTACAACATTTCGATTATATCCGGCCTTATGTATTTTTCAACAATGTATCATTCATAATAATGCTGTATAGCCTACTGTGTTACAGTATGTTCTTATATATTAATCTCAGCTACATATGACATTTAAGTTACTGCTTCTATATAGCTGTTAACAGAATCTGTGTAGCAATATCTAGGGTAGATGGAGCTCTCAAGCCCTGGTCGGCAATCCATCTAGGAGTTGGCAACTTCAAACAAAAACTTGCATATCTGGATTTGCCTGTTCCAGTTATGTAAAGTCTGCTTCGGCAGCTGGGGCGGAAGAAATCATTACTATGATTCAACGGAGCATGAAGAGCATGACAAGGCACAACAGAAGTCATGGTCATCCACTGCATCCAGGCTTAGCTCCAGATGCCCTGACACTCTTGCCTCTGGATCCAGCTGGGTCAGGACGAAAGAGTGAGGTTGACTCTGCGCGCCTCTCCCTCACTATAATCCCATTCACAGCGCATGTCATCTTAATCAGCAACACACATTCACAGCAAGCACATATATGCATATTCATACAAAGCCCTGTGGCGATGGGCGAGCGGCGAAGCAGCAGGTGAGGAAACACTGGAAGCTGTAGTTGCGGACCTGCACACAGGCGGCTTGGTTCTATATGGTCGCTTTCCATAAGAGCGAAGCAGTATGGGGAATTCAGCCGAACTGAGCGACTGAGCAGACCTTTTTAGGATCGCACTGCTCACCCCCGTAACATGGGGAAGGGGCTAGAAAAGGTGCCCTAAACAATTGTCTGCTTCAAAACTCCTGGCTGGTTAACCGCGATCAGCGGGAATTCCACTTAGCGGTCGAACAAGAAAAAAGAAGATGAAGGTGATACCTCTAACCATCGGCGCTTGGAATATACGCACCCTAATGGACAGTTCTGGCTCTGACAGACCTGAGCGAAGAACAGCTCTTGTTGATAGAGAACTTGACCGACACAAAATCGAGATTGCAGCTCTGAGTGAGACTCGCCTTGCAGAAGAAGGGCTTTTAAAAGAAATTGGTGCTGGCTACACTTTCTTCTGGAGTGGACGCAAGAAAGAGGAGCGGCGTGAAGCAGGAGTAGGATTCGCCATCAAGTCACACTTCGTCAGCAAGTTCTCAGGACTTCCCAAAGGCATAAATGACCGCCTGATGACGCTGAGACTTCCCTAATCTGGCAAGAGGCATGCAACAATTGTAAGTGCGTATGCACCCACAATGACCAACCCAGATGATGTCAAAGACAAGTTCTATGATGATTTGGATTTCTGTGATTTCTGCAGCACCCAAGACAGACAAACTCATCCTCCTCGGGGACTTCAATGCCAGAGTGGGCACAAACCACCAGACCTGGGAAGGAGTGATTGGATCTGAAGATGTAGTGAAGTGCAACAGCAATGGACTCCTCCTTTTAAGGAAGTGTGCAGAGCATGATTTACTGATCACCAACACAGTCTTCCGTCTACCAACTCGCAGAAAGACAACATGGATGCACCCTCGCTCCAAACACAGGCATCTCATTGACTATGTCATAGTGCGAAGGAAGGGCAGACAGGATGTCAGAGTGACTAAGACTATATGTGGTGCAGACTGTTGGACCGATCACAGGTTTGTTGTCAGCAAACTCAACCTGCGCATTCAGCCTGTACGACGACCACAAGGCAAGAAGGTGCCAAAGAAATTAGATGTCTCCAAGCTGAAACAATTCTGCAAGAGGCAAGCATTCGTCAACGATCTCTGCAGCCGTTAAGATGCACTGAAACACAGTTCAGAAGATGTAGATGAGAGCTGGACAGTCTTCAGAGACACCGTTCACTCTTCAGCAATAGATTCCCTAGGACTAGTATCTCGCAAACACCAAGATTGTTTTGATGAAAATAGCAAAGAAATTCAGGGACTCCTTGAAGAGAAACACCAAAAACACAAGGCTTACCTCAGAAATACCAGCTCAGTATCTAGCAAGACTGCCTATTCAAACATATGCAAGACAGTTTAGATTAGGCTCAGAGACATGCAAGACTCCTGGCTGAGACAAAAGGCTGATGAAATCCAGTCCTTTGCAGACAGAAAGGATCTGAAAAAGTTCTTTGATGCACTCAAGACAGTATATGGTCCCCAGAGCTCAGGAACCACCCCACTCCTAAGTGCAGATGGAACTAGTCTTCTGACTGACAAATAAGCTATCTTGAAAAGATGGGCTGAACACTTTAATGGTGTCCCTAATCGGCCATCATCTATCAATGCTGAAGCTATCAACAGACTACCATAGGTGGAATGAAATCCACTGCTTGATGAGCTCCCACCCATCTCTGAAGCAGTGAAAGCAATAAAACTCCTGTCATCTGGCAAGGCTCCAGGATCAGATGCAATACCAGCAGAGATGTACAAAGCAGAAGGTCCTCCCGTTGCAGAGAAACTGAGTTATTTCACATTATGTGGAGAAAAGAAGCCATCCCTCAAGAATTCAAGGATGCAACAATTATCCACCTATTCAAAAGGAAATGGAATCCTCAGCCTGTAACAAACATCGAGGCATCTCTTTATTGTCAGCTGCTGGGAAGATCCTTGCTAGGGTCCTACTGAACCGATTGAATGAACACCTGGAACGGTCAGGGCTTCTACCAGAAAGCCAGTGTGGATTCAGGAAAAACAGAGGAACAATGGACATGACCTTTACAGCACGACAGCGTCAAGAAAAATGCCAGGAACAGACTGTGACTTCTACATGACCTTTGTCGACCTCACCAAAGCATTTGACACAATCAGTCGTGAGGGACTTTGGAAAATTATGGCAAAAAAAGTAAGAGAAAAGTCCAGGGAGTGCCACAATCACAAACCGCAGCCCTTCCCAGACCCCAAGAGGAAGAGGAAACCGACAAATCTAAACAAGCACAAACCGAACAAACGTACGAAAAGCACTAAGATTAGCTCTCTCTTCCCCCAAGCGAGGTAATCGCAATACTAAAAGGACTGAAAAACACAAGAACAAAATGACACACGGAAAGACATACAACAAATCGCCTCGTAAAATAAACCACATAGCAACAAGGAGTAAAACTAACACCGGGACCACCGCCTTAGAACGGTCGGTAGAGCAAACCACCAGGGGGTTTAAAGCACTTTTACAGCTAGCTAACTTCACCCTGGGTCCCGATGCTACTCTTAATACATAAATACATAAAAATTCGGTTCGGTTCATTAAAGTTTAGCTGTCCTGCCAAATTCATAGCAATGGTGCGGCAATTCCATGACGGTATGCTTGCAAGGGTCTAAAATGATGGCGAGTTTTCTGATCCATTTCCTGTGACAAATGGAGTTAAGCAAGGCTGTGTACTAGCTTCAACACTGTTCAGCATACTGTTTTCTGCCATGCTTACAGATGTTTTCCAGGATAGTTGCAATGGTATACCTATCAGGCATTGCTTTGATGGGAAACTTTTCAACCTAAGAAGGTTGCAAGCTAAATCTAAGGTGCAGACAGAGGTGCTTGATGAGTTGCTCTTTGCTGATGGCATGGCAAAGGGTGCTCCAACAGAAGAGAATATGCAAAAAGGTGTGGATCAAGTATCTGATTCATGTGACAGCCATGATCTCACAATCAGCATCAAAAAGATTGAGGTAGTATATCAGCCATCATCTGGAAAGCCTTACAAGGGGCCTACCATCACAGTGAAAGGTCAACGACTGCAAGTGGTAGACAAGTTCACCTACCTTGGAAGCACATTGTCTAGAGTTGTGCAAATTGATGATGAAGTCAATGCTAGAATTGTCAAAGCTAGTGCAGCATTTGGCCGCCTACGTGGAAGTATTTGGGACCGAAGTGGAATCAGACTTTACACAAAGCTGAAAGTATATAGGTCGGTGGTGCTGCCAACACTATTATACGCATGCAAAACTTGGACAGTTTACCAACGGCATGCAAAAGGACTGAACCACTTCCATACAAGCTGTCTTAGAAAACTTCTAAAGATCAAGTGGCAAGACAGTATTCGAGACACAGAAGTCCTGAAAAGCGCAGGGATGCAGAGTGTACATACTCTTCTGAAATTTGCACAGTTAAGATGGACAGGCCATGTTACCAGAATGCCTGATGAACGTTTGCCAAAGAAAATCTTCTATGGAGAACTACAAGTTGGAAAACGCACCCATGGTGGTCAGAAGAAGCGATACGAGGACACCCTCAAAGCCTTCCTTAAAGACTTCAGCATACCAACAGAGTCAAGGGAACAGATTGTACAGAACCGTACAAAGTGGTGAGGCCTCATAAGAAGGGGAACTGGTGAATACGAAGCAAAAAGATTCAGCGAAGCCGAGCAGAATCGTGCACGGCGGAAAGCCAGAGCTAAGGCATCACCAACAGACCTCTCTTGTTCTATCTGCAACAGGCAGTTTAGAGCTAAGATTGGTCTAATCAGCCATATTAGAACACACAAATAATACCACATCACACAGTTGATTAGGATTGGTCATTGTCAGTAATGACAGACGAACATCATATTAATCTACATCTGTATTTTGCTTACTTTCGTTAATATATTTTCACACAATTTATGTATAAAGCAAATCAAAAAGACATATCCTATGCAGTGCTAGTCATCTGAAAATGCATTGTTTAGGGATGGACCATTTGACCATTTGACCATTTGATATTAACTGCGAGGCAAGTGGGGAGGTGCGAGGCGGGGCGGGGAAGGGGGGCTGGTGGGGAAAGTGGGGGTGGGGGCAAGAAAACGGTGAGTGATACTCACCAGAGGTGGAGACTGATATGCTTCAGGGTGGGGACTGATGCCCTTCAAGGATGGGTACGCACACTCTCCACGGTAGGGACTGATACTCTTCAGGTTAGAGACTGATACTCAATCAATCAGTCGATCAGATTTTTAATGTAGCCGGACATCTGAGTCACAAAGTGGCTACGCCAGAAAAAATCTGGATTAGTTTCATTGGACTACTGGGTTGGCTTGAAACGGTGCCTAGTTATACTTCATAACTGGGTCATCTGGCCAAGACACCGCCCGATGTCTGGACATGCACGCAGCATGTCCAGACATCGGGCGGTGTGCCCAGACCTCGTGTGAGAATAGTAGTCCTGCTTGTAAAAAAAGTCAGAGAAAAGTCCAGGGAGTGCCACAATCACAAACCGCAGCCCTTCCCAGCCCCCAAGAGGAAGAGGAAACCGACAAAGACATACAACAAATCGCCTCGTAGAATAAACCACAAAGCAACAAGGAGTAAGACTAACACCGGGACCACTCAAGTTGCTGAATTTTGACAGTCAGTCGAAAAGTCAGCTTTTAAGGTACACAGCTCGAGTCGTGAGTAAGTTACACTCGCTAGCCACATATCGGTTGCCGCAGGAAAGGATGCAGGGTGGGTGTCTTCACCCGGGTGCCGAAAGGATGTCCTCACCATAGAGCCTGTTGGGTGTCCCAACCCAGGTCAAGTACGTCATACCAATACGCTGTGTTGGTCTGTTGAACACCGGTTGCAACATTCAGCATATCTATGTTGTTGTACCATGGTTCATCGTAGTACTTGCTTATATGCCCCTTGATGAAAATCCAGTGTTTGTTCTCCCTGTGGTAGACGAAGAAGGCCGGGAGATCACTGTTGATTTCTTCATTTTCTCTAGGCTGTCTGGTGGTTCTACGATGAGCTTGTACGTGGTGGCGTACACGTCCTGGAGGTCGTACTTCTCATGAATGGAATATTCTTCCTTCATCTTGACGTGGAAGTACCGTGTTGTTGTCTTGTCGTGTACTTCGGCGACTTGATCCTTGGTTTTTTAGTACGTGGAGACTCTGGAGAAGGTGGTGTAGTTGGTTTCTGGATGATGGGTGATGGAGTGATCTGTGCCGTTTACGGGGGTCTTGGTACTGTGATGGTAGTCGGTGTGGCGATCTGTAGTGTCTATGCTGCTGGCGGTGATGTCTCCTTCTCCGATGTTGTCGGTTGTCGGCATGCTGGAGGCGGCGATCTGGTCGTCGGTGGTGGCGGTCGTCCAGCAGCTATGGGCCACTCGCCAGCAGATGGTCCAGGCAGCCTCCTACTTTCGGCCCTCATCTTGTAGACTGGTGGCGTCTTGCGAAAGGTCAGTTCGACGCAAACAGGATTCTTTCCGTCAGCTATCCTCCAGAGAGGATGACCAACAAACTTGTACTCACTCAGGGCCCTGAGTAGTACTGCAGGAATAACGGACTCAGCCATGGTTATTCGTTAGTCGTTATCTAGACGATGATGACACTTCGAAGGTCGAAGGTCGAATGATGTGGACATGGAGACTGATACTCAGTTCAGCTCAGTTCAGTTCAGATTTTTAACGTTACCAGGCAACTGAGTTACATAGAGGCAGCAACTGATACTCTCCAGGGCTGGGTCTAGTATTTTCCAAGGATAGGAAGTGATACTGACCAGAAATAAGGACTACTACTCTTCAGGGATGGGTCTAATATTATCCAAGGATGGGAAGTGAAGGTCTATAGATCTACTTTCTGAAATTTTATAATACTCTATTTTTAATCTCCTCCAGCCTTACAAACTGAAGGATTTATGTATTCATCTACTCATTATTATTTATTTTTATTTTTTATTGTATTTATTTTGTTTTATTTATTTATTTATTTTTGATTCATAAGGTGAATGTGTACATTTTCAGGGGAGGTAACAATAAGAAAAAGTGCCTCCCTGCGGAAAAGGGGAAAGAATGCTTTCCTTTAGAGTAGACACTAACTTGGCGTGTAGAAAAGCAAAATAGGAAGTAACAAAATTAGTCTGCTCTATACAAAAATGACAGAAAATCCACGGTGCATTTTTCCCCTCAACCCATTCATGCCGAATGGACTCTTCTACCTCAACTCTTTGGACTGGTCCATTTCCAATAGAAGGGGAGTCTGGCTAATTTTTTTAATAGTATGGTTTATAAAATATCCTGTATTTAATGCAAACAGTGTAGACCCTGATATTAGCAAACAATGTAGATCAAGATCAAACATCACATAATGCGGCGTTTGATCTGGGTCTACATTGTCTGCCAGTGTCCCTTTTACCGCGCTCGGCATGACCCCATTGGATTGCCGGGGCCGTAAAACCTCAAAACAAACAATATTCCTTTAATGGGACGCTAGAGATCAATAGTTTAAAACTCAAATCAGGGGATTAAGAAGTAATAGAGTGACACGCCAAACAAAAGTATAACGCATGACATGCAAGAAGTTTTCTTTATGGCCCCTTAAAGTTTAAGGTTTTGTTTACTTTATGTTTTTTTTTCACGTGAGTTACTGTATATAACGCTTTGTATTGACAGCCCGGCCTGAGAAATCATGTAGTACCTCAGTGCAGTACTGACCCATTTCCTACGTTACAGAACTCGGTCTCTGATCTGCGTCTGCACTGTTAACTAATAATTCACCAGTTTTTATACAAATTAAGATGTACTAAGATAGACTTTTGTTCAATGTTATGACAAGTATGATAAGAAGGTGGGATATACGGTATAAAGAAGGCCACGAAATCTACACTTAACATATGCTTTACCTTTGGCGAGGTGTATATAAAATTAATGTCCCAGTAATAGTAACGTCCCTTTGCACTAGCGCCTCTGGTGACGTCACAACTCAACGTTCTAAATTCTAGGGCGACTATGTAAGCTTAAACCGTCGACCATGTGACAAGTCGTGGGGCCCGCTGTAGGATTAAATCGGTCGTGCTTAATTTTGTTTGCCTTGGACAGTCCGCCAATAATGTCAACTTGGCATACCACGAATTTTCTTCCTTATTTTCCGTTTAAAATAAAAGTACTTTGTCCAAAAGTTCATCGCCAAACTTTTGTCTAGGTGGTTTTTATGGCCGCTGTTCTTTTCAAGATGGCGGTTATATTTATAAGACCTAATAGAATTAAATGCTCACAAGCTGACAAGTGGAGACTAGTCTGTTGATGCCATAGTTACGAGTTCCTTTGGTTGACTTCCTCTTACAGGATTACTTTGGGGCAGACAGCATAACGTTTGTCGTGTTTAGAGGCTTTTTAAGGAGGCAAAGAAATCGTGTCTCAAGGAGACAAAAAGTAGATCGATCGCGATCGAATTGAACTCGCCACTTGGTACATTTAGATCGATCGATTTTCACAGCGCATATTATTAGACTGATTAAAGGAAACTTATAGCCTCCTACGTAAAACTTTTGGAGCAGAACTAGGTCAGCATTACAAACACAATAACAAAATGTGGAAAACAACCTTTGTCGGCTGACACTTGGATTTCTAGGAAGAGGTAAATTTAGGTACACTAAGTCGGTAAAGCGACCAAGGTCACATTATCATGCTAGTGGGACATGTTATCTTGCTGATAGCGCCTTGCCAATGAAATCTTATATGAAATAAACAAGTATCACATTTCTGGACTTAAATGGATTACATCATCAACCACCGCATTACTGTGGAATGTGGCTCGATTTTTGTCACACACGCATCCGTCTGATGCAAATGCATAACAAGGTGAAACAAATACAGCTGTCTTGACCAAAAAGCCACCAAAACTTGTCGGGATAGAGCATATGACGCTTTAGGCCAGTGTAGCCCGATAAGTTGGCGCATATACTAGGATACACACATAGAGTATAAAACAAATAAGTGCCAGTGTTTTACATCCGGGCATATGATTCAACAGGTATAAATTTTCAAAATACTTCAACCAAAACCTAAGGCGTAATAAAAGCTGTGTTTCCACTAACATGCTGAAAAAAAAATTGGTCGGCAGGTTGGAGAAACTTTTTTTTTTATCCCCCCGACCGATAGCGATCAGCATGGCGTCCGTCCGTGCGTAGACGCATCCTTGTGCGCTCTATAACTTTGATACCCTTAGATATATTTTGATAATATTTGGTAGGAACGTAGAGGAGGACCAGTAGGTGTCTCCCGAGCAAGAGCGACAACTCTAACTGTCTTCATTAGGTAGATATCTCCCCTGAAGCCGAAATCTTGTACAGGACTTAACTCCCAAACTGTTTTAGGACCAGTAGGCGTGTCGCGTGCAAGAGAGACAAATCTCACTTTATTATGTAGTTATCTACCCTGAAGCAGAAATTGTAGCCTCATCCTTGTGCGCTCAATAACCTTGATACCCTTAGACATACTTTGATGATATTTGGTAGGGAGGACCCGTAGGCGTATCGCGTGCAAGAGAGAGAACTCTCATTGTCTTCGTTATTATAGTTATCTCCCCTGAAGCCTAAATCTTGTGCATGCCGTAACTCCCATACTTTTTGAGATAATTTGATAATATTTGGCAGGGATGAAGAGGCGGACCAGTAGGTGTGTCACATGCAAGAGAGACAACACTCACTTTATTCGTTATGTAGTTATGGCCCCTTGTGCGCTCACTAACTTTGATACCCTAAGTATTTTGACACCCTTAGTATTTTGGTACTATTTGGTAGGAATGAAGAAGAGGACCAGTAGGTGTGTCGCGTGCAAGATTTCTCCCCTGAAGGCGAAATCTTGTGCAGGCCATAACTCCCATACTGTTTGAGATAATTTGATAATATTTGGTTGGAATGAAGAGGAGGACCAGTAGGTTTGTCGCGAACAAGAAAACAACTCTTACTTTATTCGTTGTGTAGTTATCTCCCCTGAAGCCGAAATCTTGTGCAGGCCATAACTTTGATACCCTTAGACATATTTTGATAATGTTTGGCAGAAATGAAGAGGAGGAACAGCAGGTATGTCGCATGCAAGAGAGACAACTCTCATTGTCTTCGTTATATAGTTATCTCCCCCGAAGCCGAATTCTTAGGCAGGCCATAACTCCCATACTGTTTGAGATAATTTGATAATATTTGGTAGGAATGAAGAGGAGGACCAGTAGGCGTGTCGCGTGCAAGGTAGACAACTCTTACTTTCTCTGTTATGTAGTTGTCTCCCCTGAAGCCGAAATCTTGTGCAGGCCGTAACTCCCATACTGTTTGAGATAATACTGTGATATTAGGTAAAGATGAAGAGGAGGACCAGTAGGCATGTCATATGCAAGAGAAACAACTCTCAGTTTCTTCTTCATCCCCTGAAGCCAAAATCTTGTACGCTCCATAACTTTGATACCCTTAGTAATTTTGATAATATTTGGTAGAGGCATTGGTATCGAACAGTAGGCGTGTCACGTGCAAGAGAGACAACATCTGCCATGGTTGTTTTCTAGTGACCTCCCCTGAATGAATTTCAAAGTAAATCCTTGAGTATGTGGTTTGAAATATTTTGATAATATTTGGTATAGCCATAGATAAGGAACCAGTAGGCATGTCGTGTTCAAAAGTACTGTCACTTTCTCCATTTTGTACTTATCTCCTCTCATGCCGAAATCTTGTGCAGGCCATAACTCCCATACTGTTTGAGATAACTTGATAATTGTTTGGTAGGGACACATATCAGGTCAAGAAGGTGTGTAGCATGCAAGAAGGACAACTTTTACTATTAATTTTTTACCCTAATAAACATACAACATACAGCAAGTTTTTTTACCTTTACAAGGCATTTATTTTTGCTATTATTTCTGAATATGTACACTCACAAATTCAAAGTATTTGCAAATATTGTGTATCCTGTACAAAAAAAATCACATCAGAAATAATTATGAGATGATTTTGACAAAAATGATAAAAAATGATAAAAGAACACGCAAAAATAAAATTCACAGTACACTTATTTATGTTTTTACTTATTACTTTGGTCACATTTCATACTTTGCAGCTTTTTACTTTGCTCTCACTCAATATATCCATGATATCGATTGAAATACACTAAATTTAGAAATGACGGTTTGGTCGGGGGATTTGTTTATCTCCTCTGATGGCTATTTTTATTTTATTTGTTATTTTGTTTTTCTCCAGAAAAGAACACTGTCTGACCTGTAATTTTATGAAAATACAGGTATTTTGTTGAGGGCGGTGCTTAACTTTTTCATTTTGCATTTTTACTGATAAAAACAGAGTCGGGGGATTGAAACACGGGCGATCGGGTTAGCGGAAACACAGTTTTTTGTTTGTTTTTTACGCCTAATTCGATGCATTAAATTTAGAAATGGCGGTTTGGTCGGGGGATTTGCCATCTCCTCTGATGGCTATTTTTACTTTTCTATTTTTGCTCCAGAAAAGAACAGGGTCTGGCCTGTAATTTTATGAAAATACAGGTAATAAGTTGAGGGTCGGCGTTTTACTATTTTATTTTGCATTTTTGCCGATGAAAAATAGCAGAGTCGGGTGATTGAAACAGGGTAGGTAGGGTTAGTGGAAACACAGCTATTTGTTTTTACGCCTAATTCGATGAACGTCACACAGAATGAAATTCACCTCTTATATTAACACTTTGTTTTACATGGATTTTGTCCAGCATTTATGAAGTTCGGAATAATCTCGTTCAAAATAAACCAAAACAGGTCATAAACCGACGTGTTCGGTTGTTACCTGTACACGCGAAATAGCAGTCAACACGATATGACACCAATCGAACGTTAGGTCCATTACGTATAACGTCGTGTAAACGATTGTAGTTAAACGGCGAATGAAAATAGGTTCATCTAGGGAAACTGTTAAACGTGAGTAAATACACTGACTCAGAACAGAAACGATACATAGATTCAATGAAAAAAGTATCACTAAGCAATGCTTATTAGACACCCCCGGCACAGCGCACACGCACACGCACACACACACACACACACACACACATTTTCTATAAAAAAGATAGAGTGTAAAAGTGCCGGTGTGACCTTGAAGATGAGGTCAAAGTCACCAAAATCTAATCACTTTTTTCACCTATCCCAATGAAGTATCTGTGCTACTCGTAGTTTGATCAAATTCTAACTATTGATTCATGAGATAGAAGGCACAGAGGGCTCAGTTTTAGTCATTATAATGTAATGACATTGAAAGTTAATATGTAATGACCTTTAAAATGAGTTGAAGGCACAATATTTTTCCCGTGTTCTAATGATGCCTCTGCTAGTTTTGTAAAATTCTAGTCATATAGTGTGCACCAAATAAATTTTCTGTCAAAATTTCAAAGTACCGATGTTACCGTAAAAACGAGATAAATGTCATCAAAATCTAATCCCTTCACTCCCCGATCCCAATGATGTACCTGTTCTACGAGGGTGAGTCAATAAGTAACCAGCCTAACATTTCCGGTTGAGATCCACCTTTTCTTTTTCGATGTAATTGCCCTCTAGTGTGATGTACTTAGACCAACGGTGTTCAAGTGCCATCAGCCCAGAACTGAAAAAGTCAGGGTCCTTTCCATTGACCCACTCTTCAACTGCCGTCACGATTTCTTCATCTGACCGGAAATGAAGTCCACGGATATCCTTTTTCAAGTTTGGGAAACGGAAGAAGTCGCTAGGAGCTAGGTCAGGCGAATAGGCAGGATGTGGTATTAATTCATACCCGTTTCGCTCTACAGCATCCATTGCAACTTTGCTAGTTGGGACTCTCGCGTTTAGAGAGTTTACCTCGGCGTTTTTTCACGGATGGCGGTTCTCAGCTGGTCTAACAAGTTTGCATAGTACACTCCAGTTATTGTACTTCTCTTGGGTAAAAAGTCCAACATAATAACGCCTTTTGCATCCCAAAATACTGTGGCTATCACCTTGCCAGTAGATGGTTGCGTCTTGAACTTCTTTGGCCTCGGGGACCCAGGCCCTACCCACTGACGAATCTGAGTTTTATTCTCTGTCTCATAATAATGAACCCAAGTCTCATCTACAATCACAAGACGCAAATGAAAATCAACTTTTGACCTAAAACGCTTCAACAAGGCGCTGCATACTGATGCTCTGGTTGTCATTTGCTCATCGCTAAGGGATTTTGGGACCCAACGGGCTGTTAGCTTGCGCATACCAAAACGATCATGTAAGATTGTTGAAACGCTACCAAGTGAAATGCCTAATGCCTGCGCTATTTCTTCCACCTGAATTCGCCTATCATAGTGTACCAGATCCCGAACTTTTTTTACACATTTTTTCGTCGGTGGCATCCAGTGGGCGTCCAGACCTGGCTTCATCTTCTGAAGACGTTCTACCGCGTTTGAATCCCCCTACCCAGAATTTAACCTGAGCATAAGATGGTGTAGTAGACCCATAAACATTGGTTAACTCGCCGTGTATTTCCTTGCCTGTTTTACCTTTTTAATACAAGAACCGAATTACAGCACGGTATTCAACTTTAGGTGAAAGCATGCCTTTGCATCACTAGCCATGTTTGACATTCAATATCTTATTAAAGAATGACTCGATATGTGTGCAATTTTGTACCCATATATCAAACATATATTGAAACAAAGCATGAAAATCGTGACCGTCTCGGTCCATCGGAAATGGGATAGGCTGGTTACTTACTAACTCACCCTCGTAGTTTGATCAAATTCCATCTTTTGATTCATAAGACAGAGTGCACACAAGGATCAATTTTAAAATTTTTTATAATATAGTAACCTTGAAAATAAGGTCAAGGTCATTAAAATCATGATCATAACTTCTTTCTTCTGTCCTAATGTATCTGTGTTAGTTTGGAATAATTCGGTAAAATAAAATTTGGTAAAATAAAAGGTTTGTGTTTCTCAGAGGTCATCTCACAGGGCAACGTTACATTTACGGCTCTCTTGCATCAGTTATTTTTCCGTTCATGCACGCCAACAGCCCCCCGCAACAGACGCCTCACACTGTTCCGACAGGACAGCGCTTGATGCCACATCGCTGGTCTCTACACATATTTAAGAAACAGATTTCGTGTTTCTAAGGATCAACGAAGTATGAACAAAACGGATCACGAGCAAAGTAAGTGGTGCCCGAAGGGCGTCACGTACACTTTGCAGGGGACCCGTTGTGTTCATACTTCGTTGAACTTCAGAAAAATAAAATTCATTTTTTATCTTTACGCTTTGTTTTAATATTCTTTTGTTCATTATTTGTGAAAATTTGATTGAAACCTTACAAAATTAGCGGCGAAAAGGTCACCATGACGTGACGTCAATTAAACGTTACGTCGGCAAATCAACTGTTGCTTTTATCAGTGACGTCGCTTTCAATTAACGTCGCGTGAATCGAGTGAATCAAAGGTGTATGAACGTCGTTATTCCAAAATAGGTTCATGTGAGTAAATTTTGGCAAGTGTAAATATCTGTAATTGAATATTTCTTTTCATTTTTCTTTTTTCTTTTTTTTTTTTGAGTTATCACATATTGTTAATTTTATGCAGCGGTCACTTGTTAGCTCGGTCCCGCCGGCGGGGCTTAAGTGCTGGATTTTAAAATCAGCATCATACCTGCAGTGCCGGATAAATGCCGGGCTTTTGATTCCACGATTGAACTCTATGCAGATTCTTTACATTTACCTGCGAGGAATTTGAGCGGGGCGTTTGGCAGCTTTTAAAATTGGACCAGCAATCAGGGCATTTACCGGGGCTTTGTTTCTAGCAATATTGCTTAAGGTGGTTCATTGGGGTAAAATAAAAACGTTCATTCTAAGCGAGACTTCGGAACGGCTGGGGATCGTAGCTAGGTGGGGCAATCTCTCACTCAGTGTGTTCCTCCGGCCCGAAGAAAGTCTCAAATCGGAGATGCTGAGTCTGGCGCTGACATATAGTAAACACTTGAACATAACAAATGTTCGAATTAAGCCCCGACAAACCAGAGAAGGACAGCTAAGAATGAGAAGAATAAGTTATTGTGGTGATTGTTGGTTTTTGTTTTGTGTTGAGGTTTTACGGCCCAGTCAACCCAATGGGGTCATGTCTAGCGCGGTCAGTTTACCTAACTACACGTTTACTGGGCAGGCTTATATTGTAGTGATAGACCCAGAGTTGTTGCTGATAGATTTAATAGTTCTAATGCAAAAATGAACTGTAATTAGCATGTATATACATTTTAATATACATCGAGCGAATGAGTAAATACTCGGTCTCTAGTCTCGGAATTCATGTAGTAACTATCTGCTGGTCATGAGCCGGGAAAAGTCGTGCCCCCACCACCCTCCAGTGGAGTAGGGTTGACCGCATGCCTAGTTGTCAACTCAATCATTGTTGATGGCTATGCTTCACTCTTTAATTGCACAACGGCGATTCGGGCCTCAGACTCAATGACGGCCTCTTCGTAAAACTTTAACCAGTGGGTTGGGGCTTGACGATATGTCTTTGGCTTGGCCCGCCGTGGTTCAACTATTGGTTTTCATTTACTCCGGCATACAGTAGAATTAGCCATGAGTACTCGTCTTTGTTTATTATAGTGATTAATTTGATTTTTATGTTTTCGCTTTGATGCATTGACTGAGTTGGGAGCCTTTTTGCGAACCGAATTTTTATGTATTTATGTATTAAGAGTAGCATCGGGACCCAGGGTGAGGTTAGCTAGCTGTAAAAGTGCTTTAAACCCCCCGGTGGTTTGCTCTATCGACCGTTCTGAGGCGGTGGTCCCGGTGTTAGTCTTACTCCTTGTTGCTTTGTGGTTTATTCTACGAGGCGATTTGTTGTATGTCTTTCCGTGTGTCATTTTGTTTTGTGTTTTTCAGTCCTTTTTGTATTGCGATTACCTCGCTTGGGGAAGAGAGAGCTAATCTTAGTGCTTTTCGTACGTTTGTTCGGTTTGTGCTTGTTTAGATTTGTCGGTTTCCTCTTCCTCTTGGGGTCTGGGAAGGACTGCTGTTTGTGATTGTGGCACTCCCTGGACTTTTCTCTTACCTTTTTTGAGTAGCCAGCTCGCAGATTGCTCGAAGTTCGGAGACCTCACCTGCTCTGTATATATTGTAAATATTTTATGCCTGTTCAATAATAAATGCCATGTATTCTTTTATAATCGCTGACCATATGCAAGACTGGCATTCATGTTAACCCTTAAAACGCCAAGAAAATCTGCAGCTGAAAATGATGTCTGTTTATGTCGTGTGCTGAATATTCTTGCAAACTTTTCAAACCTTTTTTTGCATACTGGCAAACAGTATGGACCCAGATCAGACTGCTCCTGGAGGAGCCGTCTGATCTAGGCCACACTGTTTGCAAAAATGATTTTTCATCTCACAAGCAGATGACAAAGCAGACGACAATTGTTGTGATTGGCAGTTTAAGGGTTAAATATATTGTCCTCTTGAAATAAAGTTATCATTATTATTTAGTCCCCGTTATTCCCTGGCCCCGTGGATCCGTTGTTAGAAATGATTGGTGCATTAGCTGTATTAGAGGCTGATTTCAAGCATAAGAATTACTTACTTGCATATAATGATTTATGGGTAGGTAATAAGTTGCTGAACTGCACCCGACAATACTGTTTATTCATTAAACTACCATTGTAAATGTATACTTTCAAGGTTTCATGGTATAGCCGCGTGATTCAATGCTGGAATACATTATGTGTATATATATAGTTCAGAAAAACTGGCTTTCAGGGAATTGAAGTTTGTAAACATTTACAGGTATTGAATAAATACGTGTAGGGTTGAGCTGATGTCCTTTTAACACAACATCATTTAATACCGAACCAAGTAGAAAAAAAGGTAAGAGAAAAGTCCAGGGAGTGCCACAATCACAAACCGCAGCCCTTCCCAAACCCCAAGAGGAAGAGGAAACCGACAAATCTAAACAAGCACAAACCGAACAAACGTACGAAAAGCACTAAGATTAGCTCTCTCTTCCCCAAGCGAGGCAACCGCAACACCAAAAGGACCGAAAAACACAAGAACAAAATGACACACGGAAAGACACACAACAAATCGCCCCATAGAATAAACCACAAAGCAACAAAGAGCAAGACCAACACTGGGACCACCGCCCCAGAACGGCCGATAAAGCAAACCACCGGGGGTTTGCTCTATATGCAGAAGCCTGGATTTCCTACCCGTGCAAAGTACATCGCATCAGCCACAGTACGCTTACAAAGTACAGCGTATCAGCCGCATTGCGCTGGCAAACTATATCCCATCAGCCTTCTTGCGCTTGCAAGGTGGATCGCAGCAGCCGCCTTGAGCTTGCATTGTACATCGCAGCAGACGCATTGCACTGGAGGATCAACTGACAATGCCAGTATACGGATAATACCGAACTCCCTACCTGTGTTGTTGATGGAGTCAGTACTGTGTAATGTCGACCGAGGAACACGGCTTTTGACCGAGTCATAACAGTAAAATATACTATTGTTATTGTCAATCGCCCAATCTGATAAGGTTTTTGATAAGCTCAGTCGATTGTTTCTGTATGTATGGTAATATATAGGCTTTTTTGGCAGCACAGATAGGAAGATTGGTATTATCATCGTGCACAAGGTCTCAGCAAAATCGAGCATGTCAAAACTATATAAAACTGCTCGAATTTCAACTCTCTGATTTACCCACACTTTATTACTGGCCATACGTCAGAGAGAGAGAGAGAGAGAGAGAGAGAGAGAGAGAGAGAGAGAGAGAGAGAGAGAATCAGTCGTGGTTTGTTGATATATTTCATATGTTGCTTTGTTAATGTTATACCCCTCTGGTTGCCACAGGTTTTAAAATAGTCATGTGACGAATAGCGTGACATTTAAAAATACATGCCTACAAAGGACACAGTGTTCCAACAGGATCGTATGTTCAAAATATGATGACATACAATCAGGTGAGGGATGACTAGCGCTATATTTAGAAGTACATACATACAAAGGACAAGGTTCCCACTGGATCGTATGTTCAAAATATGGTGACATATTTTAGGAAGTTCCGGTAAATTAATTGATGATTATAAAATGTTAAATAAGAAGACTATGCAGTGCACAATAAAACGCATTGCACAAGAGAATACAGCGCATACTAAATACACAAATAAGCGCACGAACAGCATGTCGACCAGCCCGCTAGTCGCATATTGAGGAGATCACAATTCCAAGCATCCCCAGATACCCTCCCCCACCCCCACCCCAACGGAGGAGCAGTATATCGGGCCGGCCTCGGTGGCTTAGTTGGATGCGCCGTCCGACTGGAGACTAGGAGATTGCGGGTTCAACCCCCGCCGAGGTCAGCAACATTCTTTCGTGGAGATTGATCATGAAATATTTTCTACGGTCATTCTCTCCCTTCCGCTGATTCAAGAAGGACAGTTGTCAGTTTCTGGCGAAAGAAGTGCACAATACTGGTTAACCGCTTAGAGGACTAAACCTGCCCAATAAACGTGTGGTTAGGTAAACTGACCGCGCTCGACATGACTCCATTGGGTTGACTGGGCCGTAAAACCCCAACACAAACAAAAAGCAGTATATCGACCAGCTCTCTAGTCTCCAGTTGAGGAGTTCACTATGCCAAACTCCATATCGACCAGCCCCTAAGTCTCATATGGAGGAGAGCACAAGGCCAAACATGCCTTTCGGGCCGGGATCTGCTCTGGGAACACCGTTCCTCGACGTGCCCAGGTCCGGGCAGGTCGGTAAGTAGAAACTCCAGGTTCGTTCCCATGGCCCTTTGATTTGCATCATGGATGTTGCCTCGATTTTGTTGCTGACCTCATTGTTAAATTGTCTTTTCCCCAGTATTTTAGTAATATGTCAGCGAATGAGATACAGTACTGATGTCGCGTGCAACACTTCTATATATGCAATTGCTGTGATCTGTCTTAAATCTTGTATGTAATTTTGTTTGTCTAATTTTTAAGTCCGTTAATAGTCATACATAGCTAATGTTACTCTGTTGATACGTTTCCGACTTAAATAAAATTTGTCTTATGTCTTTTGAGATACCTACGGTGATCAGCATATCGACCAGCCCTCCAGTATTCAATTGAGAAGTTCACCATGCCAATCAGCAGATCGACCAGACTTCTAGTCTTTATTTGAGAAGATCACCATGCCAATCAGCAGATCTGTCATCCCTCCAGTATTCAATGAGAAGATCACCATGCCAATCAGCAGGTCGACCAGCCCTCCAGTATTCAATTGAGAAGATCGCCATACCAATCAACAGGTTGACCAGACTTCAACACCCCAATCTAGGAGATCAGAATGTCAAACATGTCCGAGATACCAACGGTTAGCAGCACATCGACCAAAACTCTAATCCCCAATCCAGGAGATCAGAATGTCAAACATGTCCGAGATACCAACGGGAAGCAGCACATCGACCAAAACTCTAACCCCCAATCCAGGAGATCAGAATGTCAAACATGTCCGAGATACCAACGGGTAGCAGCACATCGACCAAAACTCTAATCCCCAATCCAGGAGATCAGAATGTCAAACATGTCCGAGATACCAACGGGTAGCAGCACATCGACCAAAACTCTAATACTCAATCCAGGAGATCAGAATGTCAAACATGTCCGAGATACCAACGGGTAGCAGCACATCGACCAAAACTCTAACCCTCAATACAAGAGATCAGAATGTCAAACATGTCTGAGATACCAACAGGTAGCAGCACATCGACCAAAACTCTAATCCCCAATCCAGGAGATCAGAATGTCAAACATGTCCGAGATACCAGCGGGTAGCAGCACATCGACCAAAACTCTAATCCCCAATCCAGAGATCAGAATGTCAAATATGTCCGAAACCAACAGGTAGCAGCACATCGACCAGAACTCTAATTCCCAATCCAGGAGATATGAACGTCAAACATGTCCGAGATACCAGCAGGTAGCAGCATATCGACCAGAACTCTAATCCTCAATCCAGGAGATCAGAATGTCAAACATGTCCGAGATACCAACGGGTAGCAGCACATCGACCAAAACTCTAACCCTCAATACAAGAGATCAGAATGTCAAACATGTCTGAGATACCAACAGGTAGCAGCATATCGACCAAAACTCTAATCCCCAATCCAGGAGATCAGAATGTCAAACATGTCCGAGATACCAACGGGTAGCAGCACATCGACCAAAACTCTAATCCCCAATCCAGAGATCAGAATGTCAAATATGTCCGAAACCAACAGGTAGCAGCACATCGACCAGAACTCTAATTCCCAATCTAGGAGATATGAACGTCAAACATGTCCGAGATACCAACAGGTAGCAGCATATCGACCAAAACTCTAATCCTCAATACAAGAGATCAGAATGTCGAACATGTCCGAGATAACAACGGTTAGCAGCACATCGACCAAAACTCTAATCCGCAATCCAGGAGATCAGAATGTCAAACATGTCCGAGATACCAACGGGTAGCAGCACATCGACCAAAACTCTAATCCCCAATCCAGGAGATCAGAATGTCAAACATGTCCGAGATACCAACGGGTAGCAGCACATCGACCAAAACTCTAATACTCAATCCAGGAGATCAGAATGTCAAACATGTCCGAGATACCAACGGGTAGCAGCACATCGACCAAAACTCTAACCCTCAATACAAGAGATCAGAATGTCAAACATGTCTGAGATACCAACAGGTAGCAGCACATCGACCAAAACTCTAATCCCCAATCCAGGAGATCAGAATGTCAAACATGTCCGAGATACCAACGGGTAGCAGCACATCGACCAAAACTCTAATCCCCAATCCAGAGATCAGAATGTCAAATATGTCCGAAACCAACAGGTAGCAGCACATCGACCAGAACTCTAATTCCCAATCCAGGAGATATGAACGTCAAACATGTCCGAGATACCAACAGGTAGCAGCATATCGACCAGAACTCTAATCCTCAATCCAGGAGATCAGAATGTCAAACATGTCCGAGATACCAACGGGTAGCAGCACATCGACCAAAATTCTAACCCTCAATACAAGAGATCAGAATGTCAAACATGTCTGAGATACCAACAGGTAGCAGCATATCGACCAAAACTCTAATCCCCAATCCAGGAGATCAGAATGTCAAACATGTCCGAGATACCAACGGGTAGCAGCACATCGACCAAAACTCTAATCCCCAATCCAGAGATCAGAATGTCAAATATGTCCGAAACCAACAGGTAGCAGCACATCGACCAGAACTCTAATTCCCAATCTAGGAGATATGAACGTCAAACATGTCCGAGATACCAACAGGTAGCAGCATATCGACCAAAACTCTAATCCTCAATACAAGAGATCAGAATGTCAAACATGTCCGAGATAACAACGGTTAGCAGCACATCGACCAAAACTCTAATCATAAATCCAGGAGATCAGAATGTCAAACATGTCCGAGACACCAACGGGTAGCAGCACATCGACCAAAACTCTAATCCCCAATCCAGGAGGTCAGAATGTCAAACATGTCCGAGATACCAACAGGTAGCAGCGCATCGACCAAAGCTCTAATCCCCAATACAGGAGATCGGAATGTCAAACTGGCTACTTGAACTGATACAGTAAATTATGTTATGCAAAAACATGACAAAATTTCTCCTTTGCCAAAAAAAATAAAAAAATAAAAAAATAAATAAATAATAATAAATAAATAAATAAATAAATAAATAAATAAATAAATAAAATTCCCAGTCCAGTGAGTGCATTTGCAAACAATGCAGTCGATTGGGGAGCTATCACTTGACTAACTAGGCCGCGCCATGCATAAATGTGTCTGAGCATATGCAGACAGAGAAGGCCCTGATTAAAGTGTGTGGATGCCCAGTCTGATCAGGACCTTCGTAGTCCGCTTATAGAATTATCACATTAAAGAATGCATCAGTGGAGAGCAAATGACAGGGTGAGACTTTGCTCATGCGCAAGATGATCTGAATCTGCGCATTATGCGCATGCTCGAATGCATTTTTTCGCTTGACGCGATCCAGCTAATGATGATACTGGTGAGGGATTCGGACTTTTACATTTGGGGTAGAACATTTTCTGACTAGGAATTTAAAGTATACAACAAGAAAAGACATCTAGCGACCATATAGGGATAGTAAAGGCTAGGCAGACGGTCCCTTTCAGCCAGTCTTGTCTGGTCGGGACCTCTAAAAACAGCTTAGGAAATCAGTGAAAATTGTAGAATCCAAATCAATGAAATGAGTGGAATACAAGGCTGATCAACGCCTTAGGTTTTCGAATAATGCCACAACGTTTTTGTTTTCCAGCGCTCATTGCACACACAAAAGCGAATACTGGAAAAGTGAAAATATGCTTTTTTTGTTCGTATAAACGGTAAAGCTTATTTTCCAGACGGTGTTGCCCAGTTATGTTTTGAGTCGCAACATGAGATTAAAAAAAAAAAAACAAAAAAAAAAAAAAAAAAAAAAAAACAGAAAAGCAACGATAACTCAGATCAACTTGTTCGTTTGTACAATCACATCTGTGCATTCGTGTCAACTTCAGCTTACAGAACCCTTGGACACTTGGATACTATCGACGCATAGACAAGGTCTCGAACGGATTCCGTGAACTCGCAGTCTGAGTGACTCCACGCCAAATTTTGAGGCCTGATAAGAGCTTCCCCTTTTTCGCATTTAATTTAAATACCCTTTTCTCATGTTGGTATCCACTTGTTAAGATGACACTTAAACACAGCAATGTGCACCATTGTGATAGAAGTGTTCACTCAGAACGAAGACAGTTGAAGACAAGGAGGGCGCAATTTTGGATTTTTGTTGAAAGATAACTTTTTCTGTTATGTTTGTTGCATTTCTAAGGACTTCCGGTTTTGAAAAAAAAAAACAAAAAAAAAAACAACACAACAAAATAATCAGCTTAACGTTTTCATGTAAATTCTGATGAGACGGGATATAGGCTATATGATAGTCAGCCTATTTAAGACCTATTATTTTCTAACAAATTGTGTGTCAACACACACACACACACACACACACACACACACACACACACACACACACACACACGTAGAAACCCACAAAACCCACAAAAAAAAATAAATAAATAAAATAAATAAATAAATAAATAAAAAAATAAATAAATAAATAAATAAAAACCCATAATAGTATCATCTGGAAATTTAAAGCTGAAAAAAGTACACTTTAATCGGGAGGCAACTGTGTCAAAATGGGTTAGACCCTCATACGAAAAGCAGCTGCGCAGGCTAATCTTAGCATTGCTGTCTACCATTAATTCTTGTTAAAGTACGTGTGATAATCATTTTAAAAGATATCATTTTAAAAGATAACAAGTGTCAATATGAAAATGCAATCCAGTACTGCTGTTTCATATTACAAGAATAACACTTTTTTTTTTTTGTTTGTTTGTTTGCTAGGTCTCTGTAGCACTAAGCACACTGACTAACATTTTCAGCAGACGACATAGTGTGTAAATATATATATATATATATATATATATATATATATATATATATGTGTGTGTGTGTGTGTGTGTGTGTGTGTGTGTGTGTGTGCGTGTGTGTGTGCGCGTGGGGTGGTGTAATGGTGGGGGTGGGGGCGCTGTTCTATTATCAGGTATGGTTCAGACGTGCCGCTGGAATAGCCTTTTCGTTTTCTGATATTATAAATATATCAATAGGTAAGGTTTTCAGGCTCTTTGTATATGATTAGGTCTATTTTCTCCCAGCTCTGTATGTGAATAGCCGTCTTATCTGTTTTTCACCTAACAACAAAAATCAATAACTAAGGTAGCACTGACTCATGAGATTACTGCACCACGCTACACACACACACACACACACACACACACACACACAGAGAGAGAGAGAGAGAGAGAGAGAGAGAGAGAGAGAGGGAATTTAAAGCGAGATCTAAAGTAAAAGGACATGAATATATGAATAGTCATGAAATCCTCGTAGTATATGAATAGGGTGCTTTTTTGCAAACAAACATATGAATTATATGTATATAGTTTGGTATTTGCGGAATATATGACAAAATAGTAGGGTCATAAAAATTCCAGCCGCTGCACGTCTGTATCATATCGAAGGTTAAAGACGCTTCCCCCCGCCCCTCTCCCTCCCCACCCCGCCCGTGGAAAGCCAATAGGAAGTCACAAAAAATGTACAGACTGGTAGAAATCTTTCAAGTGTATGTAACCTCCTTAATTACGACGGTTGTTATTCTGTATTTAACTAAAGCATTCGTACACATTGTCTAAACTTGTCTTAAAATTGGGACAAGTCCACTTGACTACCTATGTTGGGTCCAAACTCTGCTTGATGAGTGGCAAACAGCGTACAACCTGAATATACGCCACGTCTGTGGCGTCTGATATTGGACTACACTGTTTATCTGTCCTAATCCTTAGGGTGAATATGGTAAGACATCAGACCAAAAAAAAAAATTGCCATTTTGCTGAATATTAAAAAAAAATTAAAAAAAAAAAAAAAAAAAAAACGAAAGAAAGAAAGAAAGAAAAAGAAAAAAAAAAGAAAATATCTGTCACTGTACATAACTAAGCATATTTTTGCAAAAGAATACATGCAGAAATAAAACATTTATTTTCAAAACGACACTTTATCACATTTGTGCTGTTTATTACACGAGAGTACTAACTATTTTATGTAACAGCCAGGTAGACATCAATATTTACCTGTACACATGGGGATGACCTACATTTTCTACTGGTGTGCATGCAGTGCATACATGCTTGATATTGTGCATAAATGACTGTACATTAATATAACAAAAACTAATTTGTCAACGCATTGATGTATATAAAGTGCAGACAGGACATCTGGCTGTTACATTTAATGTAAGTTCCCCATACTGTATGGTCTTTATACTGATCAAAATAAAAAAAAAAAAAAAAGAAAGAAACGCAACACTACTAAATGGCAAAAGAAACAAAGATTAATACATTGTATCATATGATTGAAAAACTGATGTAATATGTAAAACGTGCTCGTAAATCAACAAAATGTATATTTGAATTGCCTGAAACTATCCCAGTAAGCATTCTTTATAAATCTACAGTGGGCCGTTATCGGCCCGTCAGCTACCCTGACGGGCCGATAACGGCCCGCTGTAGATTTATAAAGAATGCTAGCTGGGATTCTAACCCAGAAAACTTGACACATCAGCTATTGTCAGTTTTGTGAGTGTGTGCCTTGCTCTCAAGGACCTGATCATCCCTTTTAGAATCTATCTATTCCTCAATATAATCTATGCATGCCAGTAAGTTTGGACTAGCACGTACAGATAATTTTTTGTTGCAACAGAAAATTCAAAGTATAAATCTTACTTTTCTCCCTCAATATAAATTATGTATGTCAGTAATTTTTGGCTAACACGTACATATAATTTTTTATTGCAACAGAAAATTTAAGGTATAATGTTTACTTTACTTTGCACTTATGAAGTGGTGGCGGTGGGGGTATGCATATATGGGGTTTAATAGACAAAGACGTGACTGAGAAGAGATGAAATTTTGGAACTCTGGATCGAGTTATAGTGCAGACGATATTCAACAAGAATCACCAGTTATTATAGCCGGACTCTCATCTTTCCCTTCCCTAGCAAAATGTCAATTTTTCTGCAATACTAACTTATTAACTTAAGGTAACGTATATACTTTATACAATTTCCGCCTAGGGAGATGACATTTGTGTCCTGTTTACTTACTGAATACAAAGGCCCTTAAAAAGAGGAATCCACTCTAAAAGAAAGAATTTTATAAAAAGGGAGGTGAAAATATTTTGACACAGTTGAGGCCCCTGAAAGTGCATTAGTTCACCATAAGGCCAATTCTTCTTACACGTCATTCAGCTGATTTGAACGTACATTGTCTACCGAACTACATAAGGAATGACCTTGAGAGCAATGGACACACTCATATAACTGAAAACTGTGGAAGTGTCAAGTTTTCTGGGCCAGCCTGACTAACTAGTATCGGCCAATTAGGACTCATCAGTGAGCGGCGTATACAACACGAAACATGCCTATATAATTTTGACCATCTTACATTTACCCCATTTTTATATAGTAAAACTTGGGTTTACAGGGGTATATTTTTTTATTTTGCTCAAAAAATATAGATTGTGGGTACTCGTTAGAACCACCTTTGCGAGGCGGTTCTAAAGAGTACCACAAGTTATGTATTGAGCAGAAATATGAAAACTGCCAGAATTTTTCATCTGAAAAATTTCAGTTTTTCTTTTGATTTTTTTTTTTTTTGTGGTAAAATTCTCAATATATTTGAATAGGCGTGTTTTCGTAATCAGAAAGAAATCCTGAATGGGCTTAATGATCACAAAGGACCAGAAACTACGCTTCAGTGAAGTACGGGGTGACGTTTTAGGACCGCTAAATGGCATAAATTTGAATCATGCATTAGTCAGCAATGTTCCGGTCTCTTTATTTTATCAAATATTGCACAGGTATCAACCGTCAAAAGGAAACACAGTGTTTAGCCTCAATATTTGGACACTTCAGTTTCTTACTTTACTTGTATTTAAATTCGAACATGTCCATATGCACGTACTGCCCTTTGATGTGCCTAAAATTACTCGATTGGTGGCAACATTGTAGACTCGTCACTGAGTCTACGGTACGACCCACCGTCATGCAGCAACATTTTGACCACGACAGGCATGAAGTATGTCGCATAGTATCTATACTATATTCTATCCTCATGTCCTATTACATCCATTAATAATTCAAAAAAGAAGAAGAACAAGAAGAAAAAAAAAAAGAACTAGGAATGTGTCAGTATGACACAGACGCCTTCGCCCAGGGCCATCCTCACCCACACGTAGGCATTTTGCAAAAAATGAAGTTGGAAAAAGGGGCATAACCCTCATAATAATTGGGAGGTTTTACCCTAAATCGAACTTGACCTATATTTTATGATTATATATGATTCCAACACACCAATTTTCTTTCTTATTTTAAATATCGAAAGGAAAACATGTTTTTAAGGTGAAAAAGGGCAATAACTCCCATAATAATGGGTTGATTTTACCCTAAATCGAACTTGACCGCTATTTTATGATTATATACGAGTACCCGTGTATTAAATATTAATCCAATAAACTAATGTTTTTAAAAGATATCAAACGGAAACTATTTTTCAACGTTGAAAAAGGGCCGTAACTCCAAAAAATAATTGGTAGATTTTACCCTAAATCGAACTTGACCCATATTTTATAGTTGTATGCTCGTGTATAAAATATGAATCCAATTCACTATTTTTTCTCCAAAGTTATGGAACGCAAACCATTTTCAATGTTGAAAAAGGGCCATATCTCCAAAAATAATTGGTGGATTTTACTCGTAATCGAAATTGACCTACATTTTATGATTATATACCTGTGTATAAAGTTTGAATCCAATACACTAATCTTTTCAAAAGATAACGAACCATTTTTCAACAATTTTTCAACGTTGGAAAAGGGCCGTAACTCCAAAAATAATAGGTGGATTTTACCCTAAATCGAACTTGACCTATATTCTATGATTATATGCTCGTGTATAAAATATGAATCCAATACACTAATCTTTTCAAAAGTTATGGAACGGAAATCATTTTTCAAAGGTGAAGAAGGGCCATAACTCCCAAAATAATTGTTGGATTTTATCCTAAATTGAACTTGACCTACATTTTATGATTATATACCCGTGTATAAAGTTTGAATCCAATACAATAATCTATTCAAAAGATATCGAACGGAAACCATTTTTCAAAGTTGATTTTTTTTCAAAGTTGAAAAGGACCATAACTCACAAAATAATTGGTGGATTTAAACCTAAATCGAACTTGACCTACGTTTTATGATTATATACCTGTGTATAAAATTTCAATCCATTACGAAAACACACCTATTCAAATATATAGAAAATTTCAACCTCAAAAACTGAAATATTTCAGATAAAAAAACTCTGATATTTTTCACATTTCTGCTCAAAACATACATGTATACCCCTGTAAACCCCAGTTTTACTATATAAAAGTGGGGTTTAAGGGGGTCAATATTATATAGGTATGTTTTCGTGATGCCAATACACCAATCGTTTCAAAAGATATCGCACGGAAACCATTTGTGTTACGTACGGGACGGGACGGACGGACGGGACGGACGTACGTACGGACAGCGGTGATACTATATGCACCCCCCTCCCGCCATTGAAAAAAAAATCAGATTCAGTCATTTCCCCTGTTGTTATAACCTAATTATCATAAAACGTTCCGATAGGCCCTGCTAATAATCAGGATACAGTCATTTTTCCTGGGGTTATAACTAAATTCCGATAGATCCTGCTAAAAAACGAGTCTGCTATTTTCTTTCTTCCAGTTTTTTATTCATTTATTTATTTATTTTTTTTTTTTTATTATTTTTTTTTATTTATTTATTTTTTTTGTTAATATCATTCCTCTTTATATTTTTGTTGACTATGAAATTCTCTCCCATTACTAGTATACTTGTTTGTAGCGTGGATGGGGTATTAAAACCTCAAATTAAAATTCTAATAAAAGCACAAAAAAAATATTAGTATTATTTCATGATAAACACAACTTATGGTTACTCATTAGAAACATCTTAGCGATATTAATCTTACGATTTATCTATATGAGAATTAACAACAAAAATATAAGCGAAGATACCCAGGTAGACTGGCTCCAGTCGCTTCTGCAGTTGTTTTCTCCCCTTCTCTCTCTCTCTCTCTCTCTCTCGTTCTTTATCATTTCCTGCAGCTGTCTTTGTCTCTTTAATTCCATTTCATTGCTTTACGACAGAATCTATCTTGGGACATAACTGATCAAATCATTATAAGCTGTACTACATTGTATACCTTTGATAAAGAAAAGAGAAAATGATAGCAAAATAGAGTCTGGAGACAGACTAATATCCAGGAAATGCCACAATCACGAAGAATAGGTTTCCCGAAGCACCAACAGAAAAAAAAGCCGAGGAATAAATAATGGCAAAATCAACGCCGCTTATAAAATAAGAACCTAGAAACTACATGTATGACATCAGGTATTTTGGTGTAATAAAGAATTTAATGTCACCAGGTGCATCATTCAGCCAATTGTTTGTGCACACAAAGAGATATGCACTGCTTTGAAAAAAAATGTCGCGCTTTATAACAAATAAAATGGCAACGTTTATGACGAGATAATATTGCATCGTTTGCAGATTTCAAATAAATTAAATATTTAAATTATCTGTATATCAAGGAAAATAATCTTAACAAACATGAAAAAATTGCTCTGCGGTGGTTTTTATAATTGATGCGCAACGCATGAAAAAGGGTCCTTATGCAATTTGAGGACAACGCTGGCCCAGATCAGCCTGCGAGAATGCGAATACGCATGCCTGCTTTGGGCCGATATTATCCGTTTACAGAATCAATAAATACAAACTGTCTCTAAACTACCTTTTCTTCAAATTCAGTGGAGATAATTTGCAAGAAATATCAAATCCCGTGTTCTGGGAAATATAAGAAAAAAATGTTTCAAGATGTTGTCTGCTGATTATTTTACCCAGTGTGCTAAGCGTTAATAATACATGTATGCTCTATCACAGGGCGAGAAAACAACCTTTAAAGTCAAAAACGTTGAAACGAACATAACATTTTACCTATACTTAAAGTTAATCATACTATCTTTTATTACTTTGTATAGGTTAGGGAACATACTATATGGACATAAACGCCCTTTTCGCTTAGCTTGCTGAGTAATAATTATAAGCAGACGACATTTGGAAACATGCTTCTTATCTTTCCCAGAAAGTAGGCTTTGATATTTCATGCAAATTATCTCCTAAGGAGACAATATGCATGAGATGTCTAAGTCTATTCTATGGGAAGAAATAAGAAAACAATATCATTTTGTCGGCTGCTGATTTTGCCCATAGATTGCTAAAAGTCATATAAGTGTCAGATAACGTGTCTTTGTTGTCTGTTTATCTATTTTTTTTTTCTTTCTTTTCAAAGCTTTGATTTAAAATATGTACAGGCCGTTTAAAACTTCCTCTTTGTAACAAAAGACTAATCTTAACTTGGATCAACTCTATGTAAACCAAGTAAATACCACTTGCCTGTTTTCCGAATGCGTTATGTATATTCCAAAAGGAATGGAGCAAAAATGACCGCAGCATGGCATGAAAAACAAAAACGTAAAACTAAAATACCCCGTCATTATCATGTCGAAGGCAGATAACTCTGTCAAAAATTGATGAAATTTGCCCACTACCAATCCCAAACCAGATCTCCACAATAGCAATGTACATATCAAGTCTGATGAAAATCCATCGAGATTTACTCAAGTTATTGTCCGGAAACGAAAATAGGGATGTTTAGCGGACAGATAACTCTGTCAAAAATTAACGAAATTCGCCCATTAGCAATCCCAAAGCAGATCTCCACAATAGCAATGTACACATCAAGTCTGATGAAAATCCAGTGAGATTTACTCAAGTTATTGTCCGGAAACGAAAATAGGGATGTTTAGCGGACAGATAACTCTGTCAAAAATTAACGAAATTCGCCCATTAGCAATCCCAAAGCAGATCTCCACAATATCAATACACATGGCAAGCTTCGTGAAAATCCATTGATATTTACTAAAGTTATCTCCGTAAACAAAAACACGGACGTGCCGCGGGCAGAAAACTTTGTCAAAAATTGACGAAATTTGCCCATTTGCAATCCGAAATTAGACCTCCACAATATCAATGTTCATACCAAGTTTGGTGAAATTCCATTTATATTCACTTAAGTTATCACCCGAAAACGAAAATACGGAAGGATGTACGACGGACGGCCGGCCGGCCGGACGGATACACAGACAGCCAACGTGAAACCATAATCGTGTGGCGAGGTATAAAAAAGGACCTTGTTGCATAAGCGAACAGCGAGAGAACAGCTCGGCATGCACGTTTGAAGTCTTCTTCGTCCGCTTAAAGAATCACTGAATACTTATATAGAATATGATGATGAACAGAGAAGGCCCAGATTCAAATTGCACAAGCTGATCTGAGTTTTCAATGGGCGTACATGTCGTATTTTGCAATGTTTGATGTTACAGTAATAATTACCTTAACCAACTTCCTTAAATAACTTTCGCAAAAAAGAAAATAAATAAGCCGAGGCATAGCATTTCAGTCCTACAAGATTGCACGATCCGCGCAGTCTGATCAGTCTTCGTTGTCCGCATGAAGATCTTTGGATCCTTGGCTACCCGTGCCTTACAAAGACTGTTCAGATTGCGTGGATGCACAGGCTGATCTGAATATTCCCTGGGCTCATTCATGTGACAAATTGTGGTAACAACCCGCCCCCAGCCCCGAGCCCATCCCCTCCCCCCCCCCCCCCCCCCAAAAAAAAAAAAAAAAAAAAATCAGTCCACGTGCAAACTGCTAAGATGCATACCAGAATACGTACTGGACAGGCTAGTCTAGATATTCGCAGTTAACATTATTTCTCGATTTCTCGAGCATTCCTCAAACGTATATATGCTCAGGGCAGTTTCAGCAGACGACAAATTATAGTAATTTCATACATTTTTTTCTCCCAGAAAATAGGCTTTTATATTTCTTGCAAATTGAATCCTAATGAGATATTAAAGTCTATATTTTGAAGAAAATAATGAAACTATTTCAAGATGTCGTCTATTGATTTTTTTTTACCCATGGCAGGATGCTAAGCGTTAAAAGCGGCCTTCCACTGAACACTACAACTACAAACATTACCAGTGGATCCTTTGTCCCAGTGGAAAATTTTGCCTTGTAAAATAAGAACATTTTGGTCACCGCTCAACATCTGTTGTTTTTTTTTTTATTTATTTATTTATTTCTTACATGATCATTCCGTGAGCCCTGGGATGAGTAATGGAGATGCGAATTTCTAATACGCAACGGCATTTAGGTCATCGCATTCTGGAAAGTGTATTTAGCAGACGAGCTATTGAAATATCTTTATAGATTTCGCACAAAAACACGGGGCTCAAAACTACATGTGAATTATCTCCTTGGGAGACAATTTAACTGGCTATGTTGAGCTCTATATTTTAAGGCAGTTAAAATCTGACTGCCGTCTGCTAAATACAGCTTTCAGAACAATGTAATTGGTTCCTGTGCATGGGCAAGCCACCTAAACAAAGCTAACACCTGCACGCGTGCATTCACACTGCCGACCTAAACAAATGAAATCTTCATTAAAGTGGCTGTAAAATAGTATTGAAGATGTCTAGGAAGAACCACAATCACAGAACATAGCCTACCAATGATACCAAGATGAACAAACAAGCCAAGATAGACAGTACACAAGCCAAAAGCCCGAGAAATTCGAAGCAACCAGCTCTCTCTTACCCATCAACCCAGCAAACACATAACATCGTAATAACGTTGTTTCGACGTCGCTGCGACGTCATGACGTCGCAGCGACGTCGAAACAACGTTACTATGACGTTGTGTGTTTACTGGGCAAGATGATCATATTGCTAGACAGGATCCATACAACAATAAGACAACGAGCAGAATAAATCACGAAAAAACTCTCCACAGCGAGTAGACACAAGGTCACACAAAGAACAAACAACACTGGAACCACCCGTTTAGAAAGGTCAGTACCGGTGGCGGGGGTTGGGGGAATCAGTACTTTATGGCCCGTCAACTGCATTTAGTTATTTAGTACCGACATAAAACATATCATTCGTTAAATAAATTGCGTAAGGAACAACCTCAAATGGTACTAAAGAGGTATTCTCTTTACTGATGTAGTTTGTGGTCCGTCAACTGTATTTAAGTTATTTAGAACAGAAAGTAAGTATAAAGCCGTCTACTGATCAGCAACTATGTGTAATTATTATACCAAGCTGGGCCATGGCTTGACTAGTACTACTACAGGCGGACTACAATGGCTCGAACATCTTTGGGACCACGAAAATCTATTCTAGACATGGGTAGTTCGAGCTACTGAGGATTTATCATAGCACCAGGTCAGGAGGCCAATAGATATGTTATGGATGCCTTTTTTGATCTTTTATAAAATAATAGCATATTGAGAGTTTCCATCAGAATCGTTTCGATGAAGCGAATCGAGGTGATACTTATGAGTACAAACAAAGTACATTTTCATGATAGAATGAAAAAAAAAAAAAAAAAAAAAAAAAAAAAATACTTAACTGGAACTTAAATTTGTTTTCTTGAGCTACCGGAAGAATTTCCTTGAGAATCGAAACCGAGTTCGAATCACCAAGGTAAACAAGCTATCGGTGTTCGAGTCATTGATGTTTTACTGTATTTTTATGATGATCACAGGCGAGTTCCGAACAAAGCAGACGAGACTCAAGCAAGGCTGACTTTTCAGCGGCTTACTTCCTGAAAGATTTGGGGGAATTCCCTGTGTTTTACAATATTGAAAAACACAAATAATGACACTAACCATGCTATGGGCAAATTCAGCTGACGACAAACTGGTGCTGTTTTTAGTATTTTTCTTAAAAATTAGGATATGGCACTTCATTCAAATTGTCTTCTTCGGAGAAAATTTGCATAAAGCGTCCAATGCTTTTTTTCTAGGAAAGTAAGAAAAATATTTCAAAATGTCGTCTGTTGAAACTTGTACCTAGCAAGCAAAGTGATAAATGACAGCCGTCGTCTCTACAATCAGAAATCAACAGACAGGTAGATTGTACTTAAGGGCGTTTTTTGATTTGCGCTTCAAGGTCACAATATATGGAACGTTTTTCACTGGTCCCTGAGAATGCCTCGGGATAACTTGGGTAATTGTGTTAGTGTGTGATTAGCGCTTCAAGGACACAATATATGAAATGCTTTTATTGAGCCCTGTGAATGCCCAGAGAAGTCCGCACAAATACTCACTCGTAAATACGTACTAGTTTTAACTACACTGGAAGCGACTATCGGAAATCCAGACGAGACTATATAAAACTGTACAAACTACCCTGTACCTAGACTGGCTCCCATCTAACTGCTTAACTCATAGCCGTCTGGGACTTATCACAACAAACACAGAGCACTTTAACGACGCTGTTTCGGTCGCGGCGATGTCGAAAAAATGTTTTTGAGGCATTGTCGAATTATCGTTATTTTATCTTAGAACAAATAATCCTGTTGACACCTTAAGGGAACTTTGCACAGATCCTACTAGTGAAGCCCAGATAAGCCTGCTTGCGAATTAGAGTAGCCTGATCAGGGTTTACGTAATTGGCAAAAAGGTTCTGCAATCGCCCTAGGCCTTCGCTTTATCACACAGAATATAAATTATCTGAGTGTATGTCAAGGAAAATAATCTGAACAAACCGGGGAAAAAATCGATCTGAGGTGTTTTTTTTATATATATATATAACTGATGCGCAACGCACGAAAAAGGGCCTTTATGCAATTTGAGGATCAGATCAGCCTGCGTGAATTCGAATGCGCAGGTTGATTTGGCCCGGCGTTATCCGTTTACAGAATCAATGAATACAAACAGTCTATAAAACTACATTCCCTTTAAGTCAAGTGGAGGCATTTGCATGAAATGTCAAATCCCATTTTCTGGGAAATATAAGAAAAAATATTTCAAGATGTCGTCTGATGAAATTTTACCCAGAGTGCTACATATAATAATACATGTATGCTCTAACACTGGGCGAGAAAAAACATTTTATGTCATAAACGTTGAAATACCTTTACTTGAAGTTAGTCATGCTGTCTTTTATTACCTTGTACAGGTGAGGGAACATACTATATGGACAAAAACGTCATTTTCGCTTAGCATGCTGGTTAAAAATTATGAGCAGACAACATTTGGAAATATGCTTCTTATCTTTCCCAGAAATTAGGCTTTGATATTTCGTGCAAATTATCTCCTAATGAGACAATATGAATGAAATGTCTAAGTATATTCTATGGGAAGAAATAAGAGAAAAATATCATTTTGTCTTCTGCTTGAGTTTGCCCATAGTGTGGTAAAAGTTATCTGATGACGTGTGTTTATTTTCTGTTTATCTAAACTACCTTGTTTTTTTTTTGTTTTTTTTTTTTTTTTGTTTTTTTTTGCTGTTTGATTGAAAATACGCAATACCCGTTTGTTTAAAACTTCCTCTTTGTACTTTTTTTTTCGAATGCGTTAAAATATATTCCTAAAGGAAAGTAAGAAAGATGGACGCAGCATGACATGACAAATAATCAAAGCACTGAGAGTGCTGATGGTGGCGGTTTCCCTAATTTCTATAAGCCTCTAGAATACATATCATCTGTACTTTCATTTTGTTCAATATTTCTTGATATGTAACTAAAGCAATGCCATTTTCGCTACACCACTCGTGCATTCTGCACAATTCAGAGTAACCAGTTTCAGTATCATGAATATTTAATTCACATCACTGTGGTTCTGAACCCCTTTTAACTTTTTATTTAATTTCCCTGTACTGTGTACAGTAACATTATTTATAATTAGATAACTCACTTTTTTTGTTGTTGTTTTTTTTTTTGTTTTTATTTTTCAAGTATGAAATACTTACATGTTTCTTATTTCTTAAAGGACTGAAAGGATTGTAAGTTGTGGGTATTCATTACAACTACCCTATCAATAACCTTCAAATAAGTACCAACAACATATGTTTTGTGTCGAAATTATAATTAAAAAGATAATCTGGATAATCATCTAGAGTGCTTAAATGTACATAGTTCTGGCCTTTTACCGTCTGTTATTCCATCCATTTGAGGAGTCATTATGTCCATATATATATATATACAAACGAGCTCTACAAGCGGAGGCATCATACGCCCTTGGCAAGTGATAAGATGTAGTACATATACGGACTACTGTGCAGTTCTGTGCTGCAGACCTGTGTAAATTGTAAGTGGAGTTAGCTGGAAACCAAAAAATTACCAAAAATTTCAAAGGCACATAATGCTGCTACTATTTGTTGGACTGTAATTTTGAAATAATATGTGCTGCTCCACATCATGGTCAAACTACAAATCCAGTTTCAGCTTGATTGGATGTAAACTATATATATGAGGAGTTTGCTGGGAAGAAAAGATTAACAGAATTTTAAAGGGGCATAACTCTGCTAATATTTGGTGTACTGTAACCTCCTAATAATATGCGCTGCTCCACATCACGGTCTAACAATATAAATCGCTTTTCAGCATGATTGGATGTAAACTATAGAAGGAGTTAGCCAGAAACGCAAAGTTTACGGAAATTTTTAATGGGGCATAACTCGGGTAATATTTGATGTTCTGTAACCTCAAAATAATATGTGCTGCTCCACAGTATGTTCTTATTATAAATCGAGTTTAAGCTCAGTGTAAGTATTTACAAAGTTCCAATTTGATCGGGTGTAAACTATAGGAGTTAGCCAGAAACGAAAAGATTACAGAATTTTCAAAGGGGCATAGCTCTGCTAATATATGGTGGACTGTAACCTCAAAATAATATGCCCTGCTCTGCTTCATGGTGTAACTATAAATCAAGTTTCAGCTTGATCCAGTGTAAACTGTAGTAGGAATAAGCCGAAACAAAAAAATTATAGAAATTTTCAAAGGGGCATAACTGCCAATATTTAGTGGACTGTAACCTTGAAATAATTTGCGCTGCTCCACATCATGTTCTTACTATAAATCAATTTTAAGCGCGATCAAATGTAAACTGTAGGAGGAGTTAGCGGGGGAAAAGAAAAATTTACTGAAAATTTCAAAGGAACATAACTCTGCTGATATTTGGTGGACTGTAACCTCGAATAAATATGAGCTGCTCGATATCATGGTCTAACTATAAATCAAGTTTCAGCTTGATCCGATATAAACTGTAGGAGGAGTTGGCCAGAAACAAAAAGATTACCAAATTGTCCAAGGGACATAACTCTAATAATCTTTGGTGGAGTGTGTCCTCAAAACAACATGCGCTGCATCACATCATGGTCTACCTATAAATCAAACTTCAGCTTGATCGGATGTAAACTGTAGGAGAAGCTAGCATGAAACGAAAAAAATTACCTAAATTTTCAAAGGGTCATTATTCTGCTAATATTTGATGGACTGTAACTTCGAACAAATATGCACTGTTCCACATCATCATGGTCTAACTATAAATCAAGTTTCAGCTTGATCCGATGTAAACTGTAGGAGGATTTAGTCAGAAACGAAAAATTTACTGAAATTTTCAAAGGGACATATCTCTGCTAATATTAGGTGGACTGTAACCTTGAAATAATATGCACTGTTCCACATCATGGTCTAAGTATAAATCAAGTTTCAGCTTGATTGGATGTAAACTTGAGAGTAGTTAGCTGGAAACAAAAAGCTTACAGGAATTTTCAAAGGGGCATAACCCTGTTAGTATTTGGTGGACTGTAACCCCGAAACATTATGTGCTGCTCCACAGCATGGTCTATTTATAAACCAAGATTCAGCCTGATGGGATGTAAACTGTAGGAGGAGTTAGCTGGAAACAAAAAAAGTTTATGGCTTCAGACCCCATAACCTAATACGCCCTGTTTGAAAAACGGGTATAATAAAAACAGTAGTGAGCTTAAAGATGTTCAGATGCATCCCTTAATTTCAGAATATTTTAAATTACGGTAAAGATATTGGTAAAATGAAAATTATGTTGAAAACCCCATTTGGAAATTCCTAAATGTTCAAAGGTTACATGCATTCAAAGTCTTAGTAACTGGTATTGCTATTTATACTTTGTAAAAAGCTATCCCACAATACACTATCCTATGATGTCATTGATTCTTTTAGATTTTAAATCCTCATCATTTTATTCCAGACTGCTAATTTTGATTAAAAAAAAAGTAAGTATTCTATTACTATTGATATTAAGACTTAAAATTTCAAGCTAGAATTTTTTTTTATTAAATTATGAAAACTAATATAATGAAATGCCAAAAACATTTTTTTTAAATATGAAAAATGCAAGATACAGGTTACTATGTTAGAAAAAAATTTACCAAGAACAAATTTATTTTTGATAATTACATTCCAAAGATCATTACAAAATACACATAAAACTTCAGTAAAATAACTTCAGACAATGGAATTTAAATTTTAGTTTGACATAAATTTGATTTCTCAAAATTAACTTGTATCAAACTAAATATGAAAATGTATAAGCACTGCACCCTAACATATAAATAGGGAAGAGGCTTTTTCTCTCTGTATACATTTTTCGAATATTTTCAAATTAATTTTTTTTAAAACATTTTTAAAAAAAATCATAAGAACCACTGTTGTAAGTACATGTATTTGGAATATTTTCAAATTAAAGTTTTTAAAACATGGTTTTAAATTTTTCCACAAGAACCTATGATGTAGTTAGTATTTGGAATATTTCAGTAAGGTTTTCACCATTGGACTCGCTAGTCACATGTCTTTCTTTTTAGCGTATATACAACCAAAAGTGAAATAAGTGGATGCGTCTGCTTTAATCTATGAAAAATATTTGTGGTTAAAATGCGGTTACACAAAATCCAAAATCAAGCTTCGAAATCAACTGTGACATTTGTTTGTCTCAGCTCTCTGCACTCTTTATATATAAACAAGAGGACCATGGTGGTCATTAACGCTCACCTGTGCCTAAAAGGTCACTCAGTTACATTATTCATTAATCTGGAGGATATAACTCCAAAATATCCATATCCTCCACTTCTGCAAGTTTAAGGAAGATCCAATTTTAACTGATGAAGCTATGCAGCAAAAAAGTTTCTATTACCAAATACTGTCAGGATAGATAACAAAAAAAAACAAACAAAAAAAACAACAACAAAAAACAACAAAGCAACATGGTTAAGAAGATGGATTCAAACTGACAGTGAATGGAAAGATCTTAATAGTAATATTAACTTTAAAAAACTATTTGATTTTGGGAAAGCATATGCAGACTCCATAATTAAACAAATCAGTAATCAATTTTGGGAAGATGTTATTAAAGCTTACTCAAATATTCTTGAATTAAATCAACAAAGCACAGAAGATTTTGTCCTATCAAGTCCTATATATTTTAATCATAACATTCTCATAGGGGGTAAACCAGTCTTCTTCAGTCAGTGGTACATGAAAGGAATAACTTACATTAACGACATTATAAATAACAGTGGTGAATTTTACTCTGAGCAAGAGTTGAAAACTAAATATAGTATAAAAACAAATTTTCTTCAAGTCAGTGGAATTATACGGTCTGTTAAAGAGTTTCTAAAACTGAAAACTGATATAAAAACTTTCACTAAAAAGTTACAACAGCCAATACTTCCCACATACCTGACAGTGTTTGTCATACCTAATAAAGGTTGCAAGGAGTTTTATAATATATTGAATAAAAATAATGATAAACCTACATCCCAAAGTAAATGGGAAAATATATATGATATAGAAGAAGATACATGGAAAGATATATACTCTTCTCCATTTAAACTAAATGTAGGCACAAATCTTCAGTGGTTTCAGACAAGAATAAACCACAGATTATTACCTACTAAGAAATATCTTTATACAATAAACGCTACACCAAGCCCATTATGCAATTCTTGTCAGGTGGAAGAAGATATAATACATATGCTTTGGACATGTAGAGACACAAAGTCTTTAATTACCCAATTAAAAACATGGTTATTAACATATAATATCAATATGACACTTAGTGAGGAACTGTTTATTTTTAATATAGGTAAAAATCTTACACAAGCAGATTTACAAATTATAATTACCACAAAATACTATATTTATTTATCCAAACATCTTAATTCAGCCCTATCCATTGTTGCTTTGAAACACAAATTAAGAGCAGGATACATAATTGATAAACACATTGCTACAAAAAACAACAGAATGAATGCCTTTGACACAAAATGGCAAAAATATAGGGAACTTTTTGAACATTTTAATAGAAATGAACGGCTTGATGAGAGATCCTGACACACTTAATTGAAAATAGTATTACGGTAAGTCGCTTTATCTGGTCTTGTTGGGGAAATGTCCAGAACAGAATTCTTTCCTTTTTTTTTTCCAAAATCATCAATCTTAATTTCTTATTGTTTTTTTCTGTCTTTTTTAGAAAACAAATTAATTCCCCGTCATTCCTAGAATTTATTTTTGTATATGCTAACAGGCCAGCTTTGAACCTGAAGAGCTAGTAACTGCTGCGATCACCCCCAGTGTATTGGGAAAGTCAAACCTGGGCAGACATATGGACCAACATTAGAATGCAAGATCTTTTTTTGGCTCCAATTTTAGCCACTCATCCTACATATTTCGGGTACATCAGTGAGTGGTGAGGAGGACAGTTTGTTGAGGAATGAGTGTGTTTGAGATATTGTAGTATTTGGGGTGATGATTAGAAATATATATAGTAGATTGTTTATAATGTCATTAAGCAGAGTTCTGTATAGTGTATGTATGTAAACAATATATTGTAAGATGCATGGAGGGATGGCCCTCCCCGACCCTCTGTGCATCATGTGACGGGGAGAATATAAAAAAAAAAAAAAAAAAAAAAACACAGCATCCAGAGTTGTGGCCCTTACATGCAACACACCTTTTTAACCTCATGTACAATTCTACCAAGTATCATCAATGTATTTTCCATGGCGCTTAAGTTATGACAATCACATGGTTTCCACTGACAAATACTGTCAGGGGAGTGAACTCAAAAACTGCAGTATTCTAAGTTACAGTTTTTGTATACGACTAACCTTCTCACCTTCTGTTCAAACCTACCAAGTACTATCAATATATTTCAACGGGTGTTGGACTTACAAGATCTCTATTACCAAATACTGACAGGGGAGATACCTAAAAAATTGCAGTACTTAGAGTTGTAGATCTTGTACAAGACGCGTCTTCTCAACGTCTTGTACAATTCTCCTTAATATTATCGATATATCTGAAATGGTGTTGAAGTTATGGCAATCATAAGGTTTCCATTACCAAATACTGTCAGGGGAGATAACTAAAAACCGTGGCATCTAGAGTTGTGATTCTTTTGTGTGACATGCTTTCTCAACCTTATGTACAATCCTACCAAGTATCATCAATATATCTGAAAAGATGTTGGAGTTACCAAGATCACAAAGTTTCTATTAGGGGAGATAATTCTAAACACAGCACCTGGAGTTGTAGTTTATGCAACGCATCTTCTCAACCTCATGTACAATCCTACTGAGTTCAATCAATATATCTGAAAGGGTGTTGGAGTTATCAAATGCACAAGGTTTCTTTTACTAAATACTGTCAGGGCAGATGACTAAATAACTGTGGGACCTAGAGTTGTAGTTCTTGCATGTGCCACATCTTCTTAATTCTTTCAAAAGATATGTTCTGGGAAAATGAATGCATGCTACCAAGACGTTTCTAGAAGTCCTAGTTAGTACCCACAACATATGTTTACTAGGGGAAATAAGAAAATATGTACCTAAGCACTCCTTTAATCTGGAGCTCTGAAATGTAGACATTTCTAGTCTGATTCTCTTGATGTTAATACATTTTAAGTTTTTTTTTTTTTTGTTTTTTTTTATCCATTTCAAAAGGTACAAATTATCTGACCAGCAAGAGAAACTGGTCAGATTCAAAACCATATTATTTAAGTAGTTGTGGTCATAATACACTCAAATTACACAAACCTTATTCCAAACTCATAAATCTTGTAAAATAATGATGAATCAGAATATTCAGACCAACAGACATGGACCCCAGAATAAAGGGTATAATCAGGCATCCATAAGTAAGCCTTATTTGGTAAGCAAGCTTCGCCCACCATGCCCATAGACCTGAACGAAAGACATGTAGGTAGAAGTGTTATGTCCGGGATTTTGGAAGTCTACTTATGAAATCAGTAAAAAAAAGTAACCATTTCTTAAATCAGAATATTTTCTGACTAATTTTTATGAGACAACTAACCTATCTATATTCCTTGCATTCATTACTGTTTTTGCCTGGCAAGAAATCGAAACAAAATACTGGGCCTATTTATACACACACACACACACACATCGGATAACTTAAGCATGTGCCGTAAATTAATGTATTCATTTCATGAAAAGCTTAAATTATGGGGAATATTCACCAGATAATCTATTTATCTGAGGATTCTTGGTACTAATTCCTTTAATAATGTAACATATAACTGGCAAGAAATAAGAACAAAATATGTGTTTGCTTTAAAAAGTTACAACATGTGTATTTTAATAAATGTGCTAAAATCTGATGACAAAATACAGCTGTATTGTGTTATGCATATTCTGGTATATTTCCACAAGAACAACAATCAATTTGAGGAGTTCTTGTGTCCATTTCAATTTGGAGAGTTAAACTCTGTATAAATATGAACAAATAAAAATCAAACTATAGCCTTGCTCTTAAAAATGTACACTTAATATAGCTCAAACAAGTGGACAGGGTCACTTATACTGATATATCTAGACAAAATATTACAAACTGAGGCATAATCACTTAGAAGTTATCCATTTTAAAGTTAGCACATTATTTATTTTTACTTCGACTGCACAAAAAGCTCTGCATTCTTATGCACTTGTTCTATAAGACACGGATGTTGGGGTTTCGTGAATGTGTGATAGAGGAACCCAGATTACACAGGGAAAACCATCGACCATGTATGGGCTACCCCACCCTGTTTTATGCCTGACCTCGGTGCCCCATAAATCCAATGTCGGCTGCAGTGGTTTATTCACATTGGGCTCCATTAAAGGAAACAAAGAAGGGAAAGTGTGTTGGATGCAGGACTAAAGCCTGTGACCTCAAGCTTGCAAGTGCTCTACCCAACTGAGCTAACCAGATGGCTGTACCGCCAATCACCACACCAGGATTTTTTGATGCCTGAATAAATGTGTGTGTGTGTGTGTGTTTTGATGATTTTTCTTTTCTTTTTGATTTGGGTTTTATGTCCCTTTCAAGAATATTTCACTTATATCGAGCCGATTGTTCATCAAAGGTGGGCGAAAACCGGAGTACCCGGGGAAAAACCACCTGACCATCCGTAAGCAGAACACGGCTTTCCCACATGTGGCCCGAGCGAGACTCGAACCACAGCTGTGAGAAATGATGAAAATTTAGTATCAGTTTATATTATAAATATTTTGTATGCATATGTGTGTGCAGTGTTGGGGCCTAGAGGTTGACAAAACATGGAACTGTCATGGATTCATGGAATAACAGAAAGTTCTGAAAAAAGTACTGGAATGTCCGTAGTATTGGACTATAGTCACCCAAATGGTCCCAAGCCTTGTACATGGAGTTAACAAAACACGATAACATTGGCACTGTTGCATCTTCCAAATTGTATTCAGCATTCCCATTTACCCTCTGCAGAGGGGTTTTTATCCCCTCAAAATTTGTCTTTACCCCTATATTTGAAAAGAGTAGTATACTGCTTTACAATGGGCGTACAAAAATAAGAGAACAGAGCAGATTTACCCCCAGTTTCAAAATGCAGTGGGAATCCTGATATTAACAGCAGTGCTTTCACTGAATTTCCAAGCAGGCCAGAATCGAGAAAAAAAAGTCTTTATATACAGGCCCACAAGATCCCACTACAATCTGATGTTCCAGTGCACAAAATGTCAGCATTGGTTCCATCCAGAGTGTCAAGATATCACACTGAAAGCGTGCCAGTTGAAACATTCAAGAACTGTTGGATGTTTTGAATGTTGACTAAAATGAAAACTGCATGTACCAACTGAGTATTTGTTTGTGTTGAGGTTTTACAGCCCAGTCAACCCAATGGGGTCATGTCGAGCGTGGTTAATTTACCTAACCACACATTTACTGGGCAGGCTTAGTCCTGTAAGCGGTTAACCAATAGTGTGCACATTCTTTCACCAGAAACTGACAACTGCCCTTCTTGAATCAGTGGAAGGGAGAGAATGACCGTAGAAAATATTTCATGATCAATCTCCACGTAAGAATGTTGCCGACCTCGGCGGGGGTTGAACCCGCGACCTCCTGGGCTCCAGTCGGATGGCGCATCCAACTGAGCCACCGAGGCCGGCTCCAACTGAGTAAATGTTATCAATTTATTCTAATGGATCTATTTCCTTTCAAATTCTCTGTTAATACTACTACTGAATGTTTTTTCTAGCGACTGATTTTGCTTCTTTTTCCCGGCCTTGCACTTAATACTTTTCATGCATATGTGTATCTCGGATACACTACGGAGCTTCCATGGAACTTTATCATATCACTGATACAAAATTTAAATGACTGACAGACCTTGACCACGGAACTTTCATGGATTCATGGAGTTTTTACGGAATCACTGAAGTTCCTTAAACTCATAGAACTTTCACAGATTTACAGACAGTTACAATAACTCTTGTCCTATAAATTTAGTAAAAGATGAGTGATAAATAAAATCCCCTTATAAACACAAAAAATCTTCGGGGTATATATAACGATAACTCTCCAAACATTTCATAAAAAATGCCATTTCCCTGTTCGTTTCATGGGCGGTATCAATTAGATTTTGAGGGTCCCACATTTTGTATTGCACTTTTAAAGCTCATAAATTTTTCCTGATAACTGAGAATCAGAATGTGGGTCAACAATATTTCAGTCATTAATGATATTGCCTCCAGATTTGTGGGAATTTTACCCAACCTGATCACATGATGAACTCAGGCCCTGCTTAAGCAGGTCTGCCTTGGAGGCTACAGGCAGCCCATCTACTTCGCGGGCCCCAATGGGCGGGGGCCGTGGTTCCTGAATATCTGATAATTGGTGAACCTCGGTAACAGGTATCTCACTGACGATACACTAACCGTTGGCCTACCTGAAACGCATTTTACTGCTTCAGGAATTTTGCTGGAGATCTTTAAACGTTTCTGCTTTTCAGACGTTGTTTTTAGCGAGCCTATACATGAACTACACAAAATCTTCGAGAAAATATAATTTCTATCGAAGAAAATTATCGCTACTATGGCGGAAATCACTGTGATTGGGTCGGACTTGATTCACAGTTTTCTTAGTATCCGGTATATCCGGAAGGCACAAAGTGACAGGCGCAGTGGCATCGTAATACCGCAAAAATGTAAATAAAACTTTATTTTTATTTATTTATTTTATTTTATTTTTATTTATTTATTTTTTTTTGTCAAAAAATATTTATAAATAATTTTCATAAAAACATATATTAAAGCGAACGTTTAGGAAAAACGTGTTGCTAAATACACATGTAACCGCACTGTACTTTACTTTTTCAAATCATTCATGCGAAGTGATTTCGGCCGAAACTGTTTATGGTGAATAGCCTAAAAAAACTGCTGATGCTTTATCACATATTTATATTTTTCTTTGATACGCTTTCGGAGACTTTCGGAGAATCTTTTGCATCAATTTTCAAATTCTCTGCTTCAGAAGGTTCTGGAGGCTGAATCAAGTTCCACCGTTTGTTTATTATGTTTATATTCATCCGCCGAGATTGCGCTCAACATCATTAAAGTATTATTTCTTCAAAAGTTTGAAGTTTTCTTTGTTTTGTATATTCGGTCGCTCTTTAAAATTATCAGAGTGTAGAAGGCTTACATGTTTGAATGCAGAATTAAGCGACATCAGCGTCAGTATGGAACTACTTTTTAGGAAGTTATTAGGTTTGCATTTTTGAGAAAACGGATTGTAGAAATTCCGTATAGTAAATTTGGCGGCGGTAAACCGCCACCAAAAACGTGAAACGATAATACCCCGTCATTATCATGTCGTGGGCAGATAACTCTGTCATAAATTGACGAAATTTGCCCATTACCAATCCCTAACCAGACCTGCACAATACCAATTCACACATCAAGTTTGGTGAAAATCTATTGAGATTTACTCGTTATCGTCCTGAAACGAAAATACGTACGTGTAGCCGGCAGATAACTCTGCCAGAAAATGATGAAATTTGCCCATTAGCAATCCTATAGATCTCCACAATATCAATGCACATGGCAAGCTTCGTGCAAATCCATTGACACTTTTTTGAAGTTATCCCCGGAAACAAAAATACGGGCGTGTAGCGGGCAGATTTGTCAAATTCGACAAAATTTGCCAGTTAGCAATCCGAAATTAGATCTCCACAATATCAATGCTCATACCAACTTTGGTGAAAATCCATTTATATTTACTCAAGTTATCACCCGTAAAAGAAAATACGGACGGGCGGGCGTACGACAGACGGACGGACGGACGGCTACACAGACAGCCAACGTGAAACCATAATCGTATGACGAGGTATAAAAAGGACCTTGTTGGATAAGCGAACAGATAAAGAACAACTCGGCATGCACGTTTGAAGTCTTCCTTGTCCGCTTAAAGAATCACTGAATACTTATATAGAATATGATGATGAACAGAGAAGGCCAGACTCAAACTGCACAAGCTGATCTGAGTTTCGATGGGCGTATATGTCGTATTTTGTAATGTATCATCATAATTACCGAAACCGACTTCCTTAATTTTTAGGTAACAGTCGCAAAAAAAAAGAAAATAAATAAACCGAGGATAGCATTTCATTCCTATACAAGATTACACGATCCACGCAGTCTGATCAGACTTCATAGCATTTCAGTCCTACAAGATTGCACAATCCACGCAGTCGGATCAGTCTTCATAATATTGTAGTCCTACAAGATTGCACGATCCATGCAATCTGATCAGTCTTCATAGCATTTCAGTCATACAAGATTGCACGATCCATGCAATCTGATCAGTCTTCATAACATTTCAGTCATACAAGATTTCACAATCCACGCAGTCTGATCAGTCTTCATAGCATTTCAGTCCTACAAGACTGGACGATCCGCGCAGTCTGATCAGTCTTTATAGCATTTCAGTCATACAAGATTGCACGATCCATGCAATCTGATCAGTCTTCATAGCATTTCAGTCATACAAGACTGCACGATCCACGCAGTCTGATCAGTCTTCAAAGCATTTCAGTCCTACAAGACTGCACGATCCGCGCAGTCTGATCAGTCTTCTTAACATTTCAGTCATACAAGATTGCACGATCCACGCAGTCTGATCAGTCTTCATAGCATTTCAGTCCTACAAGATTGCACGATCCGCGCAGTCTGATCAGTCTTCATAGCATTTCAGTCCTACAAGATTGCACAATCCACGCAGTCTGATCAGTCTTCATAGCATTTCAGTCCCACAAGATTGCACGGCCCGCGCAGTCTGATCAGTCTTCATAGCATTTCAGTCCTACAAGATTGCACGATCCACGCAGTCTGATCAGTCTTCATAGCATTTCAGTCCTACAAGATTGCACAATCCACGCAGTCTGATCAGTCTTCATAGCATTTCAGTCCCACAAGATTGCACGGCCCGCGCAGTCTGATCAGTCTTCATAGCATTTCAGTCCTACAAGATTGCACGATCCGCGCAGTCTGATCAGTCTTCATAGCATTTCAGTCCTACAAGATTGCACAATCCACTCAGTCTGATCAGTCTTCATAGCATTTCAGTCCCACAAGATTGCACGGCCCGCGCAGTCTGATCAGTCTTCAAAGCATTTCAGTCATACAAGATTGCACGATCCACGCAGTCTGATCAGTCTTCATAGCATTTCAGTCCTACAAGACTGCATGATCCACGCAGTCTGATCAGTCTTCATAGCATTTCAGTCCCACAAGATTGCACGGCCCGCGCAGTCTGATCAGTCTTCATAGCATTTCAGTCCTACAAGATTGCATGATCCACGCAGTCTTCATAGCATTTCAGTCCCACAAAATTTCACGACCCGCGCAGTCTGATCAGTCTTCATAGCATTTCAGTCCTACAAGATTGCACGATCCACGCAGTCTGATCAGTCTTCATAGCATTTCAGTCCTACAAGACTGCACGATCCGCGCAGTCTGATCAGTCTTCATAGCATTTCAGTCATACAAGATTGCACGATCCACGCAGTCTGATCAATCATTCTTCGCTGTCCGCATGAAGATCTTTGGATCTTTGGCTACTGTGCCTTACAAAGGCTGTTCAGATTGCGCGGATGCACAGGCTGATCTAAATCTTCGCCGGGCTCATTCATGACAAACTGAGGTTAAACCTGAAAAATCATTCCACGTGCAGACTGGTTAGATGCATACCAGAATGCGTGTCTAGACATTCGCTGTTCACATTATTTGTTGAACTTTCCTCAAATCTGTACATGCTCAGCGCAGATTCAGCACACAACAAATTGTAGTAATTTCATATATTATGTTTTCCAGAAAATAGGCTTTTATATTTCCTGCAAATTGGCTCCTAAATCAAAGGCTATATCCTGGGGAAACTAAGAGAACTATTTCAAAATGTCTTCTGTTGATTTTTTACCCAAGATGCTAATAAGATAGAGGGTACACAAGCCAAAACCGAACGAAATGCGAAGCAACCAGCTCTCCCCATCAACCCAACAAACATAAAACGTCGTATTAACGTTGTTTCGACGTCAATGCGAAACAACGTTACTATGACGTTGTTTGTTCACTGGGCAAGATGGTCATATTGCTACTGTCTTTTCGACATCACTTGGAAAGACGTTTTTTGCTTTATGTTTTATTTTAAATGATAATATTTTGTTCTGATTGACCATATCTTATTAGAAACCATTTGTCTTTTCTTGTTTCTTGTATTTTGTTCTCGAATATTTACTCTAAAATTAAATTTACAGCCAAAAAATTGGTCTGACCTATGCAATTTCTATAGTAAAATGAGTTTTTTGAATTTTTGTCTAAGAAAATATTTCTTACTTTTATTTGTTGAATTTGAATTATTGATGTTTCACAACAATATTGTAAAAAAAAAAAAAAAAAAAATCAGAAAAATTGAACAAGCGGAACTTGTTAAAAATTTGCCTTCAAGTTACCTACCCTACAGCTTTCTGCATAATTTGCATTCATTTTTACTATGGGAAAAGTGAAAATATTTTATTTAAAAAAAAAAAAACCAAGGACTAGAATAAATTTTTCGTGCATAGGTAGTTACGACATAAGGTTTTGCATTTAATCATGACAAAAGTTTGCAAATTTACTTATTCCGTGTAAAGCACCAAGGAAAAAAATGACTTTCTGAAAGATGTCGAAAGCACAGTAGACAGGATCCACACAACAATAAGACAACGAGCAGAATAAAACACGAAAAAACTCTCCACAGCGAGTAGACACAAGGTCACACAAAGAACAAACAACACTGGAACCACCCGTTTAGAAAGGTCAGTACCGGTGGCAGGGGTTGGGGGTATCAGTAATTTATGGTCCGTCAATTGCATTTAGTTATTTAGTACCGACTGCAAAACATATCATTCATTAAATAAATTGCGTTAGGTACAACCTTAAGTGATACTAAAGATGCATTCTCTATACGGATGTGGTTTGTGGCCCGTCAACTGTATTTTATTTATTTCGAACCGAAGGTAAGATAAGTACCTGATCAGCAACTATGTGCATTTATTATACTAAGCTGGGCCATGGCTTGACTAGTACTACTGTAGACGAACTTCAATGACTCGAACATCTGTGGCACCATGGAAATCTCTTCTAGATATGGGTAGTTCGAGCTACTGAGGGTTAATCATAGCGCTAGGTCAGGAGGCAAAAAGGTTTAATTTAGGAATGCATTTTCGATCTTCTATAAAATAATAGCATATTGAGTGTTTCCATTAGAATCATCTCGATGAGGCGAATCGAGGTGATTCAATGGGTACACATAACGTACATTTTCATGATAAAATAAGACAAAAAAAAAAAATCTTAAATGCAACTAAATATTTGTTTTCTTGAACTAGTGGAAGAATTTCCTAGGGACTCGAAACCGAGTTCGAATCAGCCACGGTAAACGAGATATCTGTGTTCGAGTCAATCATGTTTTACCTTATTTTCGTGAGTATCACAGGTGAGTTCCGAGCAAAGCAGACGAGACCCAAGCAAGAATGTTTTTTCAACGGCTCACTTCCTGAACGATTGAGGGGAATTCCCTGTGTTTTACAACATTGAAAAACATACATAATAACACTATGCATGCTATGGGCAAATTTAGCAGACGACAAACTGATGCTGTACATCGAATTTATCATAAAAATTAGGACATGGCACTTTATGCAAATTGTCTTCTTAGGAGACAATTTGCATGAAGTGTCAAATTCTTTTTTTTTTTATAGGAAAATAAGAAAAAAAAATCAAAATGTCGTCTGCTGAAACGTACCTAGCATGCAATGTGATAACTGATTGCCGTTGTCCTACATTCAGAAATCAACAGACAGGTGAATTGTACTTTGGTGTGTTATTCGAGTAGCGCTTCAAGGTCACAATATACGAAATGTTTTTTATTACGAAAACATGCCTATTCAAATATTAGGAATACTTTACCACCAAAACATGAAAATTTTCAGATAAAACATTCTGATATTTTTCATATTTCTGCTCAAAACATAGGTTGTGGACTCTAACGAGTAACCAAAATCTATGTTTTTGAACAGAAATTAGAGAGAAATAAAAATATGTATACCCCTGTACACCCCAGTTTTTACTATATTAAAGCGGGGTTTAGGCGGTCAAATTTATATAGGCATGTTTTCGTGATGTATTGGTCCTTGCGATTGCCCAGAGAAGCTCGCACAAATGCTCACTCGTACCCAGCTAGCATTCTACATAAATCTACAGCGGGCCGTTAGCGGTTCGTCAGCTACCCTGACGGGCCGCTAACGGCCCGCTATAGATTTATGTAGAATGCTTACTGGGTATATACTAACTAGTTCCAGTTACACTGGAAGCGACTGTCAAGAACCCAGACAAGACTGTATAAAACCGTACAAGTTACCCTGTGTCTAGGCTGGTTCCCGTCTAACTGCTAAACTCATAGCCGGTGTAACCAGGCTACTTTGGTCTTATCACAAGAAACACAGAGCGCTTTAACGACGTCGTTTCGGTCGCGACGGCATCAAAACGATGTTTTTGTGACGTTGTCGATTTACCGGCCTCTTGACGCCTTAAGGGATCTTTGCACATTTCCACATATCACGATCAGCCAGCGGATTAGAGCATCCTGATCAGGGATTTTGCATTGGGCAAAATTTTTTTTGCAATAACCAGGCGAATAGCGAAGACTCTGATCAGACATGACAGTTCTAGGCCTTCGCTATTCTCACACAAATTTATTTCCTCACAATCTTTATTTTGTGATATGACTGGAAGATTCTCCACCCCCGTACACACACATACATCAACCCCGCCCCCCAACCTCGTCGCCCCCACCCCCCCCCCCCCCCCCCCGCACACACACACACAATCATACACACCACACCCCTTAATTTTCATGATTCTGTTGGAAAAGTTTGTCAGAGGCATATTGAACAAATATCAATGGAGACGAATCCAGTTATTGAAAACTTCGTTAGCTTAATGAAAGTGTTAAATAGAATGAATACAGTTTCAGGGGAGGTAACTCTGTGAGTCTATTTTGCCTCCCTTTTGAAAAGCGGTCTACTCTACAGGATAGAATCTGCTCCCAAATGGAACAAATTATTTTGTTTTTAGAGATGACCACTTTTTCAAAATGAGTTGTCGTGCAGGAAGTCAAACCAGAAGCTCAAAAGTTGTTTCCCTTGTAAAATAGTGGAAATACTACTAAGTGTATGCAGCCCCCTTAAGATCTTTTAATATAATGCATAGCACATGAAAATATAGGCGCCAATGCATAGCATATGAAAATATAGGCGTCAACGCATAGCACATGAAAATATAGGCGTCAATGCATAGCACATGAAAATATAGGCGTCAATGCATCGCACATGAAAATATAGGCGTCAATGCATAGCACATGAAAATATAGGCGTCAATGCATAGAACATGAAAATATAGGCGTCAATGCATCGCACATGAAAATATAGGCGTCAATGCATCGCACATGAAAATATAGGCGTCAATGCATAGAACATGAAAATATAGGCGTCAATGCATAGCACATGAAAATATAGGCGTCAATGCATCGCACATGAAAATATAGGCGTCAATGCATAGCATATGAAAATATAGGCGTCAATGCATAGCACATGAAAATATAGGCGTCAATGCATAGCATATGAAAATATAGGCGTCAATGCATCGCACATGAAAATATAGGCGTCAATGCATAGCACATGAAAATATAGGCGTCAATGCATCGCACATGAAAATATAGGCGTCAATGCATCGCACATGAAAATATAGGCGTCAATGCATAGCACATGAAAATATAGGCGTCAATGCATCGCACATGAAAATATAGGCGTCAATGCATAGCACATGAAGCTATAGGCGTCAATGCATAGCACATGAAAATATAGTCGTCAATGCATCGCACATGAAAATATAGGCGTCAATGCATAGCACATGAAAATATAGGCGTCAATGCATAGCACATGAAAATATAGGCGTCAATGCATCGCACATGAAAATATAGGCGTCAATGCATAGTACATGAAAATATAGGCGTCAATGCATAACACATGAAAATATAGGCGTCAATGCATAACACATGAAAATATAGGCGTCAATGCATAGCACATGAAAATATAGGCGTCAATGCATAGTAAATGAAAATATAGGCGTCAATGCATGGCACATGAAAATATAGGCGTCAATGCATAGCACATGAAAATATAGGCGTCAATGCATAGTACATGGAAATATAGACGTCAATGCATAGCACATGAAAATATAGGCGTCAATGCATAGTACATGAAAATATAGGCATCAATGCATGGCACATGAAAATATAGGCGTCAATGCATAGCACATGAAAATATAGGCGTCAATGCATAGTACATGAAAATATAGGCGTCAATGCATGGCACATGAAAATATAGGCGTCAATGCATGGCACATGAAGCTATAGGTGTCAATAAATTGCACATAAAGCTATATGAAATCAATGCATTACAAATGAAGCTACAGGTGTCTATGCATCGCACATGAAGCAATTGGTGTCATGAATTGCACATGAAGCTATAGGCGTCAATGCATGGCACATGAGGCTATAGGCGTCAATGCATGGCGCATGGAACTATATGTATCAATGCTTGGAACACGCAGCTATATGTTTCTATCCATGACACATGAAGCTGTAAGTGTCAATTCATGGCACATGAAACTATATGTGTCAATTTATGGCCCATGAAGGTATAAGTGTCAAATGAAGCTATATAGGTCAATGTATGGCGCATGAAGCTAAAGGTGGCAATGCATCACACATAAAACTATAGGTGTAAATGCATGGCACATGAAGCTATAGGTGTCAGTACATGGAAAATGAAGTTGTAAGTGTCAATGGATGGCGCATGAAACTGTAAGGTACATAAAACTATAGGTGTCAATGCATGACACGCGAAGCTATAAGTTTAAATGTATGACACATGAATCTTTAGGTGTAAATGCATGACGCATAAAACTATATGTGTCAGTGCACGACAAATGAAGATTTGGGTGTCTATACATTAACTTTAAGTGTCAATGCACGGAATATAAAAGCTACAGATGTCAATGCCTGGCACATAAGGCAGCAGGAGTCAATGCATGGCACATGAAGCTATAGATGTCAATGCATGTCAATGCATGGCACATGAAGCTATAGGTGTAAATGCATGGCACATGAAGCTATAGGTGTAAATGCATGGCACATGAAGCTATAGGTGTAAATGCATGGCACATGAAGCTATAGGTGTAAATGCATGGCACATGAAGCTGTAGGTGTAAATGCATGGCACGTGAAGCTGTAGGTGTAAATACATGGTACATGAAGCTATAGGTGTAAATGCATGGCACATGAAGCTGTAGGTATAAATGCATGGTACATGAGGCTATAGGTGTTAATACATTGTAAATAAAGTTGGAAGTGCTAACGCTTAGTACTCTGGGTTATATTTTCAGCAGACAACATATTGAACTACTTTTCTTGAGTTTATGGTTTTTTTTCTTTTCCAGCAAATAGTATTTGATATTTCAGACAAATTGGAGACAATTTGCATAAAATGTCAAACCTGTTTCTGGGAAAGCATAAGAAAAAAAAAAAAAAAAACATAATCAATGTGTCGTCTGCTAAATTTGCCAAGAGAGTGTTAAAGGTTAACATCATGCATGGCACATGAAGCTATACATACTATTTTAGCGTCCAGCTGATATTGGCTTACAGTTGGGCAAGGCCTGCTATCCTTGTAGCAGGTAAGGGTAGGGAGGTGATGTTTTTATTTCTTCTGTTTCATTCCTGTTCCTCTTTCTTCCCTGTCCCTCTCTTTCATCTCTTCTGCTATCTCTTCTGTCTCTTTTCTCCCTTTCTCTGGGAGACGACACAAAATGACCCATAAGGGTTGACGTGTCGTTAAACCCCAACACAATCAATCAATACATACTATTTTAACTCTAAATCAAAGACACTCAAGGAAGTCACGACTGCGAAAGCGATTTTACTTTGTAAAATTTGTAATATGTGACAATAGATAAGTTTCAATTCACGACATATACTAACTGAAGCTATGTTTGAAGTGACGTCTAATAATATTCGATGTCATCAGGGGTAAGGCTGTAATCAATACCTTCCGGAATACGTCAATAGTCGTGTCAAGAGAGAGAGAGAGAGAGACAGACAGATGGACAGACAAAGTAAGATTACGTTAACAGAGATGAGAGAGAGAGAATACGATGACAAAGAGAGAGAGAGAGAGAGAGAGAGAGAGAGAGAGAGAGAGAGAGAGAGAGAGAGAGAGTATACCCTTTTAAGATGAAGAAAGCTACGAGGGTCCTGCAAAAAGTTCTGTCACTAATAGTCTTCCTTGGTTTTATCCCAGATATATTTTAAAATGCTTCACTGCACTTGAATGGTGTGTTGAATAGCTAACGATACCCGTTCATTTCGTTCAAATTGCTTTCCAACTGACCGAGTTATTTCAAATTGAAATAGATGCAGTCATATACACTGACCAATTTACTTGTTACAATAAGAAACGATCAAGCAAAGGATGGTCAGGAGTCCACCTTTTACATGACAACGTCTCCTCTCATAAGTGTGAGGTTGTTAAGTCTTTTTTGGCTTCTGAAAAGGTGAAAGTTTTAAACCATCCATCTTATTCACCTGACCTGAGTCCCTGTGACCAAAGCTTAAGAAAATGCTTTCTGGAAAAAAGTATACGTCTAGAAGTTCTCTTGGCAGCGCTATCTATCAGTGTCTCCAACAGATACCAAATGAAGACTATTTACCTGCTTTTCGCGACTGGGTAAAAAGATGACAAAAATGTGTTTCAGTAAAGGGGGAATACTTTGAAGGTTTGTAATAAAAATATGTTTGATAAAACGTAGCACTGAAGTAATCCGAACCCAGTGACAAAAATTTTTGCAGGACCCTCGTACAGAGATCGGAATGTTGAGTCCCTGGGTCTTGAGAGAAGCTAGGGACGCGAGTCGTTTTCATAGGAAAATGTTCTTATAGTTTAATTTGATCCCTTAATACGGGGAATGAATACACTTGGTAGATTTTTGCCATTTTGTACAAGGGGGACAACTTTTATGACTTCCAGTTTACCTGCCTACATACCTAATCCCTTTTAGAAAATAATCTACATACATCTACTCAAAACTGAAAAGAATTCGCTCTAAAGGAAAATTCTTTCTTTTAGAAAATACTTAATTTCAGAAGTAAGGCAAAACAATTTTGAGACCGAGCTGATCCATGAACGTTCGTCCATGTCCCTATTTTCAGGGTCTACAGACTGTAAAATCCTCCCTGGTTCCCCGGCACTTCAAGGTTTACAGACTGTAAAATCCTCCCTGGTTCCCCGGCACTTCAAGGTTTACAGACTGTAAAATCTTCCCTGGTTCTCTGGTACTTCAAGTTCCACAGACTGTAAAATTCTCCCTGGTTTCCCGGTACTTCAGGTTCTACAGACTGTATTTTTTTTCCTGGTTCTCCGGTACTTCAGGGTCTACAGACTGTAAAATTTTTCCTAGTTTCCCGGTACTTCAGAATCTACAGATTGAAAAATCTTCCCTGGTTCTCAGGTACTTCAGGGTCTGTAGACTGTAAATTTTTTCTTGGTTCTCCGGTACTTCAGAATCTACAGATTGAATAATCTTCCCTGGTTATCCGGTACTTCAGGGTCTACAGACTGTAAAAAATCTTTTCTGGTTCTCCGGTACTTCATGGTCTGTAAAATTCTCACTGGATCCCCGGTACTTCAGGGTCTACAGACTTTAAGATTTTCCCTGGGTCCCCGGTACTTCAGTGTCTATAGACTGTGAAATTCTCCCTTGGTCCCCGGTACTTTAGGGTCTACAGACTATAAAATTCTCCCTGGCTGCCCGGTACTTCAGGGTGTAAAGACTAAAAAATTCTTCCTGGTTCCCCAGTACTTCAGGGCCTACAGACTATTAAATTCACACGGGTTTTCCGGTACCTCAGAGTCTACAGACTATTAAATTCTCCCCGGTTCCCCAGTACTTCAGGGTCTACAGGCAATAAAACTCTCCATGGGTCCCCAGTACTTCAGGGTCTCCAGACTATAGAATTAACCTCGGTTCCCCAGTGCTTCGGGGTCTATAGATTATAAAATTCTCCCTGATTCCCCGGTACTTCAGGGACTACATTCTATAACAATAAAATTCTCCCCGGTACTCAGGGTCTACAGACAATAAAATTCACCTTGGGTCCCCGGTATTTCAGGGTCTACAGACTTTAAAATTCGCCCTGGTTCCCCAGTACTTAAGGAGTTCCAGACTATAAAATCTATCCTGGTTCTCCGGTACTTCAGGGTCTACAGACTGTCAAATTCTCCCTGGTGTCCCCGGTACTTCAGGATCTACAGTCTATAAAATTCACCCTGGTTTCCCTGTACTTCAGGGTCTACAGACTGTAAAATTCTCCCTGGGTCCCGGTACTTCAAGGTCTTCAGACTGTAAAATCTATCCTTGTTCTCCGGCACTTCAAGATCTACAAACTGTAACATTCTCCCTGGGTCCTTGGTATTTCAAGGTCTACTGACTGTAAAATCTTTCCTGGTTCTTCGGTACTTCAGGGTCTACAGACTATAGAATTTTTCCTGATTTTACTGTACTTCAGGGTCTACAGATTATAAAATCCTCCCTGGTTCCCCGGCACTTCAGGGTCTACAGACTGTAAAGTCTTCCCTGGTTCCCCAGTACTTCAGGGTCTACATGCTTTATTTTTTTCCCTTGTTCCCCGTTACTTCAGGGTCAACACACTGTCGAATTCTCCCTGGTTCCCCGGTAGCAACTCCCCGCCAAAAGAATGTCACTTACGATTCAACATTTCTTGGCATCCAGTTCATCTTTGGCGCATGACCGGCAAAAACAGAAAGGACCTGCCCTCTGAGCTGACGGAAGGGCGGGACATCATTCAGTACAGGTCGTTTCTTAACCTTTAGCACACTCTGGGCATGTTTTGCATTAATCGCCTGCTTTATAATCTTTTCCACTCTCTGGACAAATTCAGCAGACGACAAAAAGATAGTATTTTCCCAGAAAATTGGCTTTAAAATGTCATGTAAATTATCCGCTGAGGAGACAATTTGCATGAAATGTCTATGCCTAATTTCTGGGAAAATATAAGAAAAAATATTTAAAAGTGTCGTCTGTTGAATATTTTACACAGCAATAAGTGGCTTGCACTTACTCAACAGGTTTGAATGACTTACCGCTGTTAGTGTGCACATATTGCAATACGAGCTCTGAGGAGAGCAGAGAACTTTGAATGACTACTTTCTGTACATTTGAGCTAGTCGCTCTCATCTTTTTTATTTTGATTTATTATTCATTTATTTCTATTTTGTCCTTATGTTATTTTTGTGGAAACTATACTTTTATTTTTTTCTTAAAATGAAAACAACCTGCACTACAACTCGAATGACAGGTTTTTAGTTCACCTCGACAGAAGGCTCCAGGGGAGCTTACAGGATGGTAGGCCATCTGTCGTCCGTTTGTCCGTCGTCCGTCCGTCCGTCCTTCCACACCTTTGACCAGTTATATCTCCACAGTCTGCGGGCTGACCTCAATCATTTCTTATGTTTAGCATGTCTCTGGTGGGGCATCGATGACATAAGTTTTATGGAACTCTTATGAAAACTTTGGTTGCTCTGACAACCACAAGCTCCCAATGAGAAAATGTGAAAAAGCATGTCATCGCCATAACTCCTTCAGTTTTGATTGGAAGCTGAAAAACTTGCAGATGAGGTAGACATGGATGAAATCTCAAACGAGTTAAAAAAAAAAAAAAAAAAAAAAAAAAAAAAAAAAAAAAGATAGCCAGATCGGATCATCACTCTAAGAGTTACGTCCCCATGATCTCAGAAAAAAAAAGCGTAACTCATTCAGTTTTGATCGGATTTTCCTGAAACTTGCAGATAAGGTTGACGTGGATGAAATCGCAGATCAATTCGAAACTGGCCAGATCGGATAATTAATCTTAGAGTTACGTCCTCTAGATTGCCAAAAACACCTCTGTTTGACATTGGCACCAAAATAACACATTCAGTTTTGATGGGATCTTCATGAAATTTGCAGTTAAGATGTACATGGATGAAATCTCGAACAAGTTTAAAACCCGGACAACTCGGATTATTAGTCTTAAAATTACGTCCCATTGTCTGTTTGACTTTGTCGTCAGCATAGACTGGCTACAGTCTAAAACATTGATATGTTTGGGGGGAAAATCAACATTTGCATTTTCAGTGATTTTTTTTTTAATTTCTTTTTTTTTCCCTCTTTTTTTATGTAACTTGAAATAATTACTACCTCTTATAAGGTTCTAAATTTCGGAGGGATTCCCTTCTTCATTAGGTTAAACGTAAGATATTTCTACTATATTTTATGTGATCAACAACATGGCTTACAATGTTTACTTCCTCCAATGCTGGTACCAATGTTTACTAAACGTAGTAGAAATATGTTTTTCCGTCTACCCTGATGAAGGAGGAAATCCCTTTGAAAGTTTAGAATATTATAAGAGCTAGTAATTATTTCAAGCTTTTTCTTTTGTTTATTCATTTATTTTACTTATTTATTTATGTTATTTTATTTATTTATTTAGTTATTAATTTATTTTATAAAAATCTACCTCATTTATTTATTTGATAAAATTCTACCTTCATCCAAATTAGAATAGCTACAAGAATATGAATTAGACTTGCACCAAGACACATGATTAAAATTAAACAAAAAAAAAAAAAAAAAAAGAAAAAAAAAAAAAAAGAAAAAAAAAAAAAAAAAAAAAAAGCAGTATGTTTTAAGAATTGGAGCCAGTCTATCATCAGTATAACTCATTCAGTTTTGTTTGGATCTTCCTGAAACTTGTAGATAAGGTGGCCATTGATGAATTCTCAGAAGAGTTCAAAATCCATTAATTTTAGAGTTACATCCGCTTGATACGTGAAAACGACTGTTTGACATTTCATCAGTATAACTCATTCAGTTTTAATCGATCTTTCTGAAAATTGAAGACGAAGTGGACATGGACAAAATCTCAGCAGAATTCGAGATCTAGCCAGATCGGATCATTATTCCTAGAGTTACGTTCCCTTGATTGCGGTAAAAGTCTCTGTTTGACTTTGTCATTGATATAACTTGTACAGGTTTAATCGGATCTTTCTGAAACGCAGATAAGGGGTACATGGATAAAATCTCAGAAGAATTTGAAAACTGTCCAGATCGGATCGTTAGAGTTATTTCCCTTTATTGATGAAAATGGCTTTGTTTGGCTTTGTCATCAGCATAACTCCATAAATTTCGACCAGATCTTCCTGAAACATGCAGATAAGATGGACATGGATTGAGTCTTGGACGTTTGAAACCTGGCCAGATCGCATCATTTGGTAAAGAGTTACGTCCCCTTGATTTTTAAGAAATGCTTATATTCAACTTTATCATCAGCATAACTCGGTTAGTTTTGATTGGTTCATCCTGGAACTTGCAGATAAGATGGACATGTGTGAGTTTTTGGACGAATTCAAGAACTGGCAAGATCAGGTTATTTATTTTTGAGGTAGGTCCCCTTGATTCCTGATATTGCTTTTTTTTTTTCGATCTTATTATCAGCATAACTCCTTCAGTTTTTATCAGATCTTCCTGAATCTTACAAACAAGATCGGGTTGAAACTGGGGAACAGTTAGACCATGAGGTGATACAGCGCATTTTTTTTTTTTAGCCATATGTTTCAAGGATACAATACACCATGTTTTGATAGAGTATTCACTAATCATCAAAGATTTTTCAGACATGACTGGGTTTCTGGATAACTCTTTCTACAATTATACTCCTCAAAGGTTGTTCAAATATGACTTTATTTCCGACTAATTAACTCCTCAAAGGTTGTTCAAATATGACTTTATTTCCGACTAATTCACTCCTCAAAGGTTCTTCAAATAAGACTTTATTTCCGACTAATTCCTCCTACAGTTCCTAAAGGTACCAAATACGTTTGATATATTTTCCAAAATTTCCACCACCGTTTACAAGGGAGGCAAATATTCTTCCTTCCTCTTTGCTTTCCTAAACACCAAGCCCCTTCTGAAAGGGGTGGGGCATACTCTAAAAGGAAAGAATTTGCTTCCCATGAGAGTAGATTATTTTTTTATATATATATATATATAGAAGCCTGAGAAGGGAGATAAACATTTTGACAGAGTTAGCTCCCCCTTTGAAATTGCATCGTCACCGTAAAGAATCACCAGATATTAGAGTATATAATATTAGGTGCACGGCGAGGATCACGGTCAAGCTAAACGAATGCACACGTTGATCTGGATCTTTATTGTTCATTTTTAGTGTACAAGTTTTTTTTTATCTCCCGTCCAGAGTGATTTCATTGATTTTGCAGATATCTGATGACTTCAGTAATCTAAGCTATCACTTGGGATCATAATGGAATAGTGCACGCTGGGGGCTTGGTCGTAAAACGTGGCTTCCGTAACAACGTAATAGCTCAGCGGGCACATAACGTCGAAACGACGTATTATCAACGTCGATGCGACGTCTTGACGTCGCATCGACGTTGATATGACGTCATTCAACGTGTGCCCGCTGGGAGCTGCCGTAATACACGGTGATAATGGGACGGACAGAAAGTCCTGAGCAAACAGTGTAGACCCAGATCAGACGCCGCAGAACGCCGCGCGGCGTCTGATCAGGTTCTACGCTGTTTGTCATTTATCCAGCAATTTTCGAGACATAAGTAATAGGTAGTAATCGCGTGGTAATAAACAAGCGTGGTTAGGAGTAATGGTGTACTTAAGCCCCGTTTACATGCATTAGTTTACCCCTAGGGGTAAATTTACACCTAGGGGTAAATATTTGCCCCTCCTTGTTAAATACCCTCGTGGGTAAACGGTTGCGTTTATATGTGTTTTGGGAAGAAGGGGCAAATGATAGTTTTCTTTTTATTTGAAAGCTTATCTATATAATCGCAATATTGTTTCTTAACCTTACCACGCTCTGAGAAAAATTAGCAGATGACAAATGGATAGTATTTTTCTTATTTTTCCCAGAGAACTGGATTGGATATTTCATGCAAATTGTCTCCATTACAGACACTTTGCATGAGATATCAAATCCTGTAACCTGAGAAAAAAATAAAGATATTTCAAAATGTCATCTGCTGACAATTTTACCCAGAGTACTTAGCTTTAAACTGCATTATCAATCCGCCTCGTTTGGGGTCAGACAGTGAAAGGTCACCAAACTATGATATAATTTACGGTATTCCCAAAACAAGACAATAACAGGGTTTATTTGTTTTAACCAATGTATGGGACTGTTTCCTCTTTTTCTTACAAAAACTATACTTTATTTACTATATCTTTTTTTTTTCTTTTTTATTTTATTTGTATAATTATTTTTATGGTAAAATGGTAACACCAAGTCTGATGTAATGCTGGACCTATTGACCTTGTTTACTAAAATCATGCAACACCCCGCCATTTTTTAATTAAACTGACTGAGGCACTACTGCAATCATGTCCATTAAAAGACATCAACATCTTAATTTGGTCATATTTTGGTGTATTCTGCTTTGGTTATTATAATATACTCCAGATAGTCTGTCTGGTTTTATGTGTTTTATCAACAAGAAATTGAATGATAGAAAAATGCTCTGTGCAGAAGTAAATTTGAAGTGCCTCTAACTTTTACCACTCTCTGGGCAATTTCAGCAGACAATATATTTGATAATACTTTTCTTAAGTTCTTATTTTTCCAGCCAATTAAATTAGACATTTCATGCAAACTGTCTCTTTTGGAGACAATTTACATGAAATGTCAAATCCAGTTTCTTGAAAAAATTTCCTGAAAAAAAAAAAATACAAAAACAAGAGGCCCACGGGTCACGATTCGCTCACCTGAGTGACATAGCCACTGCAGACATGCAGATGTTATGCAATATTTTTCCAATCCTATCATCGCAACTAATGAAAATACATGTATCATCATTTGAGCAGTTCTTAGTTTTGAAGAAGAATATATGGGCCTGACAGTCAATGTAGCATGATCATTTGAATAAACTATCAATCACATTTCAACAGAAGGATCAATGTGAAATTTGGTGGAAATTGGCTAAGTGGTTTCTGAAGAATCATGATCTTATACATGTAAACAGCACAGTGGCAGCGAAATATTATACATATAAATCAGATGATGGCCAGCTTAGATTTCCAATCAGAACAATTTTAACTACTGTTGATCTACAAGTCACTTCGATACTTTCAATATAAATGTAAATGGCCCATACAAATAGGGAAGCAAATTTGACCTTGGAGGTAAAAAGGTCAAATGTCAACATAGAATCATCATTCTAGCAATTTTGGTAGATCTCCTGTCCCCCATAACTTGTGCAAAGATTAGGACCCAGGGCTTATTTGGTTATGGAGAAGAAGATTTTTAAAGGTTTTTACCATATATGGGCATGGCAGCCATTTTGATCAATGGACCATACCCATCTTAGCAATCTTTCATTCTCCTGCCCACGGAGGCTCCGCATGAAATTTGAGCAACACTGGCCCGGAGGCTTCAGAGGAAAAGCCATTTGAAATTATCAACATTTTTTCCATACAAATGTATGGGGCCCATACAAATGCATACAGAAGCAAACTTGACCTCGCCGTAAAAAGGTTAAATGTAAATGTATGACAATTATTTTAGCAACTTTGGTAGACTGCCCGTTCCAGATGATATATGCAAAGATTCAGCCATAAGCCATCCTCGGTTTTGGAGAAAAAGATTTTTAAATGTTTTTTCCCATGCAAATGCATAAGGAAGCAAACTTGACCTTGCCGTAAAAAGGTCAAATGTCAATGTATGACCATTATTTTAGAAACTTTGGTAGACCCCCTATTCCCGATGATTTATGCAAACATTCAGCCCCAAAGCATCCTCGGTTCTAGAGAAGAAGATTTATAAACGTTTTTACCATATATGGGCATGGCACCCATCTGGTCAACGAACCGTGACCATTTTAGCAATCTTTTGTTCCCCCTACCTAAGGAGGCTCCATATGAAATTTGAGCAAAATTGGCCCAGAGGCTCCAGAGGAGAAGTTGTTTGAAATTCTGAACATTTTTCCCATACAAATGCATAAGGAAGCAAAATTGACCTTAACGTAAAAAGGTCAAATGTCAATGTACGACCATTATTTTAGCAATTTTGGTAGCTCTCCTGTTCCCGAAGATATATGCAAAGATTCAGCCAAAAGGCATGCTCGGTTTTGGAGAAAAAGATTTTTAAAGGTTTTTCCCATACAAATGCATAGGAAAGCAAACTTGACCTTGCCGTAAAAAGGTCAAACGTCAACGTACGACAATTCTTTTAGCAATGTTGGTAGACCTCCCGTCCCCAATGATTCTTGCAAAGGTACAGCCCCAAGGCATTCTCGGTTCTGGAGGAGAAGATTTTTATAGGTTTTTACCATATATGGGCGTGGCGGCTCTCTTGGTCAACAGACCGTAACCATTTTAGCAATTTTTCGTTGTCCCACCCTAAGGAGGCTCCATATGAAATTTGAGCAAAATTGGCCCAGAGGCTCCAGAGGAGAAGTTGTTTGAAATTCTGAACATTTTTCCCCTACAAACGCATAAGGAAGCAAAATTGACCTTTCCGTAAAAAGGCCAAATGTCAATGTACAACCATTATTTTAGCAATTTTGGTAGCTCTCCTGTTCCTGAAGATATATGCAAAGATTCAGCCAAAAGGCATGCTCGGTTTTGGAGAGGAAGATTTTAAAAGGTTTTTCCTATTCAAACGCATAGGGAAGCAAACTTGACCTTGCCGTAAAAAGGTCAAACGTCAACGTACGACAATTCTTTTAGCAATTTTGGTAGACCTCCCGTCCCCGATGATTCCTGCAAAGGTTCAGCCCCAAGGCATTCTCGGTTCTGGAGGAGAAGATTTTTAAAGGTTTTTTACCATATATGGGCGTGACAGCCATCTTGGTCAACGGACCGCGACCATTTTAGCAATTTTTCGTTCCCCCACCCTAAGGAGGCTCCATATGAAATTTGAGCAAAATTAGCTCAGCGGTTTCAGAGGAGAAGTCGTTCGAAAATGTTAACGGACGGACGCACGGACGGACGGACGGACGCACGGACGGACGGACGGACGGACGACGGACGAAAAGTGATCGGAATAGCTCATCCTGAGCAGAGCTCAGGTGAGCTAAAAGTACGAAAACTATTTTAAAATGTCATCTGCTGAAAATTGACGATTAACACTCTCTGGGCACTCTCTGAGCAATTTCAGCAAACAACATACTGATGTTACGTTTATTTTTCAAGAAAACATTTTAACATTTGGAGACACATTGCATGAAATGTCTGATCCTGTTTCCTGGGAAAAATATGAAAATATATCAAAATGTCTGCTGAAAATTCAACATAAAATATTTTGAAATATATTCTTTTTTTTTCTTTCCCAGAAAACAAAAACCTGTTTTTTGGTAAAAATAGCATCAACTTGCCATTGTCTGCAGAATTAGCCCAGAGTGATAAAGGTTAAGGTGCACTATTAGAATGTGTACTTTACGTTAAAAGTACACCTTTGAGATCTATAAATAAACCATGGGATAATAACTGAAAATTATCCCATGGTCCAGCTATGATACACTTTTTGGTTATTGAGAATAAACCTTAGTTTTATTTACATAGAGACAATGGAACATCCACTGGTTAAATGTCAAATATTGAAGACTCTGGGTCTACACTGTTAGCTCAGGCATGTCTGTCCGAATACTTATAGTAAATAAATACATAAGGTACATACGGACGCACAGTCTGATCAGAATCTTCACTGGGGACATTTTGGATAGCCAAGGATACATAATTTCTTAATGGGACAACGAAGACTCCGATCTGACCACGAGGGTGCGCAGACTGATTTGTGTCTTCGTTGGGCGCACATGTCAGATGGTACATTCTCTCATGTTGCGGCTCAAGTATACATTAACTTTTACCACTCTCTGGGCTAGTTCAGCAGACGACAAATTGATATTGTTTCTTATTCAAATGTCAAATCCTGTTTTCCGGGAAAAATAAGAAAAAAATATTTCAATATTTCAATATGTCATCTGCTGAAAATTTTACTCTGAGTCCTAAGCGTTAAAGTACATGGGTCATGTCATGCAAAAAAGGCCTTGATAGCACTACGTGACAAAACCCATATCAACCTGCATGACCATGTAGTTTGATCCGGGCCTTCACTGTCCGCTTACAGACTCATTTCAATACAGACAGTTTGCATGAAATGTCAAACTCTTTTTTTTTTTTTTTTTTTTTTTTTTTTGGAAAAATAAGAAATATTTTATCTATTTGTCGTCAGAGAGTAATAAAAGCTACAAAAAAAGTACGTCCTTATCAGGGTGGCCTAAACTGATTTGATACTGTTCATGTCATTCTCTTTTGTATGCATAAATGTAGACTTAAATGAATGCACTCTTGTATTGTGTCAACAGCACGAAAACTAATAAGGAAGTTTTAAAACGCTGTTTTCATTGGAGGGTTACATGCTAAAAATTCCCCCTTTTATACAACTGCGGTTTTGGTTTAAATATATACATGTATATTATTTCATCGAAATCACAATACAGCCATACATACACACAATACTCATGAAAGCGTACACATCACTGTGAAACGCTATATGCATGCCCCGTGTTCGACAGGCGGGGGCATAAACTCATGAAAGCGTACACATCACTGTGAAACGCTATATGCATGTCCCGTGTTCGACAGGCGGGGGCATCCAAATATCAGTTCATTAAAAGCAAAATGCAACCTTATAATCTAAAACGTCTACCTACCGAAGCAAAATTTACCTCAAATGAAAGTCGAAGTTTCACAAAAATGTAAGAGACCGAGCTACAGCCTCAGTATTCATCTGAAAGAAGGGATTTAAATAAAATTCAAATGTGGAAACAACTTCAAAGTCTATGAAAATATATCATGTGAGGTCAAAAACGTCATTTTATGTCATGAAATGCAGCGGCTGCGGGGAAGAATTTATTGGGGAAAACGGTAACTTCTTGCATAAAAGGTTACCGTACAAAACCAGCAAATCCGTGGCCCCAAAACAAGAAAGCTAAAAGTAGGTGAACATAAAGATAACTGTGCGAAAACAAATGTAGCCCAAATATACAACTTTCCCGTTTTATAAGATGTACACAGAAAGTGCAACTATGACGGGTAAAAGAAAAACTGTTCATAAATGCATTAAAACCAAAACTAAACAGGACTGCTTAGGTACTGGTGCCATCAGGGTATTCACAGACCATGATTGTTTCACCGGTAATTGCGTCAATAGTTTATTGTGCACGGAACGTTATCACGACGTTATGTTCTCGTTGCTAGGATATTCACTAAATGTCTTCTTGAAAATCTGCACTAATATGTTAAACCGCGGTAGACTATTAAATTACAGAATATTGTGGCAATATCGGACTTGTTGATTTTCCTATATCATTTCCTTGTATGTGGGACTATTCTATATAAACACTCTAAATCTTGCGTTTTCATGGCGTTAAGTATATGCCCAAAGTTTAAAATCTCACAGCAATATATGGTTTTCAAATATTGCATTCGTTTGTTTTGCGTTTCTTTTTTGCGTTCAGTATACAGTTTCTAAAACTGAGGTCCCAAATTGAGAACGAATTGATCAGAACCATGAGTACGAGTTGATCAAAATGAGTACGAGTTGACCAAAATGAGTACGAGTTGACCAAACAATTAGGACGAATTGACCAAATGAGTACGAATTGACCAAATCGATGACGATGAGAACGAGTTTACCAAAATGAGAACGAATTGACTTAAGTACGAATTGACTTTAGTACGAGTTGACTACGGGATTTCCGTTAACCGTGCTTTGTGTAAATTCAGCAGACGACAAACTGATGCTGTTTTTCGTATTTTTCCTGGAAATTAGGATCTGACACTGCATGCAAATCGTCCCCTTGCCCACCATTCCTTATCGATGGCGTCACCGAAGTTCCCGGAATCATCTATTTTTGATTTGGGTTTTACGGCCCTTTCAAGAATATTTCACTTATATCGAGCCGATCGTTCATCGAAGGTGGGCGAAAACCGGAGAACCCGGAGAAAAACCACCTGACCATCCGTAAGCAGAACTTGGCTTTCCCACATATGACCCGAGCGAGGCCCGAACCACAGCGGTGAGAAACCTAATGGATTAAGAGTCAACTCTCTTATCCACTAGGCTACGGGGGCCCGTTCCGGAATCATCTATTGAATGGCTGAAGATAGTCATGTTTACAGTTAACACTTAGCACGCTATGGGCAGATTCGGCAGCGACAAATTCATGATATCTATCTTATCTATCTTATTCTTTTTCTCCAGAAAATAGGACCTGACATGTCATGTCAATTGTCTCCTATGGCCCTGGGAATTACGCCCTGATATAACATATAATAAGTATTGTTAAGAGATATTACTCAAACAAAAAAATACAGACGTACATGTACGTGTCTGGTGTTCCTTATTGGAATCTAATATAGATGAAAGAAAGAAAGAAAGAAAGGGCCTTATGCCGTATAATAACAGAGAATGCTCAGATCAGCCAGTGGACAGCGAAGGTACTCATCAAGCCGAGCTGATGAGTAGGCTGATCTAGGGCCTGTCAGGTTCCGCACATGCTGCAAAGATAGTTTCTCATGACGAGACTCGCGTGCTGTGAAGGCCCGCCTTAGTATTTACATGTACAGCCCCTCCCTCTGTGTTGTCTTGAAGGGACCGAATACGTTTGGTATATTTTCCAAACTTTCCACTATCGTTTACAATGGAGATAACTTCTATCACTTTCTTTTTGCTTTCCTAAATACCAAGCCCGTGCGTTCTGAAAGGGGTCTACTCTAAAAGGAAATAATTTGCTTCCCACGGGAGTAAATTCTTTTCTTTTAGACAAGCCTGAAAAGGGAGATAAACATTTTGATAGAGTTAGCTACCCCTTGAAATTGCATCAAGTCACCGTAAAGAATCACCAGATATTGAAGTATATGATATTGGGTGCACGGCGAGGACCATGGTCAAGCTAAACGAATGCACACGTTGATCTGGACTTTTATTGCTCACTTATAGTACACAAGTCCTTTTATCTCCCGTCCGGAGTGATTTCATTGATTTTGCAGATACCTGATGACTTCAGTAATCTAAGATATCACTTGGCATCATAATGGAATAGTGCGCGCGCGGGGCTTGGTCGTAAAAAGTGGCTTCCGTAACCAGCACAAACGTCAACGTAATAGCATCGACGTTGATATGACGTCATTTCAACGTTGTGTGCCCGCTGGGAGCTGCCGTAATACACTGTGGTAATGAGACAGACAGACAGACAGACAGACCTGACAAACAGTGTAGACCCAGATCAGTCGCCGCAGAACGCGGCATCTGAGCAGGTTCTACGCTGTTTGCCATTTATCCAGCAATTTTAAAGACATAAGTAAAAGGTAGTAATAGACAGGCGTGGTTAGGAGTTATGGTGTGCCAATACTTAGAGTAAATACTATATAGATCAACTTCCAAATAAGTTTTGTTTGTTTTTATTCGGGCTTTTCGTCGATTTCAGCATCGCGACGGATGTCTGGATGTTGTAGGGAGCTCAATGCTCACATTTTAGAGTGCCGCCTCACTGAAATATCACGTCTATGACGCTGAGCTGACCAGTTCTGATTTCTAGTTCTACTTTCTTAATGCTGAGCGCCAAGCGAAAGAGCAGCTAGTAGCATTTTTATCGCCTTTGGTTAGACTCGGCCTGGGATCGAACCCGCAAATCTCCCAGTCACAAAGCGGACGCTCTACCAATTGAGCTACTGTGCCGGTATTTCCAAATAAGGGACATCTTGTCTTTTCTGATGTACATTGCACGCATTCCCATGTTCACAATTTGATTGTCACAAAAGAAAGAATTTCACAAATTAACCCTTATCCTGCTGTTCACGACAACCCCCTTCTTTGCAAACAGTGCAGATCCAGATCAGATGGCTTCTGAAGAAGCCATCTGATCAGGATCTACACTGTTTGTCATTCAGTTTGTGAATTTGAATGAAAACATTATATGATGTAATCTGATTGGCTGATAGTCAGAAATGTGTGTGGCTAATTAAATTATTCAGGAAGATAAGGGTTAAGGAAATTATTTCATCAACAATATCAGGGCGACTATGTAAGATTAAAACTCCTGGTTGCGTTGAACATCAGGAAAAACAAATCATGCCATATTATATGAGCCTTTACAGTCAACCCAGGAAAAACTCAGATCAGCCTGCGCATCCGCTCAGTCAAATCAAAGTCGCAGTAGCGAAGTCTGATCTGGTTCTACACTGTTTGCTCAGACATGTCTGTTTCACACTCTTGATGAGTCTAAAAAAGTGTGGACTGAGTGACAAACAGTGTAGATGCTGATCAGACGTTGGGTAATGCGACGTCTGATCTGGTTCTACGCTGTTTGCTCAGGCATGTCTGTTTCACACTCTTGATGAGTCTAAAAAAGTGTGGACTGAGTGACAAACATTGTAGATGCTGATCAGACGTTGGGTAATGCGACGTCTGATCTGGTTCTACGCTGTTTGCTCAGGCATGTCTGTTTCACACTCTTGATGAGTCTAAAAAGTGTGGACTGAGTTACAAACAGTGTAGACGCTGATCAGACGTTGGGTAATGCGGCGTCTGATGTGGGTCTACACTGCTTGCCCACCAAGTCTGTCTCAATACTTAGGTTTAGGTGCATAACGGTAAATAAATGGTTGTATAGTATGGAACGCCATAGCTTTCTTATGTTGTAAAAGGCTAGTTTAATTTGTTAAAAGATGGGTTATCTTGTCTGAGAAGTGTGTAAACTTGTCTATGCGATGTGTTATGTTAAGAGCGTGTGTTGTTTTGTCCACACAATGTCTTATTATGTCAAAAGGTCATGTTGTCATGATAAACGCTCGGTTGTAATGACCATACAGTGTCTTATTATGTTAAAAGGCTACGGCGTTATGTTAAACTCGCGTGTTTTATTATGTTAATGGCTATGTTATTATGTTAAAAATTGGTTTATCTTGTCTACGAAGCATGTAAACTTGTCTATACAACATGTTATTATGTTAAATACATATGTTGTTTTGTCCAAACTGTGTCTTATTATGTTAAGATGTTATGTTATTATGTTAAATGCATGTGCTGTTTTGTCCACAGAGTGCCCTGTTATGTTAAAATGCTATATTATTATGTTTAAAAATGGGTTATCTTGTCTACGAAGCATGTGAATTGGTCTATAAACCGTGTTATTATGCCACACACGCGTGTTGTTTTGTTCACACATAGTCTTATTCTGTTAAAAGGCTATGTTATTATGTTAAAAAGCTTTGGTCTATACATCATGCTATTATGTTAAACATTTGTCTTGTTTTGTCCAAACAGTGTCTTATTATGTTAAAAGGCTATGTTATTATGTTAAGAAATCCAGTTATCTTGTTTATGAAGCATGTGAACTTGTCTGTAAATGTGTTATTATGTTACACGCATGGTTTGTTATGTCCACACACCGTCTTATTCTGTTGAAAGGCTATGCTATTATATTAAAATTTGGGTTATCCTGTCTATGAGGCATCTGAACTTGTTTATACAAAGCGTTATTATGTTTAACGGGTGGGCTGTTTTGTCCACACAATATCTTATTATATTAAAAGGCTATGTTGTTATGTGAAAAAGTTTGGTTATCCTGTCTACAAAACATGTGAACTTGTCTATACAATCTGTTATTTTGTTTAACGCTCGTGTTGTTTTGTCCACCCAGTTTCTTATTATGTTAAAAGACTATGTTATTATGTTGAATACGTATGTTGTTTTCTCCACATAGTGTCCTATTATGTTAAAAGGCAATGTAATTATGTTAAAATGTTGGTTTATCTTGTCTGCGAAGCATGTGAACTTGTTTATACAACTTGTTATTATGCAAATGGGTGTGTTGTTTTGTGTACATAATATCTTATTATGTCAAAAGGCTAAACTATTATGTTAAAAAGTTGGGTTGTCTTGTCTATGAAGTATGTGAACTTGTCTATACTACGTCTTATTATTTAAACGCGCGTCTTGTTTTGTCCATATAGTGTATCATTATGGCAAAAGACTACATTATTATGTTAAAACGCGGTGTTATCTTGTTGAATCAATATGTTGTCTTGTTCATCTGCGTGGTGTTGTTCCCGAAAATTTACGCATGTGACATTGTGTGGACAAAACGACACGTGGGTTTGACATAATAACATATCGTCTAGACAAGTTATTCTTAGACAAGATGATCCAAACTTTAACATAATGACATATACGTTTGACATAATAAAACACCGTGTAGACAAGTCAACGCCATATGTTGACAAAATAACATGCCTGTGTAAGATAATAACACACTATATAGACAAGTTCACATGCTTTTTAGACAAGATAACTCCACGTTGTGACAAAATAAAATGGTTCTTTAACATAATAAGATAGTGTATGGGCATGTCAACATTATATATTGACAAAACAACACGCGTCTTTAAGATAATAACATAATGCATGGACAAGTTCACACAATTCTTAGACAAGACAACAAGAAATATAACAACATAAGACAGCTTTGGCGTTCCATAGTATAGTATCATGGAGATCTCCTATTTGTTACTAATATACGGTTTATAAATAATACCAGTCCCAGAAATCTATTTATAGCAACAAACTCAATTTGAATAAGACAAAGAAATAAATGAGCCTCGCCCATAGAAACACACAAATGTGTATTTACCCTAAGTATTAGGCCAGACTAACCTAAGAACACTCTATAGACTCAGATCAGACGCCAAAGAACGCAGCGTCTGATCAGAGTCTACACAGTTTCCTACTCATCCAGCAGTATTTTAGACACATCAACAGACAAAAAAATGCAATGGATAAAATTTTAGAACAAGTAAGGCAAGGAGATAAGTTTCCCAAGTTTTAGGGAAGCGAACGATAAATGTCATTGTCGGCCATTTTGAAAATCTGTTTTTCGCTTCTTCTCCTGAATCGAAAGGCCAGTTGACTTGAAACTTGTTAAGAATCATCTAGTTGACTTGTAGATCAATAATAGTTAAAATCGTTTAGATCGAAAATACAAGATGGACGCCACAGTTGCCATCTTGAAAATCTATTTTGAACTTCTTCTCCTGAATAGAAAGGCACATTGACTCGAAATTTGATAGGAAGTATCGGGATGATTTGTAGATTTAAAATAGCTAAAATAATTTTGATTAGAAATTCAAGATGGTCGCCCTGTTTTGATCTTTTGTTCCTAAACCAAAAGGGCAATTGACTCAAACTTCATTCGGGAAGTATCGAGGTGACTTGTAGATCAAAAGTAGCTTAAGTCGTCCTGAGTGGAAATCCAAGATGGCCGCCTATTGAACTTCTCTTAAACAGAAAGGCAGTATACTCAAACTTGTCTGGTAATCAGGTGAGCGATATAGGGCCGTCTTGGCCCTCTTGTTGCGGTGTTATATTCGGTATGGTTGAATTTTATAATACGCGCTCGTATGATTTAAAGTGACATTAAAACTTTTTTTTTTTTTTTTTTTTTTTTTCCTTTGGTGCGTGGATAGACGCGCTCAATGCTCTCTTTTTGATAAGTGTTTTATCGGTAAAATATCACATCGAGACGCATCGATATCCTTACGCCGGGTCAAACGGTCCTCTTGGTGAGTACCAAGCGAAATACATGTATAGCAGTTTATAAAGTTCTCCCAGGAGGAAGTAATGTCGCAAAACTTGTTGATGTCATTTGAAAGAGCGTAAAAGAGAAGCCGAAGAAAAAAAAGCATTTATGATATGTTACGAGTATATATAAGATTATGCATCATGAGTTTAAAATACCGAGAGATTAGCAAATCCGATAAACAAACGCGTGCATATATATAATTCTTTCCCTTTGCGTGTTCTTTCTTCCTTTCTGATATATTTATTTATCGATCTACATGTATTTATTTTTGGAAACTTCACATCTTCTCTTATAACTACTCTTTTTGCTAATTATACCGTATTAACCTTAGTATTCGGACAGACAGTTCTGATTGAACAATGTAGACCCAGATCAGACAAGGCGGCGTCTAATCAGAGTCTACACTGTTTGCCTCTTATCCAGCACCATTTAGACACATTATCAGGTGATAATATGGGCCTTGTTCAAATTTTAGAACAAGCATGGCAAGGAAATGTCAGGACTAAAGAAACTTTATAATGAAAACAGGCGAGACATTTTAACCCTTAAAGCGCCAATCACAACTGTAGCAGAAAACAATTTTACTTTTATTTATTTATTTTTTTTTTTTCAGAGAACTGTATTGGCATTTCATGTGAATCACCAGCCAAGCTTATTTTCTCTGAAAAATAAATAATAATAAATAAAAAATTCAAAATGTTGTCTGCTGCAAATTTTGCACGGCGCTTTAAGGGTTAAATATTCCCATTCCTTCCCAGCATCGACACGGGAAATCGGACCAGTCTGTATAAATACAATTAGGGAGTGGTGTTTACAGTTTAACATATGCTTTGTTCAGCTGATTACATGGCCGTCGACAAAGTGCATGCCTTATTTACCAAATTATTTGGGTAGATATTCTTGAGGAAACAGTGTTGTCTCGGGGCTGGGGTGGGGGGGAGGGTTAACTTCCTATATATATGGCATAGTACGGATGTGCGTGCCGAATAGCCCCCTGTTTCAGCACTGCCAGGTATATGATTGGCCCCCTTTTTTCAACAAAAAGTATATGAATGGCCCAATTTTTCAGGATACCTATGTGAAAAGCCCCATTTTTCTGACATCCTGGTATATGCACATATTTTTCGCTCAATTTTTCGAGGCTGCTTAGCCTCTTGGTATTACATGAATTGATATTTGTCTAACAACCACCAAAAATGGGTACAAAGAATCAAAGGGTAATATATGAATAGGTCAACGTTTTGGATGATCAAGTATATGAATGGGTCCCTTTTTTCAAAGGCCAGGTATATGAAAGGGGTAGGTTTTGAAATACTGGCTCGTACACCCGTACCAAAATTACCCCTAAGTTATCCCACCCACACCCCCTCACCCCCCCCCCCCGCCCTATCCCCCGAGAGTGTTGACCAACTTCAGACGCTGCAGAACGAGCGGCGTTGAATAAGGGTCCACACTGTTATTCTTTGACACTTATCCAGTGGTTGTTAGACAGTTAAACAAGGAAATGGACTTGTTCAAATTTAAGAACAAATGTGGTAACATATTAAGGTGTTCAAATATTTAGGGCAAATATGACAATGTCCCGCCAGAGTGTCTCGCATCGCGAAAACTGATAAGAGAAAACCTGGGCAAGATTACATGCACTGCTATACAAATAACAGGGCCGCACCTATCAAACACACGCAAATGTTGATCAACACAAGAAAGTGGCCCTTGTTCCTTTCGTGAATTCTCAGATCAGTCTGCGCGTGTTTACAGTTTGATCAGGGCATTCTCTGCTCATTGATATCATCCTACATACATTCTTCTGTAAGCGGGCAGCGAAGGACCTGATCAGACTGAGCATTTGCACATCTCGGCATTCGATGTCATCATATGTAATAGGAGCCATTTTCATCTTTAGAGCGTCAAATACCAGTTGAATCAGTAACGAATTGATCTGGAGATTCTTAAAGAACAGTCAATGTCAGTCAGTGTCTACACCGTGTGATGTATGAATTACCAGCGTCAGAAATGCACAGACTGATCACAAAAGTGAAGGTATGATTTGTGCCTGCTTGTTTGACCTTTGTTCTAAGGCCAATTTCTCTTGACGAGGCCAAGTGCTGGAAGGTTTTCCTGAAATATGATCCTATTTTATCTTTTGTAAACATCTTTAACTACGTCCTTATGTCGCCCATTTAAAATCACTATTGTATTATTCATCAAGTTTTTGTTTGTTTTTCTTCGTGGAAAGCCATGAATATCGTTCTGATAGGCTAAACGAATGTGCGCTCAAAAACAAGTACGAACAGCCTGGATATTATGCGGCAGACTGCATGCCTAGTTATCAACCCAATCATTGTTGATGGCTATGCTTCACTCTTTAATTGCAAGACGGCGGTTCGGGCCTCAGACTCAATGACGGTCTCACCAGGTGGTTGGGGCTTGACGATATGTCTTTGGCTTGGTTCAACTGGTTTTCATTTACTCTGGCACACAGTAGAATTAGCCATGAGCACTCGTCTTTGTTTGGTGATTTATTTGATTTTTATGTGCTCGCTTTGATGCAATGACTGAGTTGTGAGCCTTTATGCGAACCGATTTTTTTTAATGTATTTCTGTATTTAGAGTAGCATCGGGACCCAGGGTGAAGTTGGCCTTAAGTGCTTAAACCCCCACGGTGGTTTATTCTACTGAACGTTCTAAGGCGGTGGTCCCGGTGTTGTTGCTTTGTGGTTTATTCTACGAGGCGATTTGTTTAGACTTGCCTTGTGTTAATTTGTTCTTGTATTTTTCAGTCCTTTTAGCATTTCGATTACCTCGCCTGGGAAAGAGAGAGTTAATCTTAGTGCTTTTCGTAAGTGTTCGGTTTGCGATTGCTTGGTTTTGTCTGTTTCCTCTTCCTCTTCGTGTCTGGGATGGGCTGCGGTTTATGACTGTGGCCTTTTCTCTTACCCCTTTTTACAAAAACAATAGTGTCTGTTTCATTGGGCTTAGAGTTCAGATTACAAGTACTGGCTTTCAGAACAATTTGAATGTTAACATTCTTATTAAACAACAACAATAAACAAACAAAATGAAACTAACTATTATCTCGTTTCGGATAAGCCCTGTGTCTAATAGTCTGTGTTGTTGTTTTTTTTTTGTTGTTGTTTTTTTGTTTTGTTTTTTTGTTTGTTTGTTTTTCAGACTATCATTGTGCGTACCATAATTAGGTAACCGTGTTGGGTGTCTCGATAAAACTTCATAGAATGTGTATGCGATCAAGTAAGTGTGTCAGGTGAAAAAAATAAAAGTAAAAATAAATAAATAAATAAATAAAGCTCTCTCTTTCTTACTTTCTGAGAGACTTCCCTTTGATAAGATTTTTTTCACACTATCCTTGTGCGCACCATAACTAGGTAGCCATACGGAATATCTTGATAAAACTGTATAGCAATGTGTATGATGTTAAGATGGTGTGTCGCATACAAGAAGATTGCTCTCCCTGTCTCAAATTCTGAGTTAATTCCCTGTGATTAAAAGTTTTGACTATCTTTGTGCGTATATATATATATATATATATATATATATATATATATATATATATATATATATATATATATTATATATATATCACACACACACACACACACACACACACACACACACATATATATATATATATATATACGAGGTTAGTTCAATAAGTTAGTAGAACTCGGGGTTTAACTCACAGATTGGAAAACGGTTTCAACATTATTTTTCAATATAATCTCCCTTTACTTCAATGCATTTGGCCCACGTTTCTTTTAAGCAGTCTATGCCTTTGAAACAAAAGTCGTCTATCTGGACCCGAAATCTCGTTACACTCAAGTGGGACTTCAATTTTTGAAACAGATAATAATCACTTGGGGCCAGGTCTGGACGGGTGATTTAACTGCTCGAACTTGCACTCACGAATAGCCGCTTGTGCAACTCTGGGCGTGCACATGGTCATTATCATGCAAAATAAGGACACCAGCAGCTAGCGTTCCCCTTCGTTTTTCTTTTATAGCAACCCTTAATTGTTTAATGACATTGGCATAGTATTCTCCTGTAATTGAAGTACCAGCAGGCTTGTAATCTATCAATATAATCCCTTTGGAGTCCCAAAACACCGTGGCCATTACATTGCTGGCTGATGGTTGGGTACGAAATTTCTTAGGTGGGGGTGAGCCAGGGCGCTTCCATTGCATGGACTCTTTTTTAGTATCTGGGTCCAAGTGGTGAAGCCAAGTTTCATCTCCTGTTGCAAGACGAGTGTGAAAGTCTTCTGGATTGGCATTGTACACTTCCAGAAGTTCTTGACTTGACTCCACCCTTTGCTGATGATCTTGCATGTTCAGGTTTCTGGGTACCCACCTGACAGATACTTTTGACATGTCTAAATGTTCATGGATTATGGTGTAAACACTTCCATTAGAAATACCACATTCTGAAGCAAGTTCCGCAACTTTGATTCGGCGATTGTTTAGCACAAGTCTCTCAATACGGTCGATCATCTCCTGGCTGATGACATCAGCAGAACGACCTGGCCTTGGGTCATCTTATAAGGAGTTTCGCCCACGTTTAAATTCTGCTGACCACTTTGCCACTGTGGAATACTCTGGTCTACTTTCACCATACACATCAGCTATGCGCCGATGGATTTCTTTGGCCTTTCACCCTCCATAGTGAGGAACTTTATGACTGTTCTGAACTCAATATTCTGACTTTCCATTTGTGCCTCTGGGTATAGGTTTTCAAACAAAAAGTAAAAGCAAAAAATGTACGTGTTGACTGAACAGCTGTTATCATTCAACTGACAAAGGTTTACACTGCAAAAAAATGAAAACAGAAATCTTAAATTGTATAGAAAAATACCGAGTTCTACGAACTTATTGAACTACCCTCGTATATATATATATATATATATATATATATATATATATATATATATATATATATATATATATATATATATATATATATCAACTGACATATTATGCTAATAATAAGTGGGATGGGTGGCCTAGTGGTTAGCGCACTCGACTTTCAAGCGGGATATTGTGGGATCGAATCCCGCTCAGGTCGAGACAATTTTCAGATCATTAGTACGCCTAGCTAATACTCGACGTGCCCTGGGGTTGAGTATAAAGTGGGCAGGGCGGCGCTTGGTGACAGACAGCGGCACCAAGTGTGCATGGGCGATCCTTGAAAGCACGGCTGTACAAATACATGTACATAACAATCGCCGCTGCCTCTATGAGCCTCGGGTGCCTGGTAGCGTTAAAAATCAGCACAACAACAACAGCTAATAATAGAGAGAACTTATCAGTTTGTCATCAGGTGAAGCCGAGGTATTTGAAAAAGAGAGTACCTGCGAACGTTTACACGAACGTAGTGTATACTTACCCCATTCATAAGGAAATCATACACGCTAAAGGAACTGTGCACGTCACATCTGACGTTACAAAAGTATGCAAACAAAATTATTGTTGAGCATGTAAGCCTCTCTCTCTCTGTTGGAAAGGACAATGTGACGCTCCTGAGTTCATTGTAATTGAGCTTATCTTGCTCTGTCTTTCATTGTCTTGTCCTGTATGTATTGTTTGATGGTGTCTTATATCTGTGTAAGGTATGTTATTTCCTGAATTTCGTTGAATGAGCACACGTGCACAGTCCCTCTAGCGTGTATGATTTGCTAAAACTGATTGGTGCACTACCCATCTACTTGTTTCCTAATAACTCAAGCCTAATAGATGGGGAACGTATATTTTTTTGTAAGGGAGGCAATTTTAAATTAAGCAAAAGCACAACCCCTCAGAACGAAAACTTCAGCTCAGCTTTCATTTGGGATGACTAGAAAATATTAAGCTAGCATGGTCTCTTTGCTTAATTTCTAAGGGTATTTCCCCTACCCAGTTGCATACTAATTTGATTTTGAAGCATTCGTGGGCGTTATGTTCCACAGAAGAGCCTAACTATAGCTGAGGACATTGCCGGTGGATAGAGTGCAGTGGCGGATTCAAAATTGGTGAGTGGGGAGGGGGGAGGGAAGGGGGGGGGGGGGGGGTAGGAGGGGTCGGCCGAATCTCTCTTTGATTCGAATTTCCTTTACATTGAAATTTTTGGATAAATCTGAGAATTCGGACACTTTTCCTTCTACTTCTCTTCAAAAACTCAACAAATCTTACTACCTGTGAATGTTTATAAAATTGCTGGGTGAGTGACAAACAGTGTTCTGTGGCGTCTTATCTGGATCTACAATTTTTGCTCAGGCCTGTCTGTCCGAATACGTAGAGTATGTACGGTAATATTATTCATTCGAACCCTTCGGAAATCCTCCTGGATCCGCACTTGTAGGGACATTAAATGTACTTTTTATGTTTATTATTATTATTATTATTATTATTATTATTTTTCTTTTTTTTTTTTTTTTTTTTTTTTTTGTTTTATGAGCTGAAACATACATCTATATATTACCAATTTCGCTGCTCTCGTCCCGTAAAACATCTCGTCAGTCATCTCCACTAGCGCTACTCACTCTGTCCTATAATTTTAGTATTTTTTTCGTTTTTGTTGGTTGTACTGATGGTTTGAATTATTATGATTGTAATACGTATTCCAAATGACGGCGTCTGTCCAAATCAAGTCGTTACGTAAGATGCAGATATGACTGAAAACATTAATTTTACAGAGTAAATCGTCCTAAAAGGCATCGAATTCGGGGCGATTGTCACGAGAATGAAACAAATTCCAGGAACCGTATCTATATTTTGACGTAAATTTTGGTGCTGGTTTGTATGGAATTTATTTCCACACAATTAAGCAATCTCCGACCTTTAAAATAACGCCCTCCTAGACGAAAAAAAAGCCCCAGATTGTCGACAATCCACATGAAACAGCCACCTTTTTAGCTCGCGCTACTCATGCCTGGATATTCACGTCACTTATTTCTTTGCATGCATAACAACTGGCCATTAGTGACGAGATTACTGCCCGTGTAATTGCAAATAATAATATCTTTGTTAATCATGTTACACACGTGCAATATGTGCGTTATGAGCACTATGCCTCTGTTGTATCATTTTTAATACACCTTTTTTAAATTGTTATCTCCCGGACGTTCATCAATTGAAAAAACAAAACAAAACAAAAAAAAAACAAAAAAAAAAACACTAATGCCAGTCTAACGGCCCCGGGATCGTGTCAACACTGTGCACATGATGTCGAGCGGTCAATTAACAGACATTCCTTACACTTTTTCCTGGACAGGCTTGGTCCTTTAAATGGTTAACCAGTTCTCTGTGCGAATGTTTTTTCAAGTAAGTTACAATTGTCCTATTGAATCAGTGGAGAGGAAGAATAACCGTCATGTGACCGTGCTGGGTTCGACTTTGAAATCCCTGAATCTCATCACGAAAACCTGCCTATATAATTTTGACCCCCTTAAACCCCACTTTTATATAGTAAAACTGGGGTTTACAGGGGTATACATTATTTTTCTTATTTCTGCTCAAAAACATATATTATGGGTACTCGTTAGAACCGCCTCGTCGAGGCGGTTCTAACGAGTGCCCACAATATATGTTTTTAGCAGAAATATGAAAAATATCAGACTTTTTTATCTGAAAATGTTCAGATTTTGGAGGTGAAATTTTCTATATATTTGGATAGGCGTGTTTTCGTAATCTGCAGTCAGACAGGTTATCGACTGCGTTATAGAGAACGTTAAGTATGTTTAAATAACTTCATATCGTAAAAGATGGAACGAGGGCGGACTGCGAGGCAGTTTCCCCAGTTTAACCCATTTATGCCTAGCGTCTCATCAAAAGGACATTGGCAAACAGTGTAGACCCAGATCAGACGCCACAGAACACGGCGTCTGATCAGAATCTGCACTGTTCGCATTAAATACAGGAAATTCTATAAAACATAGGTACAATAAAAATTAACCAGGCACCCCTTTTATTGGAAATGGACCGGTCCAAAGAGTTAATGTTGAAGAGTCCACTCGGCATAAATGGGTTAAGCTGTAGCTTGTGCGTTCAAGCCAGTCTAGTATAGTATAGGCTCTGTCTTTTCTATCATTTCTCTCTCTCTCTCTCTCTCTCTCTCTCTCTCTTTTAAAGGTATACAATCTAATGCGACTTACAGTATTCTAATCAGTTACATCCCTTAGTGGTTCTTGCGATAAGGAGAAATCTGTGATTTTATGACACATGGTACTAATAAAGCGGTCAGGACTGGAACCAGAAAAATGCATACGGATGTTAAAAGCTCCATATTCCTCAAAAACAAACATTTTGTTTTTTAAATCGAAGAAAGGTTTAATAAATTGATGTATAGTATTAATGCCATCATTGAATGTGATAGCTGACAGCCTGTAAAATTTCAGTCAGGCTCTCGTTTTTGAACTGGATAAAAATGAATGATGGTTTTTTTTTTATTGTATCTCTGAATTAATGTTGGCAACACTAATTCAGAGATATGATAAAAACATCATTTCATTTCAAGAACAAGAGACTAAATGAAATTTTACAGGCTGTCAGGTGCCACATTTCGTGATTGTATTTTTAACATAATTATATCAATTTATTAAACCCGTTTTGGATGATAAAATGTCTACTTTTGAGGCATATGTAGCCTTAAATGGATATATCTTAAAACAAAAATCTCTGTCTGGTCAAAAAATAGATGAGATTTTTTTTAATGCAGTGGCGTCAGCTGTGCATGGAGTTGCGCAGTTGTAAAAATAGGTACGGGGACTGACACTCTGTTTATTGTTCTCTACGTAAAGCCCGTGGAGAAATTCTCAGGTACCAGTCTGTCTTTATTTGGTTAATCTATAATTATTATATTTTTGATAGTAAATATTGCTGAAGTTATCTAAAGATTTAAGGCATAATACGGTTTCAAACATCAGGATCGGTTGAATTTTTTTACACAAATACTCGTACTTTTCCGTTCTACTAACGGTCATCAAGATCGCCATCTCCATACAGCGTAATAATTTGCAGTTATGAATAAGCTCACCACGGCTAAAAATTCTTACCAATACAGTTTCATATGAGAAGCATCGTACATATATCGAAGTTTGTTGTAAACATAAACCTTATTTTCATGTTCAACCCGAATATATATTTATTTTCACGGGCCTTTTATAGCGCAGTTGCAGGCGGTACTTTCCACTTTTACGTACTCGGGTTTTTTCCGTAAATGATTTGGCAGGGGTTGAAATTTGGCATAACAACTATGGCTTTAGGCTTGGCAAGCCAAGACCAGGCCAAAAATGTGTGTATGCG